>UESW01004155.1:828898-963641 GCA_900491605.1 Calamus simplicifolius
GGTCGAGGAAGAATCGTCGCTTGGAGATGGCTCGCGGACGGGACGCCACCGTACGCTTCCCGGTGGTTACCGGAGCTCCAAGAACCGATCCTCTCCCTTAGGAGCCATAGAAATCCTTGGAATGTTCGATTTGAGGAGAATTTGGCTTGGGAGGTTTTGAGAGAGTTTGGAGAGAGTTTGGAAAGGGATTGGAAAGATAGAAATGACGGAGGTGTCGACTCTGCCCTAATAAAGTCAACTTGGGACCACCAGGTGTCGACTCCGCAAAGTCGGGTGTCGACTCCAAGTCGCTAACACAGTTAGCGCTCGAACTGGAGTCGGCTCCACTTATACGGGTGTCGGCTCCAAGGTCAAGGACCGAGAGCGACACAGTCAGAGGTGTCGACTCCTCAAATTGAGGTGTCGACTCCACTGACAGTTTCAGAAAAAATAGATGAGTTTCAACATCCGAAACTTGTCAAAAAGGGTCAATAAATTTTGAAAAATTTTAAATATGAAGAGTCAAATTGCATAAATGACTAGATAAATTGTCCTTAAAATTGTGAAATTTCAAGAAATTATAGAAATCTAGATAGTCATTCCTTAAGGGTTTCAAAATCATTCCAAAGGGTCACAAATCCCTAATTCACCTCTAAGATAACAAAATCTCTCTTCACTCAAAGGTTTTGTAAATATGTCAGCTAATTGTTCTTCAGTATTAACATAATCAAGACAAATTTCATTATTAGCTACATGTTCTCTTATAAAGTGATATCTAATTTCAATGTGTTTGGTTCTTGAATGTTGAATTGGATTTTTAGTTAAATTTATTGCACTTGTTATCACATCTAATAGGAGTTTTATCAAGTGTTATGCCATAATCTTCAAGTTGCCGCTTAATCCAAAGGATTTGAGCACAGCAACTTCCAGCTGCAACATATTCTGCTTCAGCAGTGATAATGCAACCGAATTTTGCTTTTTGCTAAACCAAGAGATTAAGTTACTTCCTAAGAATTGACATGCACCACTTGTACTTTTTCTATCTAATTTACATCCAGCATAGTCAGAATCAGAATATGCAATCAATTTAGTGTTGAGTCTCTAGAATACCATAATCCTACATTTTTAGTTCCACTTAGATATCTTAAGATTCTTTTACTGCAATTAAGTGAGATTCTTTAGGTTCAGATTGAAATCTAGCACATAGACAAACTGCAAACATGATATCTGGTCTACTTGCAGTTAAGTAAAGTAGAGATCCGATCATACCTCTGTAGTACTTTTGATCTACTTTCTTACCATCTTCATCTTTGTCTAATTTGCATGAAGGACTCATAGGTGTTCCAAGGGGTTTGATTGACTCCATTCCAAACTTCTTGAGAAGTTCCTTTGTGTATTTTGCTTGGTTGATGAAAATCCCCTCTTTGCTTTGCTTGATTTGAAGTCCTAGGAAGAAGTTGAGTTCTCCCATCATGCTCATTTCGAATTCACCCTGCATTAACTTAGCAAATTCTTGACACAAGAGATTGTTAGTAGCACCGAATACAATATCATCAACATATATTTGTACTACTAATAAATCTTTGTCTTTTCTTTTCAAAAATATGTTTTATCAACATTTCCTCTAGTAAAATCATTTTCAATCAGAAATTTGCTTAATCTATTCATACCAAGCTCTAGGTGCTTGTTTTAAACCATATAGTGCTTTGTGCAATTTAAAAACATGATTTGGAAATTCATGATCTTCAAAACCAGGTGGTTGTTCAACAAAAACTTCCTCATTTATAAATCCATTTAAAAATGCACTTTTAACATCCATTTGAAATAAATTGATATGCATATGACATGCAAATGCGAGTAATAATCTAATTGCTTCTAATCTAGCTACAGGTGCAAAAGTTTCATCAAAATCAATTCCTTCTTCTTGATTATATCCTTTTGCAACTAATCTAGCTTTGTTTCTAATTACTATGCCATTTTCATCTAATTTATTTCTAAATACCCATTTTGATCCTATAACAGAATGATCTTTAGGTCTATCTACAAAGGTCCAGACATTATTTCTAGTAAATTGATTTAATTCCTCTTGCATAGCTAACATCCAATTATTATCTTTTTCAGCCTCTTCAATGGTTTTAGGTTCAATTTGAGATACAAATGCAAGATGATTATTGATGTTTCTCATTGATGATCTAGTTCTTACTCCTTGAGATGGATCACCTATAATTAATTCTTTTGGATGACCATAGGCATATCTCCAATCTCTAGGAAGATCTACATCATTATGATTTGCATCAACAACATCAACACTAGGAGAATCATCATCTTTAGCTCCTTGTTCATGATCTGAAGATACATCTATATTCATTTTTTTAATATCCCTTTCTAATATGTTTGTATCTTCCTCATCATCAATCTTTTCTGAACTCGATGCTAAAGATTCATCAAAAACTACATGAATAGATTCTTCTACAATTAAGTTTCTCTTGTTAAACACTATAGGCTTTACTAGATGTTGAATATCCTAAGAATATGCCTTCATCTGATTTTGCATCAAATTTTTCTAGATTATCTTTACCATTATTATGAATGAAACATTTACAACCAAATGCATGAAAATAACTAATGTTTGGTTTTCTATTGTTCCATAGTTCATAAGGAGTTTTCTTAAGGATTGGCCTAATTAAAGCTCTATTAAGAATGTAACATGCCGTGTTTATAGCTTCCGCCCAAAAGTACTTTGGTAGGTTGCTTTCACATAGCATGGTACGGGCCATGTCTTCTAAAGTTCTATTTTTTCTTTCTACAACTCCATTTTGTTGTGGTGTTCTAGGTGCAAAGAAATTATGATGGATGCCATTTTCTAATGCAAAAGTTTTCAAATAAATGATTTTCGAATTCAGTGCCATGATCACTTCTAAGAGACACTATGGTGTTATTTTTCTCATTTGTGACCTTCTTGAAGAATTTCAAAAATATTGGAAAGGTCTCATCTTTATGAGCTAAAAACAATACCCAAGTGTATCTAGAATAATCATCTACAATCACAAGACCATATTTCTTTCCTCCTAGACTAGTGGTTCTAGTAGGTCCAAATAGATCCATGTGAAGTAGTTCAAGTGGCCTAGAAGTGGAAACAATGTTTTTAGTTTTGAAAGAGTTTCTAGTTTGTTTTCCAAATTGACATGCATCACAGATTTTGTTATTTTCAAAATCTAGTTGTGGAAGGCCTTTTACTAAATCCATTCTAATTAATTTTGAAATTAGGTGTGTGCTTGCATGACCTAATCTACGATGCCATAACCATCCAATCTCATTCATATTAGCATTATTAGCAACTAAGCAATGATTACTAGTAGACAAATTGTCTAAATCAATCAAGTATACATTGCCATTTCTATTTCCAATAAATACAATGCTATTATCAATGGGATTAGAAACAGTGCAAATAGAAGCTTCAAATGATACTTTGAAACCTTTATCACACAATTGGCTAATACTAATTAGATTATACTTTAAACCATTAACATATAATACATTTTCAATAAATGTGGAGGGAGTTATTTGAATTTTACCAAATCCCATGATCTGGCCTTTGCCATTATCACCAAACGTAACAACTCCTCCCTTTTTGCTTTCAAGGGTGATGAATTGATCCTTGTCACCCGTCATGTGTCTTGAGCAGCCACTATCGAGATACCACTTTCGCTTTGATCTTTTGGCCGCAAGACACTCCTGCAAAATGATCAAGTCTTATATTTAGGTACCCAAGCCTTCTTGGGTCCTTCATGGTTAGTAGCAAAAAAGATTGTTCCTTTTGGAACCCATATTTTTCTTCCTTTAACAATTAATTTCTTGTTACTATTTCTTGTATTACATTCATAGGATTTATGGCCTTTCTTGTTGCAATTGTAACATGTAACATCATTTTTTTCTTAACAAAGAAATTGTTTACAAATTTTTATTTCATGTTTGGTCTATATCCTAATCCAGCTCTATCAAGAACAGCACGTTGATTACTTAATAATAAATTAAGTTTTTCAGAACTATATATAAATTTATCAACTATATTTTTATATTTATCAACTTCTTCTTTAATCTATCATTTTCATTGGAAATTGATCCTTTTTCTTCAATCAAAGCTTCATTTTCTGATTTCAATTTTTCAACTTCATGAATTAGTTTATCCTTTTCTTTGGCAAGATTTAAACTATCATTTTTAAAGATTTATTCTTCTTTTTCATAACTTTAAAATCACTTACTAACTCATTAAATGCATCATATAATTCTTCAAAAGTAAAATTATCATAAGGTGTTTCAGAACTTACCTCAATGTCGTCATTTGCCATAAAGCAAATGTTGGCAACTTCCTTTTGTTCCTCCTCAGAAGAGGATTCTTCACTATCACTCCATGTTGCAACATAAGCCTTCTTCTTCTTCTTATAGACTTTGTTCAATTGAGGACAGTCATATCTGAAATGCCCCAGTTTTTTGCACTCATAACATATCAAGGGCTCTTTTTCTTTTTCTTTGTCCTTCACTTTCTCTTTTTCTCCTTCCATTTTTGTTCCAGACTTTTTCTTGTGGAAGGGTCTCCTTCTTTGCATGAATTTTTTAAATTTTCTAGCAAGGAGTGCAGTCTCCTCATCATCATCACCATCACTGCAGCTTTCCTCACTTTCTGCAGCCTTGAGAGCAATAGTTTTCTTTTTCTTGACTTCCTCCTCTTGACGTTGCTTTATAGTCAGCTCATGAGTCATCAATGATCCAAGTAGCTCCTCCAAAGGTAAAACATTTAAGTCCTTGGCTTCTTGGATTGCAGTCACCTTCGCTTCCCATGATCTTGGAAGCGACTTAAGAATTTTACGCACAAGTTCAGAATTAGTATAAGTCTTACCAAGACTTTTCAACCCATTTACAATATCAGTGAATCTTGTGTACATGCATGTAATAGTTTCAGTTTGTTCCATGCTAAATAATTCATATTTATGCACCAAGATATTAATTTTTGATTCTTTTACTTGATTAGTACCCTCATATGTAACTTCTAATCTATCCCAAATTTCTTTTGCGGAAATACATATAGAAATTCGATTAAATTCATTTGCATCCGATGAACAATACAAAACATTCATGGCTTTAGCATTTAGCTAAGCCAACTTCTTATCATGTTCATCCCATTCCATTTCGGTTTAGGAATCACCATGTTGTCTACTCTAATTATGGGTGTGTGTGGACCATTAACTATGATTCCCCATAAGTCATAGTCAAGTGCTTGAATAAAAATCTTCATCCTAGCTTTTCAATAACTATAATTAGTTCCATTAAATAAAGGAGGTTGATTAGTGGATTGACCTTCTAAATAAGATGAACTAGCTTGAGCTGTCATTTGAATCTTTAGCTCTTGATTGTTAGACCAAAATCAAATGAACACTTGCTTTGATGCCAATTGTTGGCCCAGATGGCAACCCAAGAGGGGGGGTGAATTTGGTTCTTAAAAAATTTAACCTTTTAAAACGATTGGCTCTGGAATACACAAGATTAAGTGTAGGATATATTAACCACAAATAAAGAGATAGAGAGAGAGAATCAAAACACGGCAAACACAAGGATTTTATAGTGGTTCGGTGTATCCAACACCTATGTCCACTCCTAAGTACCACTTGGGTCCACACTATAATCTACTAGATTACAGCCGAGTTGTTTTACAAGCTCACAACTCAAAACTTGTTGTTTCCCCCGGGATCACAACGAACCCAGCTGGTTTTCCGAGCTCACCAGCACAAAACCCAAACCAAAGCTAATCTAGCTTGACCCGAGGTATAATACCTCCACTAATTCAATCCCCCTGATTGAACTAGCAAAAACAAATGAGAATAGAGTTTACAATAACAAACAGCTCTTAAATGAGCAAATATTCAATATAAATAAACAAGGTTAGAAAAGCCTGTTTGAAGCAGAGTTGATTTGAGCTTTTCTTCTTTTCTTCTTTTCATCTTCTCCTTTGAATGTTGAATCAGGCCTCAGATCGGATTCTTCACAAAGATTGCAGATGAAAAGTTGGGAAAAACAGGGCTTTTGGCTCTCTTTTTCTTCTTTTGAAAATCCTCTGATTTTGAACTTGAATGCCTTGGATTTCTCTTTGAGCTTTCTGGAGATGATGGATTTGAACTTTGACTCTTTCCTCTTTGATTTCTTGCTTAAGACTTCTCGAATTTTTCAAGTTGTTTTCTCTCTATTTTTCATCTTCTTTTTCAAACGAACGGGCTCCCCTTTTATAGATTCTTCTTAATCTAAGATTAGGTGAAAAACTAGCCGTTATTTCTGTCCTTGGATTCCTCCTACACACAAAAAAAGTATCCGTTAGAGATTAGGTGAGAAAATATTACCGTTGGAGGCCGTTCTGACACTTTGAAAATCCGTTCCTGACAGGGTTGGAGTCGGCTCCAACTTTTCAGGTGTCGGCTCCAAGTCGAGTATCCAAAAATAGAAAGTAACGGTTCGTTGAGGAGTCGGCTCCGAAAAAGGTAAGTGTCGGCTCGTCGCATTCGGGAGTCGGCTCCGGAAAACTGTAAGTATCGGCTCCAGGGTAGTCCAAAAAATATGCTTTCTGTTCCCGTATTAGAGTCGGCTCCAGACACTGTAAGTGTCGGCTCCGAAACTCTGGGTGTCGGCTCCGAAACACTGGGTGTCGGCTTCAGACCGTGCTAAAAATCAGAAAAGCATATTATCGGCCATGGGGTCGACTCCAGACCTTCTAGGTGTCGACTCCAGGCTCTGAATTTTGAAACATACCTTTGGCATTTGATTTAAAACACGTTTTTTATACCTTTTGATTAATCAAATATTTTTAAGCCCTGAAACACTTGTTAAATTTATTAGTAACAAAATGAATATACTCATATCTTTTATTAATCATTAAAATAATAATTGGGTCAACACTATCAATACTCTTCCTAAAATTGATTTTGGGTAGTCAAAAGCATCAGTTTGCCAACTAAGAAATCATGTTGACGTTGGGTCATAGCCTTGGTAAAGATATTTGTAACCTAGTTTTCAGATTAAATATAAGGCAAGATAATAGTACTTTTTTGTACAAGCTTCGTTATGTAATGGCAATCTACATCTGTATGCTTAATATCTTCATGAAAAACTAAATTATTTACAATTTGAATAGCACTAATGTTATGCGTAGAGTCTAGCAGGAACCCTCAAGGGAATATCAAGATCATTAAGGAGCTCATGAAGCCAAACAATTTCAAAACATGCTGAAGGTTCAACAAAAAACCTAGGAGGAGTAAATTGGGTTCTAAAAAATTTAAAACTAATTTAAACAAAATTAATGCAAGATTATAGAAAATAAATAAATAATAAGAAGTAAAGATGGCAAAATATTTTTATAATAATTCAGTACTTCTTATCTACGTTCACTTTTCAAGTCTTCTATTTGGGTATTTCACTATCTAATCTTTTTTTTTAATAAAAATTAATTTTTTTTTACAACTTCTCCTTTCTTTGAAGTAAAAAGTAGCACTTACAAAAGACTCAAGACTTAAAAAAAATCTTCGCTTGAAGAAAATACTCAAAACAACATTCAAAAGACGTAGATTTACCAATAGAGCTTTAAACTTAGGGTTGGATTATTAAGTGCATTAAAGGCAAAAGGAAAGCTTAAATAAGAATTTTTCAATGATTTTAAACCCAAAAATATGCCTTTAAAAGATCCAAAAACCCTCAATACTTATATAAAAATATGGCTATTGCACTATTAGAAGCAAAGCAATCAACCGCCCAAGCTAGGACTGACAAACCACCCTAACTTGTGCTGATTGACTGCTAGGCTCATATAGAAAGCGATTTATTTGGGATTTTACTGTTGTACCATGTCCAATTGGCTGTTTTAAGATTTGATTGATCAAACATGTCTTGTATTATATTTTTATGATAAATTTATTTTAATTATAATCCAAAAACTAATATAAATTATTTTTAATATTCATTAAGCCTTATGTACTTAATGTCCTATCAAGTTATATATATTTCTTAGGAAAAATAAAATATATAAACTTCTTTTCTTTGGACCTCAATATGTCGGATGATTCTTTGAATTTGTGTTATATCGTTATATCGCCTCTGACTCATGTGCTAAAGTGAGACTTGAGTTTTTATAGGATCAAGTGCATTCTGGATGAAGTATCTATCAATTTAGCTTTTTTCAGGCATGCACACATATCTAAGTCATCGTAACTCAACTATGCTACTAGTAACTTAATTAATGACTTGTTATATATTTTCAAACCCTAAGGTTCAACACATGTTGCAGATATAAAATAATATTCTACCTCTATAGATGATTTAGAAACACAATTTTACTTCTTATATTTCCAAGATATCAAAGAATCTCTTAAAAATATGCACCAACCAGTAGTAGAACGACGTGAATTTAGGCATTTAGCCCAATTAGTATTAGCAAATCCAATGAGCATAAACAAAAAGGAGGGTAATGAGAGGCCTCATCTAATGGTGCATTTAAGGTATCGAATAACCTGGTGTAATGCAACTAAATGAAGTTGATAGGGATTTGACACAAATTAGCTAAGAACATTGACAACAAATGATATATTCAGCTTAGTCATAGTGAGATAATCCAAACTTCCAATGAGGTGATGATAATATATTGGATCTAAAATTGGTTTGCCATCATTCTTATCGTACTTTATATTTACCTCCATAGGCATCAAAATAATTTTATCACTAGTAAGATTTTCTTCATGAATGATACCCTCCATATACTTGGTTTGACTTAATTTTAAATCTTCAGAAATTGTTACAACTTCAAGGCCAAAGAAATAAGTTAAAGCCTCAAACCCTTCATTCGAAAAGATGAATGAAGTAATTATTTGAGTTTCAAAATACCTCGATTATTGCTCCCAATGATAATTATATCAACATAAAGTAGTAAAATAATCAAGCTGATGGAAGTATTATGGATAAACATGGAATGATGATATGTGCATTGGCAAAATCAAGCATCGCAGATAGTAGATCGAAAATTTTCAAAACAAGCTCAAGGAGCTTATTTTAGTCCATATAAAGATTTGCAAAGCCAGCAAGTAAGGCATAAATTAGGCAATTTAAAACTTAAGGAAGGCTTCATATAAATTGTTCTTTCATATCTCCATGAAGCAACGTATTTTTGATATCTATTTGGTGTAATGACCAATGACGAACAAAAGCAATCACTCAAAACCAATGTATTATAGTCCTTTTTACAATTGAAGAAAATGTTCGTTCATAATCAATGTCATATTTTGCTTATCACCCCGCACAACAATTCTTGCTTTATAGCTTTCAAGTGTGTCATATGTCTTTAACTTAATTGAGTATACCCATTTGTTACCTATAAGTTGTCCATTTGAAGGTCATGGACAAAGATTAATTTTCTTTTAAGTGCTTATAATTTTTCATTCATTGCTTTTCTCCAACATTCTTGTTCCGTTGATTGCTTATAAAAAAAAAAATAATAACTATTTAAAATGATAAGTAGAGCTAATAAGGTGTCATATCTTTGGTGTGAATGATCATACCTAATGAAAGGTACGGAACGATATATAGATCGTCAAAGTATAATAATGGATTCAATAAGCTCAAGAAAAATTTCAGGACCAATGCGCTAGGGCAATTATTGAAAAGGTGCATAGGTATGGATGACTTTGTGCTTGTCATTGATGATGATGAACCATTCTCTTTTAGTTTCCTTAGTTATTTAACTTCTAATAAACTTTAAATTTATGGCATCACAACCTTAGCCATCCCATATTTTGACAAATTGCATTTACTGCCGGCGGTTTATTTTGCTGATGAGTAAAAATTTGAATGAGCAACTATTTTTGATAAGTTTGCAGCAAATTTTGATACATAAAGGATAAGATTTGCAGCAAATTTTGGTACATAAAGGATATCTCCTTATTAACTTAAAAAATATATTTCTAATCCCATCATTTATTAAATCTTATCAACATAACTATATTACATCAAAAAAAAATAAAATACTACAATATCAACATATAAACAATCTAATTAATAATTCAAAAAAATTATATAATATCATTTAAATAAAATTCAAAAATCTAAAACCGATGAAATTAAAAATGTATTTTATCTTTGTATCCAAACAATTAATAACAGTAATGATCAAAATTTATACATTTTATGTTAAATATTATTTTTTTTGGATCCAACTCAACCCAACCTTTCCCAAAAATTTTCGGGTTCAAGTAGTAACAACTAGCTTTATTTTTCTTTTTGGTCGGTCCGGGCGAGGTTCGTAGGCCACCTCTGCTTCTGGCTCAAATTTCAGAATAAAATATATCCAAGTTATAATTGTTGGGTTGAAATAGGATAGAACCTGCTTGGCCCTTATCACCAATAAAATATACATAACCTTTTCCCAAAATCCATGCCTACCAAATATATCTAAAATTTCATAATTTAAATATCGCCTTCAACCCCTCAAGATTAACATTAGAAGATTGATTTAAAGAATGGGACTGTATTTTTGATGATGGCTTTCATTGCTTGATTTTTCTCATGGAGAGAGAGAGGTTGGGAGACAGCTGCGCTCGTGCGCATGATACAGAAGTGCACCACCTCAAAGCAATGATATCATACGACGGACTAAGCTCATAGGCCCAGGCCTTTGCAGGTTTACATGGATCGCAGGCATTCCCTCGGTCGGCATTTCCTGTTGTAAAAAGCTTTGCATAATGAAAAAGACTTTTGTACATCATTTTCGATGCAGCAAGTTTTATATAAACTGCATCGTTTTTTTTATTGGTCCACATAAGTACGATACCCATTAAAAAATGTTAAGACAACTTTATGATATCTCGAGGAAAAAACTTACGACACCCTAGTTTTAAACTTATGACACAGCAGTTATACAGTTAAGACACCCGTTCAGAAAATAAAAAAAACTTACGACATCATAGTTTTAAACTAGTTTTAAACTTAAGACACCCGTTCAGAAAATGTATATGTACACAAATTCTTAAAAAAAACTGTTTGACGGCATTAATACCCGTTCAACTTTTTTTAAAATTTATGTACAAACACTTTTTCTAAACGGATGTCTAAGTTTAAAATTACAGTGTCGTAAGTATTTTTTGCTTTCTTAACAGGTGTTTTAGTTTTATAACTTAGATTTATAACTACGGTGTCGTAAGTTTAAAACTAGGGTATCTTAATTTTGACGTGACATGCATTAATACCATTTTTTTTAAAATTTATGTACGGTATTGTAAAAGATTAAAATAGGATATCTAAGTATTTTTTGCTTTCTTAACTGACGTCTTAGATTTATAACGTATTGTAAGTTTAAAACTAGGGATGTCGTAAGGTTTTTTTTTGCTTTCTTAATGGGTATCTTAATTTTAACATGACGTGCATTAATACAAACTTTTTTTGAAATTTATGTATAGTAGTTTTATAACTACGATGTCATAAGATTAAACTAGAGTGTCATAAGTATTTGATTAAAACTAGAGTGTCGTAAGTATTTTTTTACTTTCTAAACGGATGTCTTAGTTTTATAACCACGTATCGTAAGTTTAAAACTAGGATATCATCAAATTTTTTTTACTTTCTTAGTAGATGTCTTAATTTTAATGTGACAAGCATTAATACCCATTCAATTTTTTTTTTAAATATGTACAGACATTTTTTTTTGAACGGATGTAAGTTTAAAACTAGGATGTCGTAAGTTTAAAACTAGAATGTCTTAAGTTTAAAACTAAAATGTCTTAAGTTTAAAACTAAAATGTCATGCTTTCTGAACAATAATGTCATAAGTTTTTCCCTCGAAATGCCATAAAATTATCTTAACATTTTTTTTATGATGTCGCACGTATATGATTCAATAAAAAAAAACGATACAACCCAACTTGCTGCACCAAAAGCGATATACAAAATCTTTTCCTTGCATAATAATGAATGAATCTTGCGTCCAGATCAAGCTGCAAAAATGTCCACGACGTAAACCATAGATGTTGGGTCATACGGTCTCATTTCCATGAATAAAATTGATTAAGATAGAGACTAATTTTCCGTTGGGGCACATGCGATCTGTAAGATGAGAGGTGAGAGCGTTGGGCCGGAGACAAAGAAGTCCTCCCCTCCAAATTCAGATCCGTCCATCCACACGATCGTGGGAGTTCTATCGAGCACCGACGCTGGATTTCTTAGCGCATATTGCTGCCATCCTACCAGAAATCGCACAAGCCACAACTACGTTGTCCCAACTTTCAGTAGCAGTTGCACATTCTTATTTTTTTCGAAGGACAAACGATTAACAGAACATATTTCCCCATAACAAAAATGGGAGTGACTGGTGTGCAACATATACTTGAAAAAGACAAAAAAACCATACAATGCAAGCATTGGAAAAAAAAAAAAAAAAAAAAACATATTACGCCCAAATAACCCTTTGATTCGAACATTTCAAGGTGTTACAACTAGTGCTTGTAGATCAAATCTCCTATGTTTGACAAGGAATGTATATCTGGTACAAAAACAATGCAGTGCTCAAAATGCTGACAAAATCTATCATTATCAAATATATCATAAAGGTCTGAAGGTAGGATTGGCAGAACTCACCTCACACGTGGAAAAGATCACACAGCCTAGACATCATAAGAACTTAATGCAGCAACAACCGATCCTGTTGTTGTGAATGTTGAAGGTACATCTGGATAATCTTTCCAACCCATGTTGATTCTTACAGTAGGATAGAGCCAAGGCTTTGCAGCGTCCAAGAAGGCGTCTGGACTGGAAGACAGAATGGCTTCCCAGTCAACCTGAATGCCCGGTGGGATTTTTCCTGTCACCTCCATGTTGGCTGCAAGAAATAGCCCCAGCAATACTATATAACCAACAGCTGCAGATCCTCTCGACAGTGGCATGAAGTTGTACCTGCAAAGCCAGTTACATGGTCATCAAATGCTGGAGTTACGCAAAACATTGGTCAGATTGAATGCCTAAACATGTTCGTCCATTACCAGTAGTAGGTCATTCTCAGGATTGCATCCCGCACATTCTCAAGCATGTTTAGATCATTTGAGCCATACGCTTCACTGCTGCAATAGGCATTGCACAGGGCCTGCACAGGGACGAGTCCGAAGTTAATTAACAGAATCATCGACGCATGCATCAGTGGAAGAAACTCCAAATGAAAATAACATTGCCCAGTATACCTATGCAACCATTCACCGCGAGCAGCTTTCGATGGTAAATACTAACATGTCTAAATATACAAACTGCAGTAGCAAGATCACATTCTTTCTGGACATAGGAAAAGCACACTAATTTGCAAAAGATGTGGAGCCCTACACTATATCTTGTGTTTACAGGTCCTCATTATCTTGCAATCATTTATTTCATTAACATAGTACTCTTATGCCAACATGTAAAGAGACTCCCATGAATTCCAAATTCAAGCAATTCTTTTTCCTCTCCGAAGCCCAATCATCAATCATCCATTTTACTTAAATTCTTAACTTCCAGAAGGATGTCCCTTCTCGTGTTTAAGTATATAAATGATGTAAATTTAATATGCCAAAAGGTTTACATTATAATCATTGAAGTTTTCAAGGATAAAATTTATAAATTTGTCAGAACAAACAAAGAACATTACATGCAGTTCAGTTGGTACTTTGAAAGGCCTGGATGCAGTTAGAATCCAAAGGCAAAACACTCCATGAATATGAAATTTTCAGACCATGTTTTACAACTGGAGATATATGAGGATGCCCAAAAATAAGGGTTAGGAGGATGGAAGTGGAGATAAATAAGAGATTGACAGACAACATGACAGACCAGCAAATCCAGACAGAATTCTTTGATATTGATTTGATAGATCTACAATAGAGAAGAATGTTAAGCAATGTTGAGTTATTCTTACTGAAGGTCTTAAGCAAGGTTTCGATGATGGTGTTAGTCTGTCATAATGGAACCCTAATGAAACTGTTATCAACTGTTATAACGGTTGAGAGACTTGCCCTACAATATTTTGTTTGAAGTTTTGTATCAAAATGACTGATATAATAATGTTATAATAGAAAATAATGGGCAATAGCAGGAAATGGCAACAATATTTCTCCAATCACCTTTCACTTGATAGAAAATATTATTTTCAGACGGTACTCTCTTTCGGTGCAAAAAATAATGAAAAAAAAGGAATTTTGAACTAAACAGTACTTTTTTATGTGCAGAAACAATGCAAATGAAAATAATGGCTGTTACTTGCATTATAACGATCTGATATAATATTAAGTAACATGTTGTAATGGCCAAATTATCTTTTCCCCATTATAATACATGTATCAAAACAAAGGGGGCCCAAAACCATTATAATAGCTGTTATTTTAAACCTTGGTCCTCAATTCATTTTACCCTGAAGTGCGGCTAGGATTTAGAGATTGTGGCTGCAAGGACCACAATGCTAGATTGAGAAGATGGCGAAGCTTGAGGCATGAGCCAAACATGGTTTAGTGACAGGAGTGTGAGTCTAGATATGCTGTCTTTTAAAAAGAAATATTAGCCATCATGAGGCAGCAAAACTTGATCTGGAGCCACCCACCTGCTCAAATCAGTCTAAAGTGGATCCGTTTGGTTGGGGGTCTTTTGTAAAGGATGGTTTCAGGTCCATTCAAACCGACCCAATTCTAAATGAGTACGATTCAGATTTAATCCCTGGAATGGGTCCCCATGGGTGAACCAATGCTTATCAGAACAGCTAATTAGTTCTCGATCTCTCATGAAAGAAGGTGATTGGAAGTCAACCACTAGCTTGGTTAAATTAGTACTGAAAAGGGAAGGGGAGAGGGGAACCAATTGGAATTCTGCCTTTTTCATCTCTTTTCTTTATTCTTCTGGATGGTTGGATGCTACTGGGGAGACTAAGAGAGGATCTCAATTGTGAATCAGACTTGAGGTCCATAGGGAAAGAGCTAACTAGCCATCTCATTGCAGAATTGAACCTGAAATAACAATGTGGCTCTGCTCCCAAAAAAAAGCTCCCATCCAGGCTACTGTCCTCTCTCACACACACCCACACACACATGCATCCTTTCTTTCCTGATCTGAAGCAACAAAAGCAGCACTGATGCTGATATGAAATCACCAAGAAATTAAAATTAGGTTTTGCAATTTTTGAAACAAGAGAATCGGCGTTTTAATTCTGATTGAGGATTGGAACTCCATATTATAATATGGGACTTTGAAGGTGGATGTTTGGTTTACTTGATCATGGGGCTTTTATTCTTTATAGTAAATGAAGCTTTCTATTTCCCCACTAAAATAAGAGGTTTCTGTTTAATTATCTTTATTCTCATGTGTGATTTAATTGGCTTTGTCATATCTTGATCTTGGGCTTATTTTACTCTGCTTTGGCAAATAAGAAATCTAAATTGCTTGTGATTATTATGATATATGCAAGGTCAACTTTGATTCCATTGTTCGTCATCTTTGTATGACATGTTTTGCTTTTAATTTTTTAAGTAATACAAGCAACAGACAAATGAAATGTTAATTGGGTTGGCAGGTTGAATATGGGCTTATGTAAATAAATGGATCATGTTTGGGTTCACATTATTCACCCAACCATAAATGGGTTAGGTACAGGTTGAAGGTCTTACGACCCAGCCAAAATTTAACTAGACCTAACCAATTGTCACCTTTAGTAATGAGATTCAAGACAGAAATAGTGAGGCTCAAGATGTGAACCAAAGATGAGTTTGACAACAAGGATAGTGTAAAACTAATGGTGCTATAAAGAAGGAAACAACTGAAAGTTCGGCCAAGACAACAGTCTCTGTTGGATGGGTTATTTTAGGTAGGGGTGTGCAAGAAAAACTGGATGAAATGCAAAACCGACCTGAACCATAATTTCAGTATGGTTTGAATCATTTTTCTTTTTCTTTTTTTCTGTCAGTTTGGTCGGCTTGGTTTCGATTTTTAAAAAACCAATATAAATCAAACCATGTATATGTATTATATGTGCTTTTATTTGTACTACAGTTTAAATTGAGGTGCTAAAGGCATGTGTGAATAACTATACTACATGAGAGCTATATTCTTTTCTATTATGAATAACTAGGTTATTGCTTGACCACATAAAATTTGCTATAGAAACCAATCTCATGACCATCTAAAGTAGGTATGGGTAAACAAATAAACTGAACCAAAACCAAACCAAATTTCTTGGTTCGGTTCGGTTCGGTTTACTAGAACAGTCGGCTCAGTTTCGATTTTAGTTTTAAGAAACCAATTTAAATCGGTTTGATTCCAACAATATTTCTAAACCAACTCGATCCATCTCATGTGCACCGCCTCTAATTTCAGGATGCACATGCATCGAATTATGGGTGGCCAAACCTCAACTATGATGTTGTGAAGTTAGTGGTGCAAGCTAATTAAGGAAACAACTGAAAGCTAGGCCAAGATAATTGGCTGTGTTGGACAAAAGCTATTTTAGGATATATGCATGCTTAACAATGGGTGGCCAAACCTCCTGTTTGGGACTGCCAGCACTACCTACTTGATTTTTAGAGCTGAGATGGCAGGTTGGTTCTTCTTCCTAAACAGCCCACTAATCACTCACCCTAAAAAAGTAGAAGTGTGTGACATGATGGTATCAAGCATGCATCAATGTGTGATATGCCTGCTTAAGAGATGTTTCAAAGAGAAATTCAAGCAATAATGATCAAGTTGAGAAGAGTACTAATTTATGCTATAGACAGCCAAATATTGGCTACTCTGAGAAGACAATCTCAGGAACAAGGTGGAACAAAGACCGATATCAATGATGGCTAGGATGGAAATGGACAGAAACTTCAAAAAGACTTCTCACTTCAAAAGGGTTTTAGCCTCGGAGACAAGCATGGAAAATAACAACTTGTAGAGCTAATGATGAAGGCAATGTTTAGTTGTTGAACCAATTAATATGCACTTGAAGACCTACCCATATGCATCAAAGAAATGACACTTGTACAACACTTGACATCACTGCAAGAATCTTGCAACATTTCCTTCACTCTTAACCCTTGAATGCTGATGGTTTCATCTTCAGCCATAAGATTCAAAACAAAACCATCAACATTCAAAGGTTAAGTGTGAAGAAGAAAGTGTTGCAAGATTCCAATTTAGTCAGGAATATCACATGTTGGACCTTGGATTTTCCTATTGATTATTGGATGAGGATGGAAGTTGATGCCAATGGTGTTTCTTATGAAAGATCGAGCAAAAACACTCTTTTTCTACCCCGACCCCCAGCATTCCTGTTAAAAGAAGATAGGTGTCCATTTCACTTTCATTATGTTTCAAATAGAGAGTCACTTGTGAGAAAAGTCAACATATAATTTCCAATACAACAGCATCAAATGAGAAAAAATACAGGCTTATTAAACTAACTACATATATTGAGCTATTTCAAAATGGCTCAGGTCATACCTCCCATGCAGCTGTCATTTCTGCATCATATTCTTCCCATCTAGATGGCGTACAAGGTGTTCTAATTGCAAAGTCAAATCCTCTTTTGTCCCTGCAGGTCAACATGTCAGTCAGAGAAGCAACTGAATGCACTGCATGGTGTATGGAGGAAAGGTTATGTTGAAGAACTACATTTTCTGAACAGTGATTCTTGTCCCTTCAAGGTACTTCCTGAAAAAAATGCAACATGTTTACCCATCAAACAATGAAAACAACATTGGGTGTCTTAAATATAAATTTGTTCTACTCAATGTTTAAGGGTTGGTGTAGAATTCATGAGCACATTTAAGTATCGAAAATTTTGAATCTAATATTTCAGACATTATTACCCCTCAAAAGCCGTACTATCACAAGTGGTAGCCACCCAGAAGTTCTCTCCAACCACATCGAATAGGTCAGAGCAGGATCCCGCATGTATTATCTGTAGGTGGCATAATCTCTGTTAGAAACTCAGCAACTCACGCACACCAAACAGCTAAACCGTGCATCATAATAGAATATAATCCAAAAGTAAAAGCACACCTAATACTGAAAAATCATAACGCAGATTTATACAATGCCAAATTAAAAACATGATCAAGATCATAATAACAAATTCAATGGCATGTCCAATTCTCAAACACAATATAGAAACGTGAAATCATAGCTTGGTCATGATGACAAATTCCTGTTCTAAACAGAGATGCTGAATGTGGTGATACCGCAATGATAGGCGTCGAAGGAACTCACTTTTTGCAACTTCCCAGGATCCGAGAGATCAACAGTGTGATCCTCTGCATTATTCACATACTTTGTGAGTCTCATGATAGCCTTAGCAATATCAAGTGTCCTGCAAAATCAGAAAAAACCTCAGTGGATTCTTAAGCTCCATTGGTTCTAACCCTTATAAGATGTATATCCATACCTTTGATAGTTTTGAAAGTACCGGACCACTTTTGCCTGTCCAAGAAGCATCGGCGTGTGTGAACCAAATCCAGAATTGAACTCTTCACTGGTTTCGAGAAGTGGATGAAGAAGAGTTATCAACTACATATGCTAAAATGGACAAACAAAGATGCACTAAGAAATCATAATTTCAGATGATCATGATCTCTACATAGTTTTACATGCCCTTATGAGTGTGTCTACACAAGCACGCACGCACGCACAAAACATGATTGGAACTTGTATAGCTCATGGCAAGCTCAGTTGACTGAAATCTTAATTTCTTACAGCTGTGTCAGTCATCATAATTACACCTAGAATAGCATACTTAGATAAATGAATGTTCCCCACTCAAACAAATTATCTGGAGATGCATTAGGTATTCACCTTAAACTATAATGTTGAACTAACCAAGATAATTGTGCTTAGCTCTCCCATCTGGTAGATGCCCCTGTAGCTCAACGGTAGGGATAACTCATGCTATCCTACACCTCATCTAACATAAGCTGCTGTCTTATGCAGGCAGTCTATGTTGCTGCATATGCAAGCACATAGGAGGGACACAGGTTATTCACTGTGGATTGATGCAAGTTCTTGGCACAATATCATGTAACACTTCATGATATTTTAGAATATGTCTGGCATATGCAAAATAACTAATAATTTAAATTATAAACCTTGATAATTATATTCAAGTAAAGAAATAAGAGAGTTGGGGGAAATATAAGCAAAGAAATTTAAAAGACAATATGTACTTTGATGGTATCAACTCAACAACCATAAAAACTGAAGTAATTCAATATAGCTCCATCAAAAACTAACTAAAAATACATAAAGCATAAGACAGATTTATAAAACAAAGAGGCAATCATCCGAGGCCTACTACATTAAAACACACTCCAGATCAAGGGCAAAGTTCAAAGATTAAGCAGAAACAACAGCAAATAGAAAAGGAAGAAATGAAGCAAGAGGATGAGAAGAATGAGAATGAAGAGGATGACAAAAAATAAGGGTGATCTGTGAGAAAAATACAAATGAAAGCATATCTTACTAAAAGATGAAATGCTAATGATAATATCTCTCTTGCACAATACAAGATGTCAAGAGTTGTGAGCATCAATTCAAGCCTTACCAAGATGAAGTAGAGAAAGGAGGAAAAAAGTAGTTAGGAGGGATAAGAAAAATAGAAAAAGATGTGAGAATTGACCCCCATCTTTCTTTTTCTTTTCTAAATCCTTTATACTCCAGCAAGATAATGAAAGCCTTTGTTGAAAGTCCTTGGTCAGTCTTTAAAACTATATTATTTCTTCTTAACTCTCCGACATCACACTGTAATTCTACTAATGCAAAATATACCATATGATGGATGCACCTCACTTAAGCTACCATGTGACAGTCAAATGATCACTTGAGTAATATGGAAACCACACATCAAGATTCATGAGCATACAATCACCCTCATAAAACTAAGCCTTCCACATAGAGAAGGAAAGAGAGTAACAAATAACGATGTCATGAAAGGAAATAAACATTATGTTCCAAGAAAGATGGTGGATCTTCCATTGCCTAGGAATGTCTAAGAATGATGAAAACATGACCAAATAGCCACATCAGAAGCACTGGCCTTCTTTTCATATTTTTTGTGCTTGTTTATGTTACTTCATCTCTACATTGCACTGGAAAGATGCATTAACCTGATCAAAGCAATCGAGATCTCTTACTCCCTCTCTCTCTCTCTCTCTCTAAATATTGGCCTTACAAATCATAAAGAAATTGGAGCTAGATAAAATAAGTAAGACAAAGCTGCCTTACCTCAGCTTGTTCACCCAGACAACAGGATCACACGGTTCAGAGATCTGCCTCCATTTCACAGCAACAGAGTAGATGTCATGCCAAGACAGTGAACGCCCAGAAGCATATCTATCTTCATTTACACCATATGAGGCCGAAGTTTCTGTCGAGCTACTAGTACTGCAACCAGCACCACCTCTATTCTGGCTTAGCATACTAAGTTTTTCTCTCTTCCTAACTTTTTTTCCATTTTTATTTGCATTTCTAAGAAAGCGCCAAGTCTTTGCAACCTTCTGAGCTATCTCAATAGCAGCTAACCCAGCCATACGATACTGCAAAGAATGTTACAAAGTTTTATAAAGTAAAATAGTTAGCCATAGCTGCAATATACCAGTCAAAATATAAGCACTATGGCATAGCTATAAAAAAATGAATTGGATTGCCACTAAAAGGACTTCAAAGAATGTTATGAAGTTTTATAAAGTAAAATAGATAGCCATAGCACCAATACACCAATCAAAATATAAGCACTATGGTATAGCTATAAAATGAATTTGATTGCCACTAAATCGTCAAAACTTTGGCAAAAGTTTTAATGATCCCAAAATCAACGATAGGCTAGGCAAATTAAAGATCCATACTTTTAGCTTTGATCTATATATCTCAAAATATGTAGAAATAAAGAAAGTTATCTTTTGGAGACCTCTAACATATTTATTGAGTGAAAAATAGGTGGTACCATTTGTGCTAGTGCATTAAAAGACCAAACAAGGTAATTACACTGAAACTTTACTTTGTTGATCATGATCTGCACATCTTATAATATGTTTAATTAGAAATCAATAGGAAATCAATAGATATCAATGATTGGATCATAGCAAAACATTGTATCATGTCACTGAAACCATCCATTTTCACACCCATTTGATGCATATGTTGAAGGCCACCAAAACATCTAAGTTAGCAAAGAAAGAAAACATCACTAAAACACAAGATAACCACTTTCCAATCTTGACTATTAGTAACATGTTTACTCAACTGAAAACAAGGTGGCCTTTTCCTAATGTGCCCATAAAATCATAACATCAATATCCTACTAAAAGAAGGTTGAGAAAATATAATAAAATCAAAATTCAATATTCATCACCATGTATGAATCAAATTTATGTAAAACATTGCATCATTAGATGTTATTAATGTAGCATAGCCTTTAATGGCATTTCTGGATGTTTATTTCTCATATTGAGACATGTCCCTTGGCAGATCGATAATGCATCTAAGAGCCTCCAAAGCAACCATGAATATAAGGAAAACTTAAGATGGCAGCAGTTGCTTCATCACCATGTATGAATCAAATATGTAAAACTGCATCATTAGATGTTATTAATTAGCATAGCCTTTAATGGCATTTCTGGATGTTTATTTCTCATTGAGACAATGTCCCTTGGCAGATCGATAATGCATCTAAGAGCCTCCAAAGCAACCATGAATAGAATAAGGAAAACTTAAGATGGCAGCTCAGTTGCTATAACCAACAATCTTTATCATAACCATCTAATACCTATTCCTAGTCCAACTTTATAAAATTTTGTTTGCAATCCAGTTTTATTAAGACATATATTCATTTTTAACATAATCTTATTGGCATCCTTACAATCATTATGTGCTTAATCTTATTATATATTTCTCTTCCATTTCCTGATGATTCTACAACCTAGCAATTGACAACAGAGTCCAGTATAACCCTTAATATTTCTTTATCTAAGAACCATTAAACTATAATACTATATTCTGATATTATGCCTTAAAAAAGACTTCTTAAATATGTAAAGATGCTTGCTGATGTTTGATATGCCTAACATCATTTAATTGATATCAAGACAATAGGAACTTAGTTGCACGAACCATCAATAAGCCTTGTATCCGCCTGAAAGTCTTTCACAGTTCTAAAGATGCAGCTGAGCTATCCAAGGCACATATTGCAAGCTATTGCCAATGGACACCATTAAACCACTTATAACTTAACAGCCATTACAATCATTTTCAGCTTCAACCAGTTTGATCCCAATGAAACCATAGCTTATGTGTCATACTTCAACTATTATAGATCTCAATCATTTATCCTTCCACTATTCAGTCGAATAGAGGGCTACACTTACCTTAGTTTGTTACAAAGTCTGCAAAACCAATACCGAAAACGGTACCAATACTTACAGGTTTGTAGTGGCAGTGCTAGGACATGCAGTCCCCCAGGGGTGTGTTAACCAAGTAATCAACATTTGGTTCGACTTTGTCTCCTCTCAATATCGGGGCCTCAGAACATCTTATTGTGCAAGCTCATGCTGTCTTTAATTTTTCCTTGCTGTGCTACTGCTTTCCTGAATAGAGCAGAGTGGAGGAAGCAGATTAATGTGGCCGACCCCATGTAGTTGGGAAAAGGCTGAGATGAGTTGAGTTGAGTTGTGCTACTGCTTTCTTCTAAATTTATACAACTTTTCATCTTAACCTAACACAGTCTTTCTTCTGTTAAGCTATCTTAAATTTACTCCACACAAGTTTTATAAACACATAAGATAGCAATGATAATAACATAATGTCATCACAATAATCCTCCAATAAATGTACTGTTATATAGTAATACTGACTTGTGCATGTGCAGTATTATATAAATAAATTGAGCAGATTATATTTATTTACCTCTACAGGATATAATATATTGTACAAAATGGTAGTCATGTAATAACTATATAGATATGATAGACTTTATCGTATTAGATAATCATAAGCGACTTTATCATATTTGATAATCAAAATCACCTGTTCCCTTCTACGGCACCAAATTTGGAGCCATTTCTGCTCCTTGCCACTACATTAAGGACCTGTTTGGCTAGCCAACTAGCCGATCAATGCAGTAGCCTACATGGGTAAGGAGAAATTAACAACTGGAACTGAAAGATGAAAAATCTAGGAGGGATCATGGGAATCTATTGGGTTCTACAATTCCAAGATGTTCAGAATACAAGAAAGCACCTTTACAGATGTATTCCAGTACCAACAAATACAAGATTGGGAAGCATTGTTCTCCAATGGTTCCACTGATTTATCCCTTTCTTCCCTTTCTCTTGGAACAAGTCATAGCTTCTTGCACGCATGGCAAATGTCTTATGGACAGGGTGATCAGGTAGCCAAACAGGCCCAATATAGGTAGGGAACAAGTCAACATGCTCCATTAGCAGTTCTTAAGACATATATTTGTAAGATAACAAATTCATTGACCAAACAACTATGCATTACATATTTTTTCATAATGATTAAAAATATCATTTCAACAGGTGTATAGAAAAATGATTTTCATAAAACCATAAGAATTTCTTAGTTCACTTCTCATGTTCATAATACAACTCAATAGGATGATTTTTTTATGTTCAGAAACCTCTGAAGAAATAAAGAGTCAAAGCTACTCTGGAAGCACAGAATGAGAAAATTCAGCCTAAAATTTATAGATTTCTAGTTACAAAAATGAAGCCTTTTTCAAGGTCTGCAAAACCAGTACCAAGACTAAGCGTTCATTCTTTTCTCATTCTTAAACATAATGCCACTCGATATCGGGCGGTACAAGGTGGTTCGGCTTGATTTGGACATGATATGGTATAATCAATATGGGCCAGTACCGCAAATCTGGAAGGCTTTGTTGTTGTTTGAATTACAAAAATGAAACGAGCAATAAATCCAAAACATTATGTGATAAAATATGAAAGTCAATGCAATCCCAATTCCTCCTATTATTTAGTAAACCAGATAGGGAATGAAATATTAAAAACAGATATAACCAGCTAAACAAAAGAAGATATATGACTCAAGACAACAATCAACAAGCTGTATACAGGAGACAACACAGAGAAAAAGGGAACCAAATTTGTATGCAATGAAATCAAAAAGGTTGGTCACCTGACGCCTATTTGGCAAGAAGCCTGGACAGTTGTATTGGATCTTCTTTCCAATAAAATCAGCTGCTTGGAGAAGAGTTTGTTTATGTTTTGTAACCACAAATTCTTGCTTCCTAAGTCGACCCTTTTTCAAGGATTCCCGTAGGGAAGGCTGCCGAAAAACTCTCTCACATACATATTTTGGGTGGAGTCTTTTGCACCAATATTCCTGAAAGGAAATTGGAAATCATTGAAGTAAATCAATCAATGCAGATCAGATGAGAAACAAATAACTAAGCACATAAAAGAATATACATAAATTTCAACAACAAAAAAGCTCACCCAAATTTATAAACCATTCAACAATGACACATCTGTACAGTCAAAGATGTGTGCGCCTCATACAACAATTTTCAATAGAGTATATGAAGAAAGAGAATGTTTGATTTAGACCGTGTACATAGGTATTTTCTATGCATCCCGTTGCTTATATTTAACTCAATGCATTTGGCTTTATGACCTAAGAAGCGCGTATGCACGACATTGGCACCCCAATCCCTTACTAAAATCTTCACACCTAACATGTAGGATCCACCCTATAACATTGGAACCTCATAGAAAAACTAGCCATAGCTTGAAACTGCCCAGCAGGAAAGACGTTAATTTTGGTGTGGTTTTACAAGGAAAGACTATCCTGACTCTAAAAACTCTTGTTAAAAACCAACAAAACCATAAAAGTTTGGTGCAGTCTTACAAAGAAAATCCATCCCAACCTTCTAATAACCTGCTACACCATAAACCCAAGTGAATCAAAACCTGTCTTACTCATCTTTTGACCCCCTAACCTACTGTCCTCCAACATTATGTTTTTGCCATATTTGGAGATAATTTTGTTGGACTTGATCTAACTTCTTGCTCTCCATTAGCCTGGTTTGAGAGATAGAGAGAGCATTTCCTCTTTTTTGCTGTGCCTGATGCCAGATAATTGGCCCTGTTGGAGTCTTTAATCTTTTATAATTTATAGGCCACTCCATAAGTCCTTATAGTTTAGGTATTCTTTGAATTTAAAGTTTTTCTGTACTGAAATTTTGGTCTTCTATAAGTTCAATTCACCCAAATTGATTGGATAGGGCTTGCGTTTGTATACCCATTACAATTAACTTTTACCATCTTAATATATAATTTATATTTGAACTTGTTTGTGTTACCAAAGAAATTCTCCATAACTGCACATAGTTTCATGGGATCCATATATTCCTACCACATGTTTTTTGCCACTAGACCTTAAGGTAAATCATTCTTATTATTATTATTTATTATTATTATTATTATTATTATTTTATGTTATTTTATTTTATTTTATTTTATTTTTGGGGTGGGGAGGGGGGATGGTTTCAAACACAGTTGACCTCACATATCATGTCTCCATGCACCTTAATACAAACCCAACCCACCTACCAATGGGTCACATGTTTTGTTTGAAACTTGACCCTTGGCGAACCCACCTAACCCTTTTTTGATTGATTGCTAAATTTTCATGAAGAACAACTGCAACAACCCAAGACTTCACCGAAAAGAGCTAGGTGGACGGTATTATTAGCCTTTCTTGATCCTGTATAAGTATCTAGGATCTCCTCAATGCATAGTCAATGTAGAACTAAACGCATGCCAGCATGGGCTCTCACATACTCCTCTTCTTTAAGCCCTAGTGTCCTCATTAGGATAAAGATCCAACACTAAATCCAATTGCAAACATAGAACTTATTCACAGAGTCCCCTAGTTCATAGAGGCCATAGGCCGTGTTCATTCTAATACCGAGTTCATTCTAATACCTTTGTAACAACCCAGGATCTCATCCAAAAAGACTAGCTAAGAAGGTATTATTTGGACTCCTTTCTAAATTTTATAAAAGTACCCAAGATCTCTACAATGCATAACTGATGTGGAAGTGAATGCAAGCTAGTGAGAGCTCTCATGTCCTCCTGTTTAAATCCTAGCATCTTGAGCCAAGGATGTGGCAATTGCAACATACCCATAAGGTACAACCTCATAAGTATTCAAGGCCTCTAGCATGATATCATTAAATAACTATCAGCAAAATATAATAAAATTTAACCTTAAACTTTTCAGGCTAAATTTTTAATAATTTAAGTTACAAAATTACATCACTGTCAACAAATACTCAACTCAACTCAACTACTCAATATAAATCAAAAATGACCTGCAGATTTCACTTGCTCAACTGAACTCTCCCCCATTAGCATCTATTGATCTAAATCAAGGAGATAATAACAAATTATTGAATTTGATGACCTAGTAAGTAATGATCATCTTTACTGGACAATCCAAATAATAGTATTTGAATATATTTTCTTAACAATCAAACGTATTAATCGATCAACGTATCCATTTAATAAATTAACAAAAATAAATTCATATTTTACAGGTTTGCCCATTTACATTTAGATCGTAATATAAGTTGTCTCAATGCATTTTGACATCCAATCTAGCTATGTCCGAAATCATCATCTCATCATCCATTAATCTACAACCCCTATTGGTAGGGTATCGACCAATACATATTTTCCACCAGCTACAGGTCTTAACCAATGTCTAATTCCTAATGATATACAGTCCGACCAATGCATGTCCATCATCAACCATTTGGTTTGAACTAATATTTAACCTCTATTGGTAGGACACAAACCAATGCATACCCTCCATTTGCCATGAATATTAACCAATGTTTAACCCTCACTGGAATGGATAAGGATGTGCAAGAAAACCAACTAAACTGCAAAATCGACCCAAATCACGATTTTGGTTTGATTTGAATCGATTGAAAATTTTCTAAACCCACAAAAATAGGCTCAATTTCGATTTGAGTTTTTAAAAAACCAATATAAACTGAGCCAAACATGTGCATATGTTATATGAGCTTTCATTTGTAATGCAATTAAAATTGAGGTGTTACAGACATATGTGAATAACAGAGCTTTGTGAAAGCTATATTCTTTTCCATTGTGAATAATTGGGCTACCATTTGATCACATAAAATTTGTAGTGAAAATTGACCCCATGGTCATCTAAAGTAGATATAGGCAAACTGATAAACCAAACCGAAATCAAACCGAATTTCTTGGTTAGGTCCAGTTTTGGTTTTAAGAAATCGATTTAAATTGATTTGGTTCCAAAAATATCTCTAAAACTGACCCAACCCAATCCATGCATACCCCAAGGTATGTGATTCTAACCAATGTATATCCCCCATTAGCCATGGGTATCTGACATAGCTAGTATTGGAATTTTAGTTGGCTTAGAATCTCAGAATTCAGTTTATGCCACATGTTATTCATGATTAATATATATTAAATCATCTTTGGTGATCATAATAATCAGTTATAAATCAATAAGAATGATAATATATATCAATTCAAAACTAATATCCATAATCAAATACTGGAGTTCATAACAAGATATTTGGTAGCGTAATATTTTATAATTCATAAATTCATAAAATCCATAATTTGTAAATTAATCAATCTCAATTAATTTGATAATAATAATATATAAAATTTAGAAAAGATGAGTCATCACTTACCTTAAAGAACGAATCACGATAATCCCAATCAACTCTAATTATTCTCTTCAGAATTTATCGCTTATTTTACATGCATGACTATTAGGCAAATCCAACTAGCTCTAAACGTTATCATCAGTGCAGAATTTTTTTAAAGAATAATGAGTTTAATCCTTATTGACCCAAATAAGCCTATGCGAAAGAGATAACTATTGGCCTTGCACCGATTATCTCTCGTAAGATTGTGGTCTTGCACCACAACAAGCAATGAATCTTTCTAAACAAGGAAGATCTCCAAGAACTTTATTAAAGAATTTTTCTTATTAAAAGATTTTAACAATGCCTATTTATAGAGAATTTTCCTATAATTAATAAGTTTTGCACTTTCTAAAAGATAATAATTTTCTAAAACCAATAGATTTCCTATTTTTGATAGGATTCTTATTTCTTAAAAAAATTAAAAGGTAAATATCAAATAAATATCTAAAAATAGATTCCTAACACATTAGATTTCTAACTCATCTAATATAAGAAATATAAAAATTCTAGAAAAAACATCCATTAATTATAGGCTACAAAATGACATTTTTGAAATTTTTTGACAGTATGATGACACTAATATAGGTTCATTAAAATGCTCATAACTTCCTCATCCAACCAATGTTTTAGATTATTCAATTGGTTGGAGATACTAACTCTAGAGAGTCTACTTCAGGTTATTTAATTGGTTATTTTTGCAAAAGAGCTATTTCATGGCATTCCAAATTGCAAAAATGTAAGGCCTTGTCTACCACAAAAGCAAAATTTATTACCACTACCGAAGCTTGCAAGGAGATGCTATGGATAAAGAGATTCATTGATGAACTTGGATTAAAACAAAAGTGAATAATCAAAAAGCCATCCACCTATGCAAGGATTCAAGCTCATTATAAAACCAAGTATACGGATGTGAGGTATCATTGGATCCATGATGTGCTTGAAGAGAAGTTACTAAGGCTTAAGAAGATCGATATTCATAAAACAATGCATTGGATATGATGAAAAAGGCTCTATCCAAAAAAAAGCATGAGTTGTGCATAGCATGGCCAGTATGATTGATGTACTAAGTACAAAGATTTCTCCAAATGAGTCGAGGGGGAGAGTTTGTTATGGTGTCCCTCCTTATATGTGGTGGACTCACACTACTAAATGGGTTTATTGTTAGCTTCCCATGTATTTAGACTTAGGAAAGGAATGTGTTAGGTTGAGCTGGACTTGGCTACATTCCAATGTAGCCAAGTTTAAGATGGAATGTAGCCAAGTTTAAGATCCAGTCACCTCCCCAAGCCTTGAAGTTACACGGATCTCAAAGCCACCCCATCTTTTTTACCTTTTTCATCTTTAGAATCCGTAAACTATGTAAACCCAAGGGTGGGGGAGATGAAATAGAAGACTTTTTAGCTATATTACTTTCAATAAAGCTTCTTTTTTAACCAGTGTGCATTGGGTCGAGGCATTACACCAAATTTGCGTTGGCCTATTTGTTGCATGAATAGGCTTTTTAGTTCCATAACTTCATAGGGTATCAATACTATGTGTTATATCAAATAATCAAAACCTGTTCTACAATTAACAAGTAAGCACAATAACAACAAGCATATTAACAACTAACCCAATTCCTAGTTATCTATTCTTTCCTCGCTTAAGTACAAGCTAACGCATCAATATGGGTATGGATCACCATGAATAGGTTGAGGGGTCTTGAGCCAAACCCAACTTGACATGTTGCCAAGCTGGGGTTGGTTGATCCATACTTGACCAGTGAATTGGGTTAGATGGATCAAGTTCAGGTCAGGCAAATAGGTCTAGGTGAGGATTGCCACCCCCATATGAGCACGCATGTTGCTCTAGCTTCACATCATTAAACTTTTCGTCACATTTCAATCTTTTTCATTCCACATAACTCATCATTACCACCCCCCTCCCAACCCAAAAAAATAAAAAAATCGCAACCACATCTAGTTTCAAGTAGCAATGGATATCTTCAGCTAAACTCATCCCATAATAAACATTACCACCTGCTAAGGAAATTTCAACAATTTCAAAAGAAAAAAACATTATTCCTCAAGGACTATAACTGTAGCAAATTCAACATCTTTTTCTAAAACAATTTCTTTGGGAAAAAAATATCCACCATTCAATCCAGCTTTTACACAATCTGACTTTTCATCAAACTTTATCATCTTCAATCCAGCACATCCAAGTCTTGCTTATTATTTTGTAAAATCAAAAGCCATCAGTTGACAAATTGATAGGAAAACACCCTAGTTTCAGTTTAGACTAAAAAGAACAAATTTGTTTATTACACCCATAATGTCCCAGGATTAACCAGATGTAGAATAAAGGGAAAAATAATGTTTTCAAAAACCCACAATACTGGCTCACATGATCTTTCCATCCTAACGATAGTAATTTTGCCAGCAAGAAATTCTGAAATAGTGCTACTTATAACTATTCAAGGTATCCATGAAGCATAAGAAGAAGAAAAGATCATTAAGCAGTGAGGTGGAATTCTAGAGATAATATGGATCTGTAATGATGCGACTGTTAAATTTGTGTATCACATGTGACTGTTTACCCTAGTGAGAATCCCGTCATTAGTGTCAGATAATTTTCAGTTAAAATAATCCGAAAGACTTAATGCTAGGAAAGCTCTTGCAGACAGGGATGTGAGATTCCGATATAGTCCTATAAAGAGGATGATACTCAGAAAAAAAAGGATCTAAGGGATTTGTAGAAAATGGAACGGGTGATTTCAGTACTCCCTGCAGCAAGTTGCCAAGATCAACTTGAATTTCACAAAACAATATCTGAAATTTTTTTTTTTTAGGCTTTTAGACTTTTGATTCATACAAACAGAACTCAGCATAAAGGGATAAATTTTTGGGAAGAGATTTGTATCAGTGGTAGACTCTTGTTGCCGTGACAATCAATTTGCACAATCTCAGTACCGTAACATCTACTTGGCATAAATTTGGTTTCGTAACAATCTGTGTTAGTAAATACTGTGGGAAAAAATGCCCACTCATATGCATCACTACAGATATAATTGATTATAAAATGTGCTAAATATCAACATCAGAAATAATTTCATGAATGAAATTAATAGATTAAATATTTAAAGAAAAGAAAAGAAAAGAAACAGAATATGCATTTAGATCCACCGGCACTAGCTTATCACATGACAAATGATCTATGGTATTAAATTCAAACTCAACTTTCTTTTTTTGTTAGAAAAACTCAACTTTCTTTGAACTAGAGAGTTTACATATTGACAGCTCTCCATTTTTATAAACTAATTTTTGTCAGCACATTCTATCCATCCAGTTGCCAATCAACAATTACAATAATGCTGAGATCAAACCAGTATAGACAGACAGACATTTTTATTGCCTTCCGACAAACCTCAGAGGCTAAGAAAGAACAAAAATAATATAGATGAGGGACTAAAATAATTCTCAATAACCGAGCAAGTGAAATACTATGGCTCACACCCCACATAAAGTTTATACTTTGTAAATATTGACGGGAAAATGTATTGGATCTTGACAATTACGCATCTCAAAAGGCATGAAAACCAAACATTATCAATACTAATTTAAAAAATAATAATACCTTGAAAAGTGGATCAACATCACCATCAATATCAAACCAACAAAATTCACTGTTGGCCTTTGAAGCAGTGTACAAAGCAATTTCCTTCTACAGCAGATCTCAGGAGGGAAAAACCAAGTCAGCAGTTTCATATTTGCACAAAATGGAATGCAAGAAGACTAATTAAATTAACAGCAACAAGACAGAAATAAAATCATCCACAAAAAAGCACATTCATGGAAGATCAGTTGATACAAAAATACAAAATTACTGAAAGCAATCTAGTAATAACCCACTAGAGATTCAGAAAGTGAAAGAGAGTTCACATAAGAGACATGCACTAAGGGGTAGAGAACAAGGAAATGGCATGCATTTACCTTTATGAGATTGATGGATTAATCTCAAAGATGACATATTAACTCTCAATACTTCAGCGATTCTTTATTGAGATATCACGATTATATCCTACTTCATGAACTATACAAACAGAACATGTGCCCATATGTGTGATTATGTGCATAGTGAATGAGAGAGATTTAAGTGAATTTAGCAACAATCCTATTGACAGGATTTGAAACCCAAACCATCAATGCAAAGTATATGACAGGTCATCTGAACTGGGCATCCATGTGATGCTCTAAAACTGCAACATCTGAAGGGTTTAAACACAAAATTTAAATGATATGGATGTTCCATTCAAAAAGCCTTTCAATTGAATACATTATATCATAAAAAGGAGGAGCCTGAATGCATGGTAAGAAATATGAAACTGCTTGGCTGTTGTCCATAATGAGAAAAGATGCAGCTTATAAACCCATCTGCCAATTTAATATATACTTTTCCAGGGGGGGAGAAAAAGAAAAGGAAGGTTTGCTAGCAAGCCCTGTGAAAAGCACAGATTGTCTTAATTGATTGGAATGCAATCCATTGTTTGAGAACATACTATGACCATTTCTTAATTCAATACTAAGCCTCTTGGAAGTGGTGCATATTCCCAACGGAAGAGGTAAAAGAGTCACCTGCCTATTAATGAAAAAATACAACTCCCATTTTGGAGGAAAAAATCTAATTAGATAGTATTATCATCTGATTTTGCAACTTATTAATTTGCATATAAGGGATAGCGATTCTCAAAAACAGAGGAAGGAATTTGCTGGAATCAGCAAAGTACACAAGCCTCTTTCCCATGACAATGCAATCAGTTCAAATTATTAAGTCAAACCTTCAACACAAAATCAGTTCTTCATCAGAGCTACAAATAGAAGAGGGGAAATAAAAGCAACAAAGAAAGAAAGAAAGGGCAGCAAAAGAAATTACTCTAGAAGTGCTAAAAATTTATATATAGCTCAGCAGCAGTTAATTTTGACACTAAAAAAAGAAACTGGAACATTAGGTGCAAGTAACAAAAGTAGCACCATAATATTAATTTCCCAGAAAGCATTTAGAAAAGTTTTAAAGACAGCAGATATATATCTGAACTCATAATGCAGAATATTAGGTCATTACTAATTAAAGTACCTGATAAAAAGCCAAGCACTGAAGTACAAATTTATCCATAGAATCAAGTTCCAAATCCAATACAGCATCGTAGTCTTTGACCTGGAACAAAAGCAGCAGAGGGAGAAAGCTAGAAATGAGCACACTCCATGCATTTGGTCAGAATGAAGAAATTTTGGGTGACACTGACAAAATGAAATGAGCATACAAAAGCTAGAAATGGACCTAACAATTTTTAGCAACTTCATATATCAAGTTAATACATAATATTTGCAGCACATCTTCAGAATTATTTTAAGTTTTTAACATGGAATGATGTTACAAGTGTAACCACACAATGCCAACGGGGTTAACTTGAAGGCTCCCAAGAATGCTATCAAAACTCAGTTTTTTTAACTGACAGGTTTTACAGGAAATGCCTAATCAAAACATGAATTTTGTTACTTGAAATCTGTATTCAGAAAAATTTGAACACTTGTTTCCTTCCGAAGTACATTTATTCTTAAGTTTGTTACTTGATTGCTAGGGTAGCTTTGAGAAATTCTCGAGAGGACAGGTCTGAGTACACACATGTGTGTGAAGGAGGAGGGAGGGGGATTGAAGTGTTTGCTGATAAGGCATAAAGTACCGCATCTCCATATTCTCCAATTGCATGGTAGCAGGAGGCACGTATGTACAGGCAATCAATATTAGTCCTTTCAATACTCAATCCAAGAGACAACTCCTTTATGGCAATCCTGCAATGTCCAATCACAATTAGTAGGAATGATAAATCACAGAAAGCTAAGAATATGGATATGAAGCAAAATAACAATTTACAAGATTCCTGTGTTCAACAAGCTAGCACATAAGAAGAGGGACATTTTCATGCAATTATTCGTTTCACTTCCTTTTTATTCCATGTGGATATCTATGTCATTTAAGTATCATAAAGTAGATCTTGGGACAATCAACATATGGTCCGGGTTTTATGTCTACAATAATGGACAAATAATAATGTCAACCAACATTAGGACAACCAGATTTTTTTTTCCATTTGAATTACTTGATAACTAAAAATTTGATGAACAACCAGCCCCTATATTTAGCTCTTTGATTTTTGATGGAAACATAAACTTACCATAACCCCTATATGATACCAATTCAGGCTTGTAGCCTTGTACCATCTCTTAGCGAGAATCTTTTTTATATGACTTTCAAAATTCAAAAATAGCTCAGCATTTAAATTAAGCATCAGATGACTCCTATTCTAATTCCATTCAAACTATGCAACACTTAAAAGTAACTCCAGAAAAAATGGAGGCTAACTGATCAGATTCTTGTTGGATTATTAAAATCTCTTGGTGGGACAGATTAACAATCCATTACCATGATGCTAGTGTGCATTTTCTTTTTGGTGGTTTAGCTGTTTGCTGTCCAGCATGTTATGCTGAGGGAACGGGAATTTTGAATCTCTACTCCAAAACTCCGTGTTCTGGGAGCAGTTTTAAGGTTCTTCCTACAACCACTTACCCCCTTAGCGAAAATAGGAAGGATATTTAATGTTGCATTTTCCCCCTAATTGATAACATAATTATGAAAGCACTGATAAGAGAAAAGGATGCATCACCTGTGTTGCCCCATCCCATGGTAAAGTAGCCCACGCAAATGATATGCTTTAACAAACCTAAGAAACATTTCAACCAAAGAGGAAGAACTTATTAAGAAAATGTGGAAGACTTGCCCTCTTAACAGAATTACTATATATACAAGATTATCTGCATTAATACCTTTCATCAACAAGTAGAACTTTTTCGAGACAATGCAGGGCCTTTTCTGAATTAGCCAAATCTTGGTAAAACTGCAAAATAAACCATGGATGTGGCTAATCAATATTAAGAAAGTAATTTAAAGGAAAAACCACAGACTCATGCAGTGAACCATGGGCTTCACAGGCAAATTAACATATGATGTTTGATACTAGTTCAACATTTGCCTAACATGCTCAAGAGCTGCCCATTTTTTTAGCTTTTACAGAAAAAACCTCCCATAAGTTCATCCATATGTTGTTTCACATGTATTAAAACAACTGCAACTGCAAAAGAACTAATATTCATAACCAAGAATAAAGATGAATTCTTAACAATGAAATATTATAATTTCCTCTTCATGGATCATTATTTTCAAAAGCGCGATGCATAAAACTAAGATTGCATAGATGTTTTTATGGTCAAAGAAAACGGCACAATACCATCCTCACAGATGCAATCCAGGCTATTATTTTACTCTGCTAACCAAGCACCTGAAGGTGGTCTTCAGTGGCAGCTTTCATTTCTGAGTTTGGACTTTATTTACAAATCATATTTCCCACATACAGCCTAAATTAAATTGGCACTAATAAAAAGGAATTAAAACTTGGAGACCGGACAACACAGGATTAGCAGCAAGCAATGATCGTTGTTACAAGACTGGTGGAGAAAGAGAAAGCAAATGGTTGTGTATCTAAGATAGAAATAGGATAACAATAACATGTTTGAGACTTTACTAGTAGTTTACAAAAAAATAATGAATAAAATTTGTTGAAACAAGCAGCTAGGAGAGTCTGCAAGATTTTTACTGAGGGAGTTGAAAGATAATATTTGGTACTAGTCTGGGTATGTATTTATGTATAATATTCCAGCTTTAATGAGAATGTGTTCCAAATCCAGCCATTGAAAGTTCTGACATCATCATATACATCAAATACATGCTGATATAACAAAAGTGACTGTTGTAGGGAGTAGTCAAAACTTAATAAGACTCTTCTTCAGTTTAAATAATCTTGAAGAAAAGAAATAAAAAACAAAGAGTCCATTACATAAACTTCAATCAGTTGATAGTATATATAGAATCATTACAGGAGAAATAGGTAGCCGACCCCATGTAGTTGGGAAAAGGCTTAGATGAGTTGAGTTGAGTTGTATTACAAGAGAAATAACACAGTTACTGATGAATGCAGAATTCAACATAAATCGGTCAAATTACCAGAGAACCGATGACACCGTTGCATGGAAGAGAACTGAAGTCAAACAAATACTTAAGATTTTTCACTAAGCAAAATAAAAATATTATATATAAAAGAAAATAATCCAAGTACAGCCATGTAACCAAGTATAAAAGATGGAACTAAATTCCACATAGAAGAGTAATAAGTGATGAATTTGAGCGAAAGGCTGCAAACGGTTTGAAATCAGTTACCTGTGCAAGATGGGCCCAACCATCCACAAAATTCTGATCAAGTTGTATTGATTTGAGATGTGCCTCTTCAGCTTTACGATGCTCACCAATTGTTGCTAATGCAAGGCCCTACAGCCATAATCGCAGATATCATAACCACAAAATTGATATTTATAAAAGAATTGCTACTTTACTATTCAAGAGAAGACTGAAAGAATATCTTGAGAGTTGAACTAGTTATATTAAGAAAAAAGTAAGGATGTCGTACATATAATGACTAAATAACGAGTCAGGACTGTGAAGTTTTGTTGCAAGATGTTAATACTTGGAAAAGATGGAGAAAACATTCAGGTAGTGTTTGGATGTCAAAAAGGGATAGGAATACAAATTCCCTAGGAATAGCTTATTCCCTTTGTTATTTCAGATTTTTGTTTGGTTTGAAATCTGGTATTCCACCTTATTCCAGTGCAATTAATGCAGCCCTTGGAATACAGTAAGTGGAAATAGGGCTATTCCATGAGGGAGCATGAAATACGAATTCCAGAATACAGACGTTTGACCAAAATACTGATTCCTGGGAGGCCCACCACCTTTTTTTTCACCTGTTTGGGGGAATAGCATGGAATAAGACCCTATTCCAGCCAGGAATAGGGCATCCAAACACTACCTTAAGAAACAACTCAACTCTACTACTCATCTAAGCCTTTTTCCCAACTACATGGAGTCGGCTATATGAATCTGCTTCCTCCACTCTGCTCTATTTAGGACTAAGTCGACATTCAAATTACAAATAGTTTATCTTTTTTAATTATTTCTGTCAATGTTAGTTTAGATCTAAAACATTTAAGAAACAAGTACATGAAAATTTTTACAGAGGTGGTCTCAGAAGGAGAGCCACAAGAAAAGCCATTAGCGTACCGCCATGCAATTGGAAAAACAAATATAGAGTATATCCTCAAGATGATGAAGTTAAAGGAATTGAAATTTGCTGTATTATCAAGAATATATAGAAAATATTAAAAGAAATATTATTTCTTTACTACCTTGCACATAGTGTTCCTTAATTTAGGGGAGATGAACATGATTGGAGACCTATTTTATACAGAAGTTGCCAGTAACCACAAAACAGGTATCCAAAGCTATATGGTGTACTCATGACAGAGGGTGGCTACATAGATAGAGAGAACTAGATCTAAAGATACAGCACAGTTTGAAGGACAAGTGATCATTCTTCCTTGCCTGAACATTTCATTAATGTACTGTCAAGAAAGGAAAGAAAAATTACGCACAGTTTTGAGCAACTTAAAGTACAAGATAGACACAGGAAGAATTTTTGCAAATGTTGAGCAACAAGCGGGGTGCCATCAAAGGTCTAGAGAAAGTCTATGACCAGGCAATTTGCTTAGGTAAGCTTGGTATATTCCAATTTACACTGGTCCAACATCTTATATCAGCATCAGCTACGGCCTTCCAATTACAACTATGAATTGACCAGCAATATTTTCAGGTGATTCCAATGGTATCTGTTATTTGCAAATGAAATTAAAGATAAAATAATATGGGATAGCACTGTACAAAACTATGGAAGCAAAATTTCCAGATTCCTGATAAACATTTTTTACAAAAAAATGATATTTTCTAAAAGCATTTACATTGAAAGCAAAAATGAATGTGTGGTCCTCCATATTTGATCATCAATTTTAAGACATAAATTTATATAGTTTAGACTGACTTGCTAGGGGAAAAGAAGAAAGAAAGAGGAGCTTAGACTATTACTTTCATTACATTAGATGTATTATTTAGATAAGTAACCATGTGCTACAGGCATTCAATAAATTAAGGACAGATGGATGAAACGGAATGTGCTTCAGGAGCATTCTGCAATTATCACATGCTGCAACAAGAAGAAGTTATACAGCAAAAATAAGATCTGTGTTGCATTCCTCATTTATTGATACAGTATATCAGTGTTGTATGTGCCACGATTTTATGCAACAACGCAGGTGCAGACATGCAGACAAGTGAGATGAGAACTTGAAGTGCCAGAGCAGTTGTGAGGTAGTTGTCAGAGGTAGTGCTTGCAAATGAGTACGCAGAAACTTAACAGTTGAATTAAATATGGTCACAGAGAACTTAATGAAATTGTGTGGACATCTATAGCAAGGACTAAAGAAAGGCCCAAGACAAAAGGGCTCATAACTCTGTGAAGGATCGGAAAAAAATGCAATTGGTTTAAAAAACACCCAGCTAGCGGAGTGCACTAGAGAAAAACTAAGGACTCTTCATGATTAAGGCCTCAATTGTCATAAATAATGACGAAAGATTTTTGACCAGAACAGAAGGTTTGAGGTTTATTATCTACCATTGTTCTAAAATTTAAATATTAGAACCCAAAAAATATTTTAAAACATGGTTCATAAACAGGATAATAAACTTTACTTACTAAGTATGTATAAGCAGATTTGTTTTTCTTGTCACGCTTGACACATGATGAAAGGTCTGCCACAGCAGCATCTAAATCCTTGAATTTGAAATTAACAATTCCTGCAATATTTTAGGTCAGAGTACTGAAACATATATCATGTATTTCACTATATGAGTTTATTATTTTTAACCATGCAACATAGTCAAATCTGGAAAGCATTTTTAACTTCTTGTTCTATTGATAGTATCATTAGCAAAAACCGTAATGCACTATATCATCTGAAAACACAAATAGTGCTTCAGTTTAGATGATTTAACCTGATATCTCAAGAGTACTTTGCAGTTTCAAGCCATGAGATAGATACCATAACCATGAAAACTTACTTAGTCTAAAGTTACTCCATGCACAGAAATTTATTTTCAGATTTGGTCCCATGAACTAGTGTTAATCAAACTTTCAAGTCATGAAATCAAGTCATATTAGGATTAAGTCCAACTGTTGCAAAATGCATCTAAATTAAAATTAACAACATGAGAAAAAAAATGAGCAGAGTAGAGGAAGCAGATTCATGTAGCCGACCCCGTGTAGTTGGGAAAAGGCTTAAATGAGTTGGGTTGAGTTGAGTATGAGAAAAAAATGCAAATACTAAACTTTTAAAAATTAAATGTTCTGCAGGTTTCTTTTTTACACCTTGCAAGCTATACAGTACAAAAACACATTCATGCTAGATAGAATCAAAGTGAATGAAGCAATCAAGTTAGTATTAATGCAGGCTACAACCAAGCATGCTCATTGTTGGTCATATGGCACAGACATCATACAATGCCCATGAATGAAGACAGAAAAAGTTTGGACACTTCCATTGATCAATTTAAATAAACATCTCGTCAATAAAGGCTATCGATTTGGGGGCTTGCACTTTCCAAATTAATTTTTTAATGAAGATAACATTGCTAAAAATAACGAACAAGATTGAAAAGACTTTTTACTATTAACCCTTGGAGGCTGCAGCAATGTGTCAATCCAATGACATAGCTGGAAGACCATGATAGAGTCAGCTCATAGCAGACACCATCTCTCAAAAATGCTCCATCTTAGATTCTCGTCTGGAAGTTGGAAATGACCAAGTTTTCTTCCTAAATTCAACAAGGTTTGTGGTTTTCTACATCGTAAACATTTAGTATGGTAGAAACCGTAGAATGAAAGAAGTCAGCTTACTTCTTAATATGGAGGGGAACGGAAACGCATAAGCGCCATGTCAATTTATAGTATAAAAAGGATCCATGTGAGTTGGAAACTGACGCCTGTAGAATTTGCCCCATGTAGTGGGATTGTTTTTAATTATCTTGCCATTATTTCTACTCTCCTAGGGCTCCCTGTTTTCATTCCCTCAGTGCACAGGCACAAGTTTTATTCAATTTAGCTCTCACGCTTTGTACTGATGGATTGCGCACGTGCACGCACAGAAAAGGATGGGGTGGGGGGGGTGAAGGAGGAAGGGAGTTCCTTGAGTGCTTTCTTATTGCAAGCTGGTAAGCTTCAGGCAAAGATAACAGGTTATATCATGAATAAATTTAAAAAAAAAACAAACGATAACAGGTTATATCATGAATAAATAAAAAAAATAACAATATAACTATTTAAATAGCAGTACAAGATTTGGAGTTTTCAAGCATTAAATCTTCCAAAGCAATATATCAAAAAACTAGAGTTCATTACTGGAAATTGGATGCAGGTGCAGTTATAGACAAAAATATGTTCTAGTCATTTAATTTTGCAAGCCCATCTGTTCTGTCATAGCTCTATCAGCAAAATTAATTTCCAAATGATGAAATAAAAGCAGATTAATACTCTTAATTTTAGGAAGGCATTTCCAGCCAATTGTTGCTATGATGAGTATATAAAGCACCAAGTCAACCACTCATTTTGTCAGTTACCCACGATAATAAGAGTTAGCTCTAGTCACTTATATCTCTTTCTCAGTCCAGGGGAAAAGAGAAGATCATTGACAAGATTTTTCCTCATTTTGATGTCTCTATTTCAAAGAAAAAGGAAAAAAGGATATACCAGAAAACAGGAGGGTCAAAATTAGTAACCATCATGTGAGAGCAAGGCTTTAAATCTCATGGGTCAGAAGTGCCCCCAGTTTTTTCATGAAATGAGACGCCTCCCATTCCATCCCAAATCCCAATCCAGTCCAGCATCCAGATACTTTCTTAAATATTTTTTCTTAATATATATATATTTAATATTTTATTTTAATTTTTAAACATATTTGAACTTCAAAAATTATATTTTATGATAAATTAGAACTATTTAAAATTGACACCATAATGTATCATAGATGAGAGAGGATAAAATGATCAAAACCAGTCTTGGAATTTCTCTGGGATGGGATGAGATGGCCGAGATGACCCCCGTCTTGCCAAAACTTGAATCACCAATGTGAAGTAGACTAAAAAGAATAGGCTGCAAGAACTAACCCCTTTCATGTAAAATATCTGATGAATTGGGCTCAAATTCCAATGCTTTGGTTAAGTCTTCAATGGCCTGAAATCAAGATATTAACAATTATTAAAGGAACATAATTTCCATGTAACATTTGAGTGATGCATGGTACCATCAATTTATGCCGCCAAAAATAAAAAGTTATTATGTTAAATGATGAGGTTAAAATAAACAGAAAAAGAAAAAGAAAACAAAAAATCAGACAACAAAGTTTTATCATACCTGGGTTCAGGTATCTAATGATATTTTACGTTAGGACAATAAATTCAGGATCAACCAAAAGCCTTGAAGCAAGACCAAAGGATTGCCATCCTTTTCTCAAAAACTATCCTGAAGAAATTTGAGTACTAGCACTATTTATTATTGCCAACTGAAAACAAAGTTGTTTCTCTGGTGTAATTATCATTGAAGCTTTGGAATGGAGCTTTCACAGATGGCAAGGTAAGAAAACAGTGTGGATTGATGTCAGGCACAAAGAGGGTCTTTAGTTGGGTGCCCATGCATCATCATATGTAGGAAGGCCTTGAATTTATATATTCACTAACCTCATCTTAAAGTTCTTCATAAGGCAATAGACAAGACATTTAGATGTTCTCAAACAAGAGAAATAAGTTGGGCCTAAACAAATACAGTTGCTTTTCTTTTCTTTAATAAATTAGCAGATGTCAGTACTCAGGAGTAATTTCAGCAGACAAATGGTTGGAAGATGTTGAAATAGAATTTCTGGACCTCACCTACCAGACCATGTAGTGCTTGGAGATCTTCTCAATTGCTCAAATTAATCCACCTTAGGAATCCTAATGTGGTGCAACATGGCGAACAATTAATTGAAATCCTACCTTGAGCTGTTCGCATGTGTCTTCAACATCTTTAATCCTTCTAACTTTTTTCAGCTCCTTTTCTTTGTACTTATGTCAGTCAAATTTTCAGCCTTTTTATTTCCTTGTTTCCCTTTGTATATTTTGCATCATTACGCTTCTCGTGCTCAAGAAAAATCTTTTGCATTCCACAAAGCAAATTTGCAGAATGGATCTGCCAGTGACAAGATTATAAGAGACACAAGTTGGCTATATTTTTCCCCTACAATATGCATTGTGTCAATGGCAGGCCTTAAGAAAGAATACATATTTAATTTTTACTCACATTTCTTCTTTGCGTAGCTCTACTTCCAAAAGCTTCCCTTCATATAGCTAGAATCCCTATGGATGGAACCTTTTTCAACAGTTCTTCCATCCGTACATTTTAAAAGTACCACCAGAAAACATTTCACCAGCAGAATACTATCATGCTGACTCAACTATTATTAAGCCTCTATTCACCCTCTTTAGCTCTAGGATCTATTTTTACCCACCAATACCTCTAACTCAGAAAAGTATTTTTTAAAAGAATATCTACAGCAGATGAAAACTTTCTTCTATTGCCACTTAAACCTACTTATTTGATCTACTGAAAATAGACAGTACTCTATGTCTCATGACTGTACCTCTGCCACTGCTTTTCTTTAAAGTTATCCTTCCCTTTCACTACCATCGCACATTACTTATTGCTCCTCCTTATCAGAAAATTCTACTCATTCTTATCAGAAAATTCCACTCTGTGTCTTGTTAACAATGCATACATGTAAGACCTAGATATGCATACATATATTAAGGCAGAGAAGACACCTCCTTATAGTACCAAAAAATAAGCCACTGAAACAAGAAGTTAAAGATCATTTTGCATAAACATCAGTATACAGCATACAAAGTAAATAAATTGATTGCAGAAAAAATAAGGCCCTATTTGGTTCGTAATTCAGAAAACTGTTTTCGAAAACATGGATTGTATCCAAAAATCTGAGTTGTATTCTGTTGATTTTTAGTATTCGAGAATATGTTTGGTTGGTGTTTTTGAAAATTGTCTTTGAACTTAAAAGGTCGCGGGAAGAGGGAAGAAGGAAGAAGGCGAATACGCAAGTTTCAGACGTTTTGAGGAAGGATAAAATCTAAAAAACGTCTAAGATGAATAAAAAAAACGTCGCTACAACGTTTTTCAGATTTGTTCAGATTTTTAGGATCGTTTCGAAAAAGTGTTTTCAAAAATGGCCTGGTCAAACGCGTTTTTCATGCTATAAGTTAGATTTCTTATTTTCGGAAACAAAAAAAATCCAACCCAATTTGGGGCCCTAAAATTTTAAACAGATCTTATATCTGAGCATGATGGGGGATGAAAAGGCCTTGCCTCCACAAATTCTCCCATGGCAGCACGTGCCTGCCCTCGCCGTTTCCAAGCCTCTCCAGCGGATGGATTTGATTGTATAGCCTGCCAGAGAAAGTAAATATTAGAAAAATGCAACATTAAAAGTAGAAGCTTCACATGAATTATTATACCTTAGTAAAGTCAGCAATAGCAGCATCAAGTTCTCTTTGGAATGCATAAGCTGTTCCTCTTCCTATCAAAGCCTCTGGATACGTAGGATTTTCTCTCAAAATCTGCACATGTCAAAGGTCATTGTATGTCCAATCTATTAAAGACAGAGAGAGGCATCGATAAGAGGGGCAGAAGCAGGTAAAACCTGGTCAAAGATTGATATAGCTTGGTCATACTTCCCTTCATTTACCTGCAAAAGTTTGGCCCAACATTGGAAGAAAGCTTCAGTTTGTGGAAAAAGGGAAAAAGAGAAGCATGCGAGCTAAAAAAGAAAATCTTCAAAGAATTACAAAGATTCTGAAAATGTATCAGCCACATGTCCATGAGATGAGTGGAATTTATACTAGCCCTTAAATTACAGTCAGACATTATCTGAATGAAGCAGGTAATCATTAATTGCAAACAAAAGGAACCAACTGGACACAAAAAAAGATGACTGCTATATAAATAGCATCTTCTTATAAAATGAGTTTCGCAAATCACTAGCATAAGTATGATGCTCAACTAATTTTCATGGATCAACAACAAAGGCATTTAATATATTCCATGACAACCAAATGTATCTTGTAGGGCAAATCAACCAGGTGTTAGTATCGAAAAGCACTTTTGGGAACTGCAGGATCAGATTTTCTTTTCAAAGAGAATTTGCCTAGGCTCATCCTGGCAACAAAATGGGAGTCTTTGTGGTTCATATATATGCTTTACCAAGTTGAGGATAAATGAATTTGGATAAACATTATATAAATCGTGATGTTAGGAATTGTATCCTAAAGCCAATCAATTGATGATTGTACTAACGTAAATTGCATATAAATTGATATATTAATAAAAGTTATTTGATTGTTTATTCAAACATCTTCTTAAAATTCCTAATAGTAATGAAGCCCTCAGGATCTTTCTTCACGATAAAGGAGGATTTATCTTTGAAGGTCCTCAAAAGAGTTCGCGACCAAATAATATACTATGACAGGGCATAGTATTATCAATTAGAGGACGTTGTATATCATATTTGTTGGTTGTCCTCTTAACCAAGGAGTGTAGAGACACTTGTATGACATACAGGTGAAAGTGTAGAAGTACATTTCACCGAACGTGACTTATTTCTGGATACTCTACTGTCAAGAGTTAATCCGAGAAGATATGGGTATAAGTATCCTTAAGACCTAAGGATCACAATCGATGACTTGCAAGCAACTCATTGTACTTAGGTGCCGGATCACCTGGATTTCTAATCTAGCTACAAAAGGTTACTGGGTTCAGTCAAGTACTTATGGTAGACAGTTATGGATCAAGATGGAATTTGACCTATCCTGTTAAAAAGAGAAATGCTTGTGTTTCAATTTAGCAAGACCTTGGCCAAGGCACTTCATGTGAAGGTCACATGAACACTAAAGTTGAAATCACTTTATGGATTTGTTGTTTAGAGTTGACAGGCTCTTAAGCCATCCTTAACATTTGTGGTCAAAAGGATGAATTATGCGGTAACTATTTCTTAGGGTTCTTCGAGTTTGCTCAGCAACTCTTCGACCTATCCGAACGTCGGGTTCTATTGCTAGATGGGCACATCGATTAGTATAAAAGTTGTTCCTATGCTACCGGCATAGGTTCGAACTTAGAGAGTCACACGCATAGAAGTTTTCTAGGATGATCTATTTGCTGATCAACGATTGAGAATCGTATATGATTAAATTAATCAATTTGATTGATTGAATTATCTCAATTGGGTTAAGCACAAGTGAATAAGATTCAATTAGGTTTAAGTCTATTAGAAGGACTAATCAATTTTAAATATTGATTTAAAATTAGACTTGATTTGGATTTAAATAGATTCAGGAGGACTAGCCAAATTTGATTTGGGCTAGGACCATGATCTATGTAGGTTCAATCCAATAAATTCAAATCAGCTTAAACCAAAACCCAAACCTAAACCCCATGTGTGAAAACAGTTTTCTCGCATAAGAATCTCACATGATGAGATAACTAAAATCTCATCTCATGAGAGATTAAATTCTCATGCAGAATTTAATGTATTAATCTTTTCCAAACGTTGCCGTTGGAATTCCAAGTGTTAGAATTCATATGGAATTAATGTACCTCTTTGAATCAACCAAACGATGGAATTCTAAATGTTAGAATTCCCATCTCTTTCGTTTTCACCGAACGTCGGAATTAACAAATCGTTGGAATTCTAAGTGTTAGAATTCATAGGTTTTCACCAAACGTCAACGTTGGAATTCTAAGTGTTAGAATTCATGTCTCTAGTTTTCACCAAACGTCAGAATTCTAAGTGTTAGAATTCAATGAGCTAAAGGCTAAATTGAGCCTATAAATTAGAGGACATTCTTCACTAGATTATTACAACGATATGTTATGGATAGAAATTCTAAAGAATTAGAACAGAAAATCTTGGTGTGATTTGATGTTAGCAAAAGTTTGGTGGATCCTGGAAGAAGATTCAAGTGAAAGGATTCAAGATCAGCAAAGTTATTTTTCCACGAGCTAGCACTCCCGGGAATCCGATCATTCGAAGACTTCGCGTGGACAATATTAGAGGCCGGACGATTGAACGGCTGCAGAGCACAAAGGATTTACCAATTGTTCTTAAGGTAAGTGATATGATCCCTATATCTTAAGGCAGACTTCAAGACAAGTAGTTATGACTTTTTATCTTGAAGATCAAGATATGATCTTGATGATTTTATTTATATGCATAATTTAGATCAAACAATCCTATAGTATAAGGCAAAGATATGATCTTGATGCATGTTAGATAGATTAATATTTAATCTTTAAGCTTCCGCATTGATAATTGTTATCAAAATTATTAAAATATGCATGCCTTGGAGGTTATTTCTCCCTACACGTGATTCTATATTTACACGAGAAAATTGGAGAGAATTAGGAATATTAAACATACCTTTGGTTTTCTAGCATTTCATGTGTTCCAACAAACTAAACCGCCATCCTCTAGAATTACAAGAGGATGTTGGAAGACAACACACCCTACGTATATGAAAATGGCTTGTTTTTTAAGATGAATGGTAATAAAGTTCCAGAGTTCTGAAGTTTACAACAACCTCCAAAAATGCATATGCAGACTCTTGAATCTGGCTACTTCAGAGATTCCATAAATTCAATATACCAATGATTTAAATCTCAACAAGACCGGGTCTGAGACGGCCGAGACATCTCGTCCTAAAGAGATTCGGGACCGATGTCATTTGTTTCGTCCCATTCCATTTTAGCTATAATACATTACAGTATCAATTTTAAATCAGTCTAATTTATCATAAAGATATAACTTTTGAAGTTCAAAAATGTTTAAAAATTGAATAAAGCACTAAGCTTTACAAATAATTAAAAAAAAAACATCCCAAGCAAGTACTGAAACACCTAACCAAATCAGAAATCGAGACACAATGGAACATGGCATGTCTCGTTTGTGGAAAACCGGAGACAGCTCTATCCTACAAGATTTAGAACCTTACAATATGCAATAAAAACCTTAGGAATGTCAAAAACTTAAAATAATTATCAACTACTGAAATCCTCTAAAGTAGCCACTTTCCAGGGCTACAAATACACACTTAAAAATAGCCACTTTTGGTGTGATGCAAGAATGATATTGGAATGCTTTGATGGCAAAGAGATAAAACAAACAAAACCAAGAATGGTCATATAAAAAGAATGATCCAGTAGCAAACAGATAAAAAGGCTAAATATAAAAAGTCATAAAAAATTAAATATGGATTAGATCACCACCTATTGCAATCACAATAGGTGGCAGAAGCAGAGGATTAGGGGGTACCACCCCTATCCTTATAGCATTGCATGCTCCCCAAGCATCACATTCTGAGTGGTGCAATGCATGGGATGTTCAATCTTAAGGTGCCCTCCCAATCCATCATTGCAGCACCCACGCAATTGCAACAGGTGGTGACCTAAAACAGTAGCATAAGTTACACTTTGCAACACCATATAGCACTCATCATGCCTTCATGATCCTTTTAATTCAAGAACTATGTCCACATATTAGAATTTTGCATGTTGTGAGGTACTTCAGCATGGTACTTGACTACAATAGCTGATTGTGCAAAAGGGTAACTGCAAGGTCCACAAAACCAATATTAAGACCTATACCGGTACATTACCTGTTCAATATAGTATGGGTTGATACAGTATAGGTTCGCACTGAGACAAGATGCTCATTCTTTTCTCACTCTTAACTATAATATGACTTCATACTTAGTACAGGATGATTCAGCTCGATTCAGATTGGTTCAATTCATAGCAAATCGAAACTCAGTACCATATCTATATGATATGTATGGGTCCATATAGTATGGTTAGTATGGCAAACCTTGGGATAATACTTGGATATAACCAAAAGAGGCACTAGCATCACATAATAATACCAATGAATTTTTAATTCCCATGAAACAAGACCATTCTAATTTTTTCATGAAATAGAACGTGCCATCATCCTATGCCATCTCAACACTTGGGATAGAAAAGGTACCAAAGTGCGCCAATTGGGGCATTAAGATGATAATAAGATGGCCAAGACCTAACACTTGGGATGGTAACCCTTTCCAACATCCCACGGGATGTCCCGTTGGGATTTGAAACTACATACCAATGACACATATTGATATGCAACACAGACACAAGTGCCTGTCAGATAAACTCCTTATATCTAGAACATATAGAGTTGCACAGGTCTAAATGCTTGAAAGCATATGCATGATAAGTTAAAAGAATATGTAATGAAAATCAGGGAAAGTAAAATACTTCATAATACTTATTATAAACTTTTCTCTAGCAACTGCCAAGAAAGAGTAAATTTTGGGAAGTCTTAAGAGACGAACACATGTCAAGAATCTTTCACATGATACAAGGGTTCCCACTACATAAAATCTTCTTTATCAACATGTGTCAACAAAGATTTGGGCCCAGGGAGCTTTATCAAGTCTGGATATTTGCTTTGTATTAAGGCTTCACTTGGGCCTTCCAAAGCCCTTAAAGCAATATGCATTAAAAACAATTGATGTTTGTCAGATCAGAAAATCAGAATGTTTGAGACAATAGCAAGAGATTTTGAATTACAAGAAGTTAAGGGGGTATCATCTGTTAAAGAATGCTAAACCATTACTTGTTTTATTAAGAATTGCTGAGACATTGAGTAAAGATCGATCTATATTCCATTTTATTTGATGATAGGCCACATGGCTCGCTCTCTCTCCTCCTCCTCCTTTTTTGTGTGCGCGTCCGCGTGCTTGTTTAGATTGAGAACAAAGATGTCACTAGAACCTGCAAAAAATGGCTTCTATATCTTACTTGCATCACAATATTCCTTTACAAACCCATCTAAACTCCTATCTAGGTCTCTTGCCCTAAGGGCACGTTCTTCTACTTTGTAAAGAGGAGAAGCTAGAAGCTAAGTTTTCTAGCTTCACTAGCTTCTCCTAAAAGTGCTTTTATGACTTGTCTTCCTGAAGAAGCACTTTAATGATGTAGCCAAATATTTTAATAAAAAAATTTGATCTGCTTTTTTTGCTTTAAAAGTCACAAAAGCACTTTTTAAAGTAATACCAAACATGCCATAAATCATCATCTTTTCTTTCCCCTGATTTTTTTATCCACAAACCAGCTCTGACTAGCCATTTGAACGGCACAGAACATGCCAAATTCTTCTCACTAAAATCCCAAGTTTAACACATTTAATCCCCTTTATATCAGATTTGCTTATCAGAATTTTGGATGAAAACCTGCAAAATAGCTAATCAACCATCCCTTTCTACTCCTAAACCTGCAATTCCATGCCCTGCCTTTCTTTTAGCTATCTTTAACCTCTCTATACAAATCTGTCTCACTGCAGACAGCTGGAGAGCAAGCCAGCCACCTTTTAAAACCTAAATTCCAGCTCTCTTCACCCTTTAAATGGCCTATTTGTGAAAATCTGATATCCAAAAAGAATGAATCTAGTACCAAGCATTCAAACCTTTTAAAGAAAAAGGAAGGAAAATACCATGCGTCCATTTATTCCCATGAGGAGCAGAAAGCTAGAAAATGTTGCAACAAGCAGGGAAATGGTCTCAAGATGAAGCAATTTTATGCATGGTACATGGTGTTAATGCTCGTATCAAAATGTTGTCCTGAGCTTCTAATGCATGAAGGATAAATTTTTGTACAAGGAAGATCCAGAAACTCCTTCACAACCCATGCCTCCTTTATTAGGGACATCAGTCAGATGGAACATATCTATGAGTACACATCCTTAAGTCATAAATTCTTGCTCCCTATTTTGCTTGATGACATCTATGTGACAAAATGAAAACCATTATCAAGGCATTTACTTAGCTCTTGAGCTCAAACCTCGACCTCAAAATCATAGGCTATCCCCCAAATATATATTGGGATTCTCTGCTCTATGTTCCTTAACCAGATAAACCAGAGATTTTCAGAACCAACCGAACATGATGGAAATTGGGTACCTTGAAAAAGGGTTCCAGAACTTTAAAAGAGAAATTGAGCCAAAAATTGTAAAGACTATGTATTATGACAAAAGAGGTCTGGGAAATGTACCAAATATTTAGTTAAACAGAGATGAGGAAAAAAAAATTAAAGGCTTGACTTCATTTGAAATCTAAAAATCTTCATACTGAACTCCAGAGGCATTATTTCTAAATGCAAATCTGTTACAAATTAATCAAGAGATAAGGATGGCTCACAATCCTGAATCAGAAAATTATTGTCTTGTTAGCTTAGTTTAGAGATGAATCCTCTCCATTCTAGAAGTAAATTACAAATTGAGGTTCGTTAGGATTGCTTTTGTCCAAAATGCTAAATATTTGTGTTTGTCCAAAATGCAGCAGATCTAAGTAACTGGTATTTAGAATCATCCCAAGATGACCAACAGATCCCAACACTACAACCATGAGCTCATATCACTGCACACCATTCAACCTTTACTTCTATAATTACCAACAAGAAATTCAAATTATATCCACTGTTATAGTTCAATGAGACCCTCAACTTGTTGAAATAGTATGTATGCATGCATGAATAATGTGTATCTGGACAAATGAAATGAGACAAATATAAAGCACATCAGACTTACCTGTGCTATGCCTCGTGATAATCGAAAATCCAAGCTTATTGACTTGGTCTTTGAAAGACCAGTAACAAAAATCTTTCGATTCAGTTTAACGGTTTCATTGGATTTGCTGCATGTTTCTGTAGTATCACTAGGTTTTTCCTGCATATTTCTGATTTACTTTGAATGAAAGACCCCGTGTCAGATCCCGATGTCACTGTACTAGAGGAATCCATAACCTGGTCTTCACAGACAACAATCTTTGTTTCGGTGGTTGACATATTTGTACTAGAGAAATCCATAACATGATTTTCGGAGACGACTACTTTTGTGTCACATGATGTATCCATCGCATGATCTTCACGGACAACAGGTTTAGACTGTTTAGCAACTGCCAATAGCTCTTCCAACTCCAGCAACTGCTTTAAATCTGTTGACTCATGAACCACATTTCCATATCCTTGCTCCCACGCAAGCAAAGCATCTTCTTTTCTTCCCAAAGCTGACAGAGCATTGCCTGACAATAATATAAAACAGTAAGCACCAGCTAAAATAGAAATATAAAAAATAGGATCTGATTAATAATTGCAAAAAAAATATCAAATTACAAGTGTTGGAACAGGCAACTGGCACTTAGATCGTATGTTTTGATACATCTATCATTACGATAAACTCACAGCTAGATGAACAGGAAGGACTGTACATTGTCTTGTAGCAAAATCATGATCATTAAAGCAAAAGAAATAAGTAACTGACATAAAGGTTCAAGAGTCTTGAAAAAAAAAAAAAAGCCTACAAGAATTCTAACACCAAGATAAAACATCAGAACAATTTCTCAGTCCAAATCACATGTTACCACAATTGAAAGAATTGTATCTACATCTATAAATTGAGTGGAAGAAAGCTTAAATTCATTGCAGAAGAGCAAGGATTTTATAATTCTATATGATTTATTTGTATTTTGTCATATGTCTTTAAGATTCAGCTTAATTTCTATGAGAACAAAGATTCATGATTCACCATAAAGATAGTCTTTAGTAGATGCATTATAAAATAAAATTTAAAGAGTATTATGACCAAAACAAGGCACTCAATCTTTATCATCAGCTACCATGGACCCAAGGATAGAGCATTCAGGCAAATCAAATGTAACCATCCAAGAAATGCTGTGTTGATCGATTACCAGAAGAAAACAGTGGCTCAAAATTGTGTACCAGCACATAAATATGTACTTGCGCATATAACCCATATCTTAGTATGCTTCAGCAACTGTCCACCACACAAATTGGCAAAACTCACTGCTATTGAAACTCACTAGTGCCATCTGCAAGCTAAAAAGAGATAGCTTTGCAACAGCAGTTGTTTTTTAAAAAAAAAGGAAAAAAAGAAAAATCAAACAGAGATAGAAGCATGACCCAATGGGTTGGGTGTGAGTTTTGGCATCTAATCTCTTATGTTTGCTACTACCTTATAAATCAAGAAGAGTACAAGAGAGGGGAAAAAAAAAGGAGATGGAGAGGTCTCTGAAAAATGAACTTGGTACCTGAAGTACAATGGGAATGGCAACATCCAAACCTCATGATTGGTTCCTCCTTGTTTATTTTAGCACCAAACTTATCAAACCTAATGATAACCATCCAATCAAACAAAGCCTCCTCCCCTTCTCCATCTAATTATTTGCAGAAACAGAAAAGAAAATAATATAAAATATAAGAATTGAATTATTTTATCTGTTTCGAGGATTTACCAATTATTTGAAAGCAAACTAGCAGTGTATCATGGTCCCGTTTATGAATTATTGACTACATTAATATGTAGCCAGAATTAATGATTTTTACTTGTAATTTTGATGAGTTACTAGGAAAATATTTGCCTAGCCCTTGAGTGATCCATCTAATTGGTCAAGCTCGGTCTTGGAAGTGTGTTGGCATTTTGACAAGCCTCGTACTCCACTTCACTTGTGCCTGTGGCAAATTCCTGACAAGAAACAATATTTCCAAAGTATTCCACCTTGTCAGGCCCATCATGTATCCAGACTTGTTGACAAGCAATTGACAATCATATGGGAAGTTCATAGTCGTTCATAAATGCTGACAGCATCATTCCATGATAAAGTGTAATTCCACAATAATATGCGCAGAAAGATCATTAAAAACAACTAGGACAAACCATTGAGCCTGGGATCTGGCTGCAATTTACACAATTGATGGCCAAATGGGAAGTCCATAGGCAATAAAATGTTGAGAAGATCATCCCACAACAAGTAAAAAGATCATCAAAAAATAATTAGAATGAATCATCAAATTGGGTGAAGCTGTCATTAATGGTGCATTGATGAACTGGCAAAACAAGAAACGCATAGTGATCCATTGGTCCAGTAGGATAATTGACCTCAGCACCCAACTCAACTCATCTAAGCCTTTTCCCAACTACATGGGGCCGGCTACCTAAATCTGCTTCCTCCACCCTGCTCTATTAAAGACTAAATTGACACTCAAATTACAAATAGTTATATCTTTCTTAATTATTTCTGTCCATATTAGTTTAGGTCTACCTCTACCTCTATCAGTACCATGAATTGTTAAAAGATCACTCTTTCTAATTGAAGCATCTAAAGGTCTTCGTCATTGTATATGTCCAAACCACCATAATCAATTTTCTCTCATTTTATCTTCAATTGGGGCTTCTCCTATCATTTCTCGTATATGTTTATTTCTAATTCTATCTTTTAAAGTTTTACCACATATCCATCTTAACATGTGCATTTCTGTTACACTTAATTTATTCACATGTTGTTTCACTATTCCCCAATACTTTGTTCCATATAATATAGCTAGTGGCCTAATAGCGGCTTTATAAAATTTTTCTTTTAATTTTAATAGGATAATTGATCTCAAGAATAAAAATTTGATGAAACCTAGATTGAACATCAACCTTATAGAAATTATTTTCCAACAACTCACATTATGTTTTTTAAAAAAAAGTTTTTATTTTTTAATGTTACATCAAGATTTCCTCTATTATTTTTTTCTCCCAATATCCTTGACTTGGAATAGAATTTCCCATACAATCTTGCTCAATAAATATTTTGTTAGCACAGCACAACACTTTTTAATCTCATAGATATTCAAATTAGAAGAATAAAAATATATATAGTGTCTATATTTAGATGCCTAATCAAGATTAGGCTAATACCTTATCTTACCATAAAATAAAAGCCTCTCTTTATCTTACAATGCACGCACACACTTGTCCTATATCCCATTCAAATTAGGATCACAATTATTCATTAGGTTTTTATATAACATAAGATGGATCCCTAAAGTCCCCTACGCAAGTTCATCTTATCATAAACTTAAGAACAATTAAATTGCAATAGCTTGTATATAAATATAACCAATATATTAGCTTTTAAATAGGAGGACGGTCTCTCCAAAACACACATCTCTCACCTACCACATATGAAAATATGAAACTCACTTAAGTACCCGCAATCTACTCTCCTCCTTGCCCCCTTCTCTTTCTCCCCCTTTGAAATCCAATCTGACAAAATTGGGCCAAGTTTCTCTCCCCACAGCCTAAAGCCCCTTGCAAGTAAAAGATTGTAAATTTGTTCCTCTAATCCTTGCCAAAAGCTCCTATTGAATCATCAAAAACAAAACCAGGTTATAATTTTTTGTTCATTTTACTTTTTTTTTGAGATCCAATTTTTTATTTATTTTATTTGGTTCTTTTTGATTTAGCTATGTACATTTAATATTTTATTTTATAATTTGTATGTGATTGTGTTTTATATTTTTATACTTTATTGGTTCTATTATTTTGCATTTGTATTTTTGCTGTATTTATGATTATCCAATATCAATCTCATATTTTGTATTTTTCCCTCATTTTCTATTTTGCATTTTGTGTCTCGTAACTTTATTTTAAAAATTATGTATTATTTTATATATTTAATTTGTTTCTTCTTATTGAAGCATAACTCAATAATCTGATGTTTTATTTATAATTAATTCTAGCATGTGGGTCACATGTGTTTATTTGCTATTCATTCTCTTTAATCATCCCCAAGGTTCCCTGTACTAGAAACCAAAACCAAACCAAACCAATGTAATTCAGTACGAAGCATACCATATTGAACCAGTGGCATAACGGTTGGGTGCACCAAAGAGCCCCAACCCATGAACCATCTCGAATCGAATGGTTTAGCTCAATTCAGTACGTCGATTCAAAGCCAGTTCGGGGATGGTTCACCCCCTGTATGGCCGTGTCAAACAAAGAAGCCGAATTGCCCCAATTTGAGACCAGTTTGATTCAGTTCATCCTAATCCACTTGGCTTGGGATGGTTCAACATAATACCATGGTCATCCCTAAAAGAAAGGTATCCTAAAGTCCTAAACCATCTACAAGATTTACATGTGGTCTCATTAAGGTGGACATAAACATTTCATATGCAAAGCATCAGTGCTTCTTTCCTAACATTTGAAAGCGATAACATATATGCTCTGTCAAAAGTATAATTGTGTCCACAATTTGGAGGTAAAGCAGTATGTTTCTTGAAACCTAGATCAACTCCATCAAGTAAATTACTCTAACCAAGGGTTCTTTTAGCATTTAAAAATGCACAGATTATGATCTAAAAAGGCACATATCACACCCTTGCTACAGATTTGCGGGAACCTTTCCACAGACTGTAGGTTACCAAGATTCAGTCACACATCTTGGATGCATTGTCCCTCCAGGCTCCAAAGAATATGATAATTTAACCATAGCAAAATCCTCAACTGATTTAATATGATAATTTAACCCTTGCAAAAAATCACGAATAATTTGAAGTTTTCTATGCCATTGTCAGGTAAATCACGAGCACCAAATCATGACCATTTTTCTCAGCAATCAGCCTGGAAATAGCATCTTTCTTTTCCAAGCCTTTGCAACAATGTGTGGGTAAAACTCTTGGCAATAGATGGCCCTCACATTGAACGAGAAGATTAAAAGAAAAAAAAACTAAACACTTATGGAGATAAAACAGTTCATGTAAGAAGCAAAGAATGATCCTTACTTAATAAGAACGGTAACATTGCACCACTTGAACATGTCAGAACCCCGGCACCAGATGTCTTCTGTCTACAATTTCTATGGCAAAACCAAAGCAAGAATATTTGCAGCTTGAAGCAATGGCCTACCGTGCTTTCTCATTGCAAATGCAGCAACAATTCCTGCATTTTGCATTTTCATCAGCACTTATTCCTTGGGCTTGACCACTTCTGTATATGTTGTTGGGGCCTGAACAAGCATCCATGTTTTCTTGGTTGAATAGCCACACGACAACAAATCCACAGACCATTCTCTTCTTTCATGCGAAACATTTTGATCATGGCCACCAAAATGGTGGGCTGAACATACAGATGCTCACTCTAGTCGCGCCTGTTAACAGACTAATTAAAGCATTTAGTTTTCCTCTTTTTTTGGCTCTTTGTTCTTCGCAATGTCCCTAGGAAGTGAATAAATGAACAAACTTTTGTTGACCTTCACAGGTGTCCCTCTCCATTATTCAACTTATCTAGTGTCATAGTCTCAAGTAGTCATGAGTTGTCATAAATTGGAGAAAGCAGGACCAAAACCAGCATCCTCAATCATCCCATAGAAGAACCATAATGTGTCTGCCCAATCATGTTCCTTCCCAATAAAAGAATACTAAGATGACCTTATAATAACCAATGACAACTAGAACTTGAAGAACTATTTCATCAAAGATATCCAGTTTGTTGGACTATTCCCCATCATTAAATTCAGCCTGTTCCTGCCATCTGCTCATTTGATTCCCCCATCCCTTAGGCACTAAAGATATAAATCTATCAAGTCAGAAATACACACTTGCACTTACTGGAAGTGAGAAACTAGTTTCTGATCCACTTTAAGAGTGGATCAAACATCAACTGAAAATCATAAATCAAATGGACATGTTTGAATCAACAGCCCAGCCACCCTATCCATCTATATTTGTCCTAACTGATGCTGGTATTTCCTAATTAGTTAAATCCAAATACAGTTATGAAATCATAACAAAAATTTCTAACACTAGTTGATCACATTCATGTTTACTGTAATGAAACAATCAAACAGCAGGTGAAAAGTTCTGGTCCCCCACTATGGTTTTCAGTGCAAACTTGAGTCTTTCCTTTTATAGAACAGAAAAATCAAACACAAAATACAAGAATCCAAATTGGCAGGTATCTCACTGATTTGCAAGCCATGCTTCAAAAACCCAAAAAGAACGAACAAAAACAGAAAAACAAAGCAAAAAGAAATCACAACAACCATTTCAGTAGAATCGACCAACCTTTCAGGACATAAGCTTGAAGAGCCTGAGGATCTAGCTGCAACGCCCTGTCGCAGTCCTTGACCACATGTTTGTGTAACTCCAACTGACTATAGCAAAAGGCACGATTGCTGCACAACCAAAACAAACCATAATTACTCCGATCTTCCGTCAGTAGATTCAATCTCAAGGTCTGAACAAACAACGAAAAAAGAAAGCACACACACACAAACTCCACGAGAAGCAAGAGATCGAGACAAAAAGAACTGATAAAGAGAGAAGAATTGGGAGATCGGATCGGAACCAGATATCCTGAACGGAGGAGGACTGGGCGAGGAGCGAGTCCAGGATTCGAATGGCCTTAGACCAGTTGCGGGAGCTGCAGAGCTTGGCGAGCTCCAGCCTCTCACTCGCGGGTGCCATGGCGAGCTCTGGCTCTGTCTATCCGTCGGCGAGAAGCGGCGGAGAGCTTGCCCTAATTCGCCATCGCCAGCTCGTCTGCGGAGAAGGCGGAGACGAGATCGAGGGCGAGACGGAACGAGAGGTCCGGGGAAGGATTTGGGGTTTCCTTTTAGCCCTCGGCCCTTTTGTCCTTTTGTTCTAATTTCCGCCTCGCTTTTTTCATATGCACTTCCCAAGGAGCGATGGTTCGATTTCACTGAGGCTGAGGGAGTGAAGGGTGGAAGAAAGAGGGTGAATTGGTGGAGAAGGGAGTGAAAATATAGGTTTTTTATTTTATTTTTTGTCATCTAACTTTTCCTGAGGGGTTGTGCTCCACAGGCAACATTATCTCCTTGTACGCGGTCATAGAAATAATACGCGGACGCTGGATCGGCCGTCGCCCTCACACACGATAAACCATCTTGATCGTTCTTTTCTTGACTGATTGGATGATGGTAGGTCTAGTAGATCGCATAGAAATCCAGGAACAGGCCTCCGGAGAAGAGTCCTGGGACGGAGCGAGGGGAATGACTAAACGTCAAGTAAACGGACGTTCTTTTCGCACGAGACCTTGATGCGAAAGTCGTTACGTGGGTCCGACGCAGGAGGGTTCTGGAATGAGTCACGTGGGTCCTGGCTTCATCACCGTTAAACGAGGATCTGACGGTGGGAGGAGGGAATATGAAATGGGTCCTCATGTTGCACGATAACTAGCGCGGCGGTTTGAGGCCGAAATCTGGGCAGAAAAGTTGGCCCTTTTAAGCTGGGCTCGAGAAATGGAAGCCGCACATCAGTAGCATAATTCTTGAAAAGATTTAGTGCACCGGTGGATATAGCCGTGCATCAAGTGTGATCAATAATCGTGCGCCCATGCAGGCACATATGCTATAACTCATTGAGCCATAATATACTTTAAACATGCGCATAAAAACGTATACTTGATGTGTAACTTTATTCATCGAAAACGATGCATAAAAACTTTTCCGATCGATGATGTTTGTTAGGTCTTGCCTATTGTTCAGCCATTGCTTGGTGTTGTTATTAGTGCGGACCAACAACGACAACAACAACTTGGTTGTACTCACTTTACTGTTTTTTCTCTTTTTTCCTCTTTCTTTTCTTTTATCTCTCTCATTTTGCCTCTGCCTCTTTACTTCGCTAGGTTTGAATGAAATCTTCGATGGAATGAACAGGAGCAAAGAGTACAAAGTGATGCGTGTGGATTTAAGCAATAGTGGCCGTGGCCATGGTGGGGGTGTCATCACCACGTCAGTGGTGTTAATGGTATTGCCAATACAGGAATAAAAAATAAATAAATAAAGGTTGTAGTGGACTGGGATTTAGCTTCATGCCTTGTTCAAAACCTTGGATGAATGAATACAATGGTTGTCTTTGAAAACTTCTGCTTTTGTTCTAACAAGAGCAAATGAAATAATAAGCTGAATGTAATGCTAGAGTTCTTTTTTTTTTTTTTCGCCAACACAGTTAACAAAGCTGGTTCTTGAGGCACAAATCTACATTGCCTATAGCCCTATGCTATGAATGGTTTATGTCATGCATGCAATATAATCACTGGACTTGTTCATCAGGTGTTTCTTTGAATTAAATCTTATTTATCAAATGTGGTAAAACATTGTTTCGATTTACTTGACAGTACTATATTACCCAAATTTCTTAAAAAAACTAACCATAGTCCACACTGATGTTGTCTGAATTCTGATAACCATGGAACCATATGAAATATTCAGCAGCATTTCGCAAAGCATTTGAAGCTACATATATACTTGAAATTCTCTGAATGCCACCAGTAGTCAGATAAGCATTGCTTATTGCCAGAGGGTCTACATGGAATCTTTTATATTGGTGATGCATTTATGGCCCGTGTTGCTCTTATGAAACTATGGCCACCTAACTCCCATATGGTGTCACATCACCTTAAATTGCGTGGAAAAAAATAATGGGTCGAATCGGTATGCTATAAGCTTCAGCTGTCGCATAGAATTTGCCAATTATCCGAACAGCGTTCCCAGGTTCTGAAGACTTTCAGGACACAGCGGTGAAGAACCTGCCAAATCTTGCGGCATCCAGCAGGACCGGCCAAGAGAGTAAAGATGATGGAAGGCACGAGAGGGAAAAGTACGGGAGGATCGGCAGGAGTAAAGATGAAGAACACCCACAGGCCCTCGGTGAAGCCACAAATGCTGTCATAATCCATCATCACACCAACCTCTGAAACAGAACTTTTCGACAGCAGTAATCGACTAGCCAGTATCAGCTTTTATGACAGAAAACAGCGGGCAACAGCAGACAAATGATGGTACAAATTGACTGCTGCTGTTAAGAAGGCTCTAGTGTTAAATTTGGACAGGACATCCATGTGTTCAATTCAAATAATTTAAAAAGAACGCCACAAACAGTGTAAAGATCAATCAACAGCCAGTATAGACCCTGTTGCAAACAAGTACATCAACAAAAAGTAGCAGTAACATCATCGTGTTGATCAATAAAGAAGCACTGGCACCTGGGTTGGTTGAGCCTATTTCGAACAGCAAGTCACAGAAGAGCACTGAATGCCAGCTGATGACAACTACTTCAGACAACCAATCATATTCCATAAAAGAACCCTCTCTACAACCACGAGAAAATTGAAGGTAGCAAAGGAAAAAAATATAATGAGCATCAAAAATTTGACTGTGTCAACAATCTCAGCAAACTTCATTATGTACATATCTCATATTCAAAACCTTCTGTTCACCACCTTTGTTGGGGTGTCAGCTTTAAGGCCAAGTAACAACGTGTTAGGGCGCCAGGTTTAAGGCCAAATAACATGCAACACCAACTCATTTCATCTCCCAATGTATGAATCATGCGTGTCAAAGTCTGAACGTCCAGGCCGAAGGGGGTCTTCTGATTCATCAGAGTTTAGAGAGAATATGTCAACAGGTGCAGTAGTGAAGTCACAAGTGCTCCCATTAAACCTGGATTGACCTCCTTGCCGGTGGTGATCAAGATAGATCACTATAACAGTGATGTCGTCATGAAAATGACGCCTTATTCCCTTCCCTATCCGTTTTATATCATCATACCTCATTTCCCTTTTTCTCGCAGCCTCATTGAGGGCGGCTCTCACTAATCTCTTTGCTATTCCCTGCAAAAATTTCAACATGAATGTTGAACGTTTATATTGTTACAAGAACGGAATGATTAAACATATGGAAAATTGGCACAGTAAACATGTTAGAATTCAAAAAAAAGGAGGGGAAAAGAGAGCTTACTGCTCTTGGGTTCTTGAAAACTATCTGAACTGCAGCTTCATCACTTAATTGCTCCCAGAGCCCATCTGATGCAAATATCAAAAATGAATCATTTGGTTTAAGCTTATGGGTTCGGATTGATGGCTCTGCAGTTATAACTGCTCGCTTCAATGGAATAGGAGAAACAGCTTGCTGGAATACTGGGTCCCTACTGAACTCAGGTTTCTTCAGGTAGACATCCCCGATAGACCTTGATACCTAACAGCAGGGCAGATGTAATGTTAGTTATAAATCATTTTCTTGGTAAACCTATCACCTGCAAGTAAAATTACTTTATATTGGACCAAAAGTCCATGCACATGCACATAAGACAGTCTGTCATAGATGACAATGTAAACCCATTTGATTCGTGCAATGTCAGAGATTTAGATCTTTAAAGTTGTCAGTTAAAGTCAGTCAAACGACAACATATATTTGTCCATGATCAACCAGTCCCCCCCAAAAAATAAAGTGCAAATGAGATAAAAATTTGTCTGCAAAATGAATGAACTTGAATTCTAAATGTCAATTGAGGAGAAAAGGAAAAGCTCAGAACTAAATAGTAGGTTATAATAACCCAAGCTACATGAAGACATTTAGCCGATGCAATAATCGGATATGGTGTAGCATGAAGATGCTGAAAGTGGAAAGAATCATGCCCATAGGATCCAACAAATAAGACTTTTCTTACCGACAACACCAAAATGCCATCCATTCAAAGACTGAATGTCTATACACTGGAGTTGGCTGCAACAATCAACTTAAGATACATACGACCATAAAAAATGATATGTGTCAACTTGGTCAACCTTTTCGCTTTATTAAGAATATAATCTCCAAAGTAGGTTATGCATACCATAATGGATTTTGAAAAGAAGAGTTCCATTGAGAATGATGGCTAAAGAATACAGTATAGATGCATCCAAGTACAAGGGGAAAAAAAAAAAGTCAGGGATTTTATCCTGGAAAAGGAACATTGCTTTTTCTAACAACCCAAACTAGAGCATATTGACCGAAAGCACACCATTGATATTACAGAAGAATGGATACTGTTCAGAAAGATGGACCTTATGATAACATTAGGCAACACAAAACTAACACTTAAGTAGAAACTAAACATAAAAATATATAACATGATTTGATTGGAATAGTGTGTGTGTGTGTGTGTGTGTGTGTGTGTTCAAAGTGAGGAAAAATATTCGAACTCAGGCTGGAAGACAAGGTCACAAGAACCAAAAGAAAAAGAACTGAACATTTATATGAAAAACTAAATTATTTGATAATCTGGTATCTATTTGCAGTGATGAAATCCACCGGTAGGTCTCTGATCCCATGAGGCTAAGCATAAAGCTTGATCTGCATTGAGAAATTTCAATCAAAAACCAATACATCTTACCTTGGGCCCTTAGCCCAATGAGGAAATGTGTAAGATTCTACTGGATTAGTAAATCTAAGAAGCTCTGTCATCAAAAGGTCAATCACATGGTTTGATACCCCAATCTATTTGACCTCGTCTATTAATTACATAAAATGATCTAAGTGGAGTACAGAAAGCTGATGCTCAGATAGTTTCATGATGGAATTGTACCAAATGAAGTAAACACTGGCTAGAGAAATTACATAAACATAACAACAGGGCTAGGAAACAGATGACAAAACATTCTTAAAGAATTTCAACCACCATATTCATTAATTCACTATCACCATATATTATCAACTGACATACAGGTCAAGAAGCACAAACATGAAAGAAGTTTTGCTTATAACAAACAATATAATCAAAAAAGCCACTCAATGCACTGGACTGATGTGGTAGCCGGAAATTGGAGCCGTACACTGCAGGGCCATTGGTGTCAGTCATGCCCCGCCTATCATTTAGCCAATCACCGGTTTCCACATTGGACCAGTCAACTGAGCAGTGATATGCCTGGTGATCTTTGGCATTTTCCTAGTTAAAAACACTTCTAAAATAATACACATCATAGAGACAGTCAAATTCATTCTTTACAGCAGCTGAACAATCATCAAACATGGAAATCAAAAACCAAGTATTTAAGAATTTGCTGTGTACAATTGCAGTTTGGCCCAGAACAATTCCTACCAAATCAAATAAAATGATGAAATAAATCAGAGAAACAAGAAAAATATAATACACACTCTGGTCCACTTTCAGAATCATCCATCCAAAGTCAGAAGACCATAATATCTGCTATGCATTAATTCATAACACGCTAACGTGATGGAACGAATACACACTCTAATGCTCATATAAATCTCATTATTAAAAAAAAAAATCGCATTACCCTGCAAATCATACCTTGAAAATTAGCAAAATTCAAAAAACTGTGCCTTGGAGAAGGAAAAAAAAAAAAAGGCAGCTTGTGTTGATACTTGATAAGCTCCAGGGGAAAAACGAAATTTATAATTGCCAAAATTAAAGAAATTAAAAGAAAGTATTGGAAACGGTCAGGAAGAAGGCAAAGGTTTCCCAACCTGAATGATCCCCTTAATTCGCCAGACCCCACGGCTGTGAACCACGATATGGGAATCGTCCGGGTGGAGCGCGGCGAGCTCCTTCCGGATCTCCTCCTCGGCGACGTTGTGGTCGGTGGACAGCCGCTCGGCCACCACAGCCCTCCCGTCGGTGCTCCGGCGGCCGAGCACGGCCCGGGAGTCCCCCAGGTTCGCCACGTAGAGCGTATCGCCCGTGATCGCCCCCACGAGGCAGCACGACCCCACCGACGCGATCTGGGGCTGCGACATCCACGATTGCTTCACCAGGTGCAAGAACTCCTCCTCCGTCGCGTGGAATGCCTTCTTTATCACGTCCACTGACAATCCCCCTTGCTCCGTCGCGAACTCTGCACAATTCGGGACAAAAGACAAGACTACATCAGATAAAAAAGTGATTTTGACGATCGAGTCGAGAGAAAGGAGGGTTGAAAAGGGTCGATTAACGCATCAAAAAGGGATTTTGATGATGGGATAGAGAGAGAGGCAGGTAGACGGTACTGTGGAGGTACGAGAACAGGCGGCTGTTGACGAAACGGGAGGCTTCGGGGCCGCCGTGGCCGTCATAGACGCCAACATAGGTGCCGGAAGGGGAAGTGAACACCTGGCCCTGGTCCTCGAGGGAATTGTTGGCCTGGACGACGGCGATGGAGAAGTCGCCGGTGGCGTGCGGCTTGAGGTCCAGGTGCCACAAGAGCTCGTCCCCGGTGCCAAGCTTCCCGAAGCAACATTCCAGTGGCCGGAAGCACAATCGCAGCATCGCCGCTGCCGTCGGACGAACTCGGGATCTCAAAAACCGAAACCTTCCTCGTCTTCCCAAGCCAAGGGCCGGAACTCGTGGTTTTGGAGTCTTCTTCCTTCGCTTCGTGGAAGGGATGAGCACGAGAATGGAAGATGGGGAGAGGTGGGGAGGGAGAAAGTAGAAGAAGAGCAAGGGTGGGGTGGGCGGGGGGTTGACGCGAAGACGGAGAAATTTCGCGAGGATAGCGCGTCAAGAGGGCACAAAGGACTGAAAGGGGGTCTTTATCTGCGTCGCCTACCATGTGGAACGCGGATGGGGTCGACCGGCGAGGCTGGTTTATTTGGGCAGGTGCCATAAATTGCTTTCTTCCGCGCGATCACCGGTGAGATGCTGCGCTGCCGTGTGATCTACGATACACTTCAGCTCTATGAAATGAACCCCAGAAATGTTTAATGTATATGTCTATATTATATACATACATTCATACATACATACATATGTGTGCATTAATTATGGAGGCTCCAAACAGAGTATATATTTTTTTCATCATTAAATATGTGGATTAGAATAATAAAATTATATAATCTTTTAATAGTAAGTAATTTAAAAATAATATATTATATTCAATAACTTAAACCCTTGCAACGATTAGCCTTGTTAGGAAGTGGCAGGTACATTACATGCCAGCTTTACTCATATAAAAGGTATTCCTTTTCATTTATATCGATGCTAAAGGATCATTTGATTAGAATGTTGTACAATGTGTCATTTTTTTATTTTATAATATTTGAAGTTAGAATCAACCTTTGCTCTTCATTAGATTCATTGAGAAACTAAGATAGTTCTAGTTGTTATTATTATATTTATTTAAATCGATTAAGTTAGTTTAAATTTTTGAATGGGAGAAAAATCACAAAAAATGAGTTTACTGGTTCAACGCTAGATGATGTGCGGAGGGAAAAATATTCTAAGAAATAAATTGACCACATCTTACTATAAAAGAAACTATAATGGTTTGGATTTCAATTGACATGTCAAAGATTCATCAAAATTTACAGAAAATATCAATAAAATCAAATCAACTATGAAAGTGAAAGAAAATGGTTTCACCAAAGATGCTAGAAAGATCTAGTGCTTTAGAAATACTAGCATATAGTTTCATTTTATCTTTGCCAGTGATGTGATTGGAAAGTTTTAAATGGAACATTAGATAAGAAGAGGGAGATGGAGATACAACAAAGAAAAGAGAGTAAGGGAGGAATGAAGACATTGAGTTACAATAGAAAATATTTTAGTAATATATATAATTTTTTGAAATGATTAAAATAAATTTATAGTATTGAGGGAAGGGAGGGAGGGTTAGATTTTAAATCCCATCATGCGTGTATTTGATTTCAAATGGGATTACAATTGGGTTTTAATTTCATATACACTAAATCAAAATAAATGGTTTCATATCTAATTCTAAAAAGTCATTTGTGGGAACCAAGCAGGCCTATTATTTCTTTAATCAAAACGATATAATAGTTTAAGATCAACTTTATTGGATACCTTATTACTACTTGAATTTATAAAGAATAAGGATAGAATGCGAATGTAGGAAATAAAAAAACATACAAAAATGATAATTGATGTTTCATCATTATCAAATAAATACTTACTTTAAAAGTTTTAAAATTATCGACTACATTAGAATTTAAAAGTCGTACTCTTTCAACATTCAAAGTTTAGTTCAATCATTCTTTAATTTAGTTATGGATATATTATAGTATTCTTTTATTCATTATGCCTCTTATTTCTGACTAGCTATCTTTAAATTTAAGAATGTTTTTGTTTTAGTGCCAATGAGTTCCTTTTTTTTAACCTTGGGTATGCACCTTCATTTTATTGATTGTTTGGAATTTAAGGTGTTATAAATTTTTTATGTCTAAGTTTTAATTCATTGCCTCAAATTTAATTTCTTTTACATTGAATTTATTTTCTAATGAATTATATAAATTTTTCATTGTGCTCTTTTTTTTTAATTGATAGAATTAGGATTTAAGAAAATATATTGAAACGAAGAGAAAAAAAAACATATCCTGCATGATTCATAAGTTATGAATAGGTTAGCTCTATTCATAAAATGAAATAAGTGGTGTATTATTATAGCATGCAAAAGATCATCATGTTCTATCTTAAACAAAAAAGAGAAAAAAATCATTGAATTAAAATTTTATATAAAATTATATTGTATTTAAATATAGTCATGCAAGCAAATCAATGATTATTCCTAAACACTTAATTAGATATTTAATTATTGTTATTATGTTCCTTTCTTTTATCACATGTTGCATTATATATATATATATATATCTTGCTTTTAGATATATTCTTTTGTTATTGATGGAAAGCATTTTCTCCCCTTGCAAGTCAATATAAGTTCAGCCCAGATGGTACGGATCTCTTTCCTGTTTTATATCTTGTTCATTTCCTTTGAAAAACCCGCATGATGAACCATAAAATTTCATTTATTTGACTAATGGGCACTGCAAAACATATATATATATATATATATATGCCACGTGACTTTGATTAATTTCCAAAAAGAAAACAAGTAGATGCATCGTCTCATGATAATTGGATCACATCGTGCAAAATTAATGGCCACATTTTATCGACGTGATCCAGAGTGCACGTCAACGTTCTTGTATTTAAACGAATCCCAAGCCAAATTTCGTCATTCTCGGATTGACCGACTCTATTGCTTTCGATGCATCGGACAATAGCCAAGTCCTATCCATCGACGGTGACAAAGGGGTCTAATGCGTTTATTTCTATTTCCATGATGTTGTTACTAGCAAAAATAAAATTATCTTTGATGTGGTCAGTAAACGAAGGGCAGATCATGATACGATCAGTCAATGAAGAATAGGTTGAGGTCCTGGGCGGCTCCCAAGCCCTGGGCGGCCTCTTGGTCCTGGGCGGCCTCCTAGCCCTGGGACGCCCTCCAAGCCTGGGCGGCCTCCTGGTCCTGAACGGCCCCCGAGCCCTGGGCGGCCCTTCAGTCCTGGGCGACCCCCAAGCCCTGGGCGCCCTCCGGTCCTGGACGGCCCCCAACGGCCTCCCCTGAGCGGCCTTCTAGTCCTGGACGCCCCCGAGCCCTGGCGGCCCTTCAGTCCTGGGTAACCCCTAGCCCTGGGCGGCCCCCAAGCCTCCTCTGGGCCCTCCGGCCTCCTGGTCCTCCTGGGCGGCCTCCTAGTCCTGGACGGCCCCCATGCCTTGGGCGGCCTCATGGTCCTGAGCGGCCCCCAAGCCCTGGTTAGCCCTTCAGTCCTGGGCGGCCCCCAAGCCCTGGGCAGCCCTCCAACCTTGGGCTATACTCCCCGAGCTCTTAAAGCTATTTTCGTATCAGAAGCACTTAATACGACAAACTATCGTGTCCGGAACAAAGCTCAAGAATCATCAAACATCATGACGCTTTAAATGACTTGAATAAGACAAATGCTAGAACATCACCATTCATCGAAAAGCTCAAATAAAGGAGATACTGAGCACCTGTTTTAGAGTCAGATAACTTTTCACTAACTCTGACATTCCCTTGGAAAAACCAAATCCATCATGAAGATTCCTAGCTTCCGGAGCAAGTTCCTTAATGCCAATGGTGTTAATTATCAGCAAATGACCACGTGGCACACTCTCACGAGTGGCTGATCTTTAGTCTTATACATTAATCTTATCCGAAAAAGAAAGAAAAATGACTCGACGCTGACGGCATGATGACGAAGATAAGAAAGGAATATTTTTGAAGTTCAAGGAATATAAGAGAGGGGAGATCCATGAGGGAGGGGCGGATTTTTTCTCTTCCTTCCACCGGAGATCTCTAACAAAGAAAATTTCTATCTTTCTGATGATCCAGCATCAACAATCTTCCTCTTCGTTTCTATTCCTAAATAAGAAGAGACATGATAAATTTTTGCATTATAGATAAAAATTATCATCCCAATTTGAACCTAATTCATTTAGACGGTGAGATTATTGATCTAATTGGCATAAAATGCTTGACCAAACGTTAAAAACTTCTTCGATAATAATAATAAAATTCAGGTTCTGTTTCTGTCTTCGTGTCACAAGCTCAATCTAAAAAAAAAGTTAGGACATTGAATGAAGGATTGATCTAGGCTTATAAACTCTTGTAGCTGCCCTATTTTTTATTTTTTATTTTTGTTATAAGCGGACGATCACATCATTTTAGAATGAGTCAAATCTGAAGTATTAGAGTATATAATTTGCTTCAAAATAATTGAACAGAATCATCAGAATGTTATTTTCACTAATCAGAATAATAAGCTACAGTCAAGACAATTCAATCTACTGCCGCATTAATTTTTCTATAAATATAACGAATCAATGAAATATAGGTGGGTTAAAGAGAAGTTCATATATCATTGATCAAAAAATTATGGGAGAAACATGGTTAGACTGCAGCCGCCCTTTTATTAATGCTGCTGAGCCACGATGGCATCCTCATCCACCCAACTTCGTGATGTTCTGCTGGTCACGAATTGGGTAGCAGTGGAAAAAAAAGGAGGCCTGGCTATCTGTGCTCTGGATGCTACATGGCCCTACCACCGTTGTGTGTGGAATTGTCTTTCGCGTCACCTCCAACCTAACCTTAGAAGATACCCCTTTTATCAATTAACGTAGAACGATGACACCTGGCTTCTGGCCGGCCTCAGACCGGGCCATGCCGTTAGCTCAGACCGAAATTTATTTATGCCTTATTTGTGGCTCTCGGCTCCACTCGAGCGACCTCAGATTTGTTCCAGCCCAAACGTGGACCCCGGAGCCCCCCACCACTTCCCACCATCCATCCGGTGGCGCACACGTGCGGAGGTGGAGGCCCTCTTCATCCATACGCGTGCCAGATGTCATCTCGCAATGCCTTCTAGAGGTTCGTGCCACCCAGGTGGGGGTATCGGGAGCTTTCAAGCCATCCAAGTCTAGTTTTTTTTTTTTTTTTTTTCCATGCTCCGGTTGCCGTCTAATCACGGCTCCGCTCGCGGTTGGCTGTGCACCGTTTTTGACGTCAGTCGTAGCTTGGATTTTTTTTTTTTTTCCCTCGAGAAAGTTGAAACGCTTGAAAGCGAGGGCGCGCGTCGGCGTCGTGATTTTTCTAGCGGTTGGGAAGCCGATGTAACTACGAAGAATTTGTCATTAAGGTCGCTATATATATATATATATATATATATAGAAATAAAAATTAAATAATTGGGGATTGTTTAAAATATGAAATCTCTATACTTCAATCTGAACACGAAAGAAGATCGTTAGTAGGTGAAGCTAAGCAATTACTGTGGAGGCTAAATTTTCGTTCTTCTTCGCACACATTTGCACGCTACATTTAGTAGGTACGATGTATGATGTATTATAATAAATATTCCAAATAGCTTATGTGATCAAATGACTGAGTTTAGAAATTTAAGGAAAGATATCATCAGTACATCATTGTACGGCCTTTGTAACTACTGACTAGATTGGAGACAGATTTCTTCGTGGAATTGGCTTGAGTTTAGAAGAGTTTCTAAGGCCGTAGCTGATTGAAGGTGATTTTAATGTAACTAAAAATCACTGTGATAGAAGAGGTAATTGACTCTTTGAGCTTCATTGACATAGATACTTTACTTGATTCAATAGTAGAGAGAAGCCATATCATACTCGAACGAACATATTTCATTTCTTTTTGAAATGGGATGATATCTTCCTTGCATTCTTTCAAAAGGCCTTATCCATCTTTCCTACATGCTTTCTTCAAAAGGCCTCATCCAGTGCAACCTCATATATGCATTGCCTTGGACTGTAATGTTAGCTTTGGGGCACCTTGGCATTCTATAATATTCAAATTAAAAGCTTAATGGACAAAACGGGACGAATTGAATATTATTGTCCGAAACTTTGGAGAAGCATAAAGGATTGTTCAAACAATGCTACAATGTGGACAACGAGCGTTAGAATAGTAAGAGCAACATTGAGGAGATGGTCTTTTAAATAGCATGAGGGTTAATAAAGAAATTAAAAAGATGCTGCTACATAACATGGACTTGCTTGATAAGAAAAGGAAGACTCTTGGCTTATAATCGATTGAGTTGTTCACTAAAAAAAATTTGAAGAAGTTTTTATCAGATATTAATGAGAAGGAGGAACTCTATTAGAAGCAATGGTCATAGATTTCATGGCTTGAAGAGGGAGATAGAAATATGATCTCTTTTTATAAAGTTGCTTTTGGGCAAAAAAAAAAAAAAAGTAAAACTAAATTACTTTTTTAATGGATGATAAGTTTTACTTTATTAATGGTAGGGATGTAATTGAGCTGAGTCGAGTCGACATAGTATCAAGCTCGAGCTCGATCAAGTTTCTTATTTAGAGCTCGAACTTGAGCTCGATAAAACACTCGATATATTCGAGCTCGACTCAACTCGAATTTCTATAAAAAAATTTAAAAAATATTTTTTAAATTAAAATAAAATATATTCTTAACTAAAATGTAGGATTTTTAGTTTTATATAGTTAGGACAATATTGTAAGGTAAAATAATAATAAAATTGCGTAAGCTCGATTAAGCTCGCGAGCTTTTCGAGTCGAGTATTTTAATACTCAAACTTGATTCGATGATATACTCAAGTAGCTCAAGCTCGAGCTCAACTCGATAAGCAGTGAGTCAGTTTCAAGTATTTTTGAGTCGATTTCAAACTATTCACTAGTTGTCTCAACTTAATTATACCTCTAATTAATGGATGAAGTGGAGCCAAACTAAAAACTCAAGGGCAACATCATTTAAGTTGCAAAACTTTTTAATATTTTTTTAGTTCTTTCTCTTTGTCGTTGGCTATTATCAACTAAAATCATCTTTATAGCTCATTGATAGTTTTTTTTTTTTTGGTACACAAAAGGGGAAGGAGGGCTAAGCCGACCTGTAGCTAGGTCCCATGCGGCCCCGTTCCCTGTCAGGGAATGTTCCGTGCACGGCGCTGGATTTTCGCAGCCGTTTCTCATCCGAAGGTGAGTTGGTTAATCTGGTCCCACTCAGATGCTAGCAGTCAGAACAGAGAAGTTTTTAGACAGACCTTAGCCCCTCCAACACCAGAGTTTCAGGCTCTAAGGATTAACCTTGAAATTATTTGAGTCGGCCGCAACGTCATTCCTCAAACTTGAGACCTCCTGATGGCGTGAAGAAGGTCCTAACCATTAGGCCACCACCTAAGCGGTATAGCTCATCGATAGTTGACATGACCACTCTAGTAGAGCCCTTTTCTCTAGAGAAGTTAAAGTGATGTTGTTCTCCCTCGGAGCTTCTAAAGCATCGAGTTTAGATGGTTTTATTTTCTACTTTCATTAGAGATATTATGATTTACTTAAAGATTATATCATGGATTTCTTCTTGACTTACATAAAAGAGCTCTTGACATGCATAGATTGATCTATGCTTATATAGTGCTGATTCCCAAGAAAGGAGTTCTCCCAGTACATGAATTTCGACCCATTAGCCTTCCTAATAGCATCTATAAAATTATTTCTAAAATATTGGCTTTCAGATTAATCAGACTCTTGCCTCTTCTAGTAGATGAAGCCTAATCTACTTTCATCAAAGGAAGTTCTATTATCATTTTTTTTTTGCCCATAAAGTTTCATTTTACTGTAAGAGATTTGTCACTTTAGGAGTTTTATGCAAGGTTGACTTTGAAAAAATATTTGATAAAGTAAAATAAAAATTCCTTATAAAAGTGTCGGTAGCTCGTGACTTCCTTAGATAGGCTGGATACTTTCTTTGCTCAAATTGATGATATTTGGTACGATGATAAACGGATGTCTAGAGATCCAAGGAATACACTTGCTATTGCTATGCTTCAGATTTTGACAGCTCTGGTTACTGGGGTACCTCGGCTACTTCGGCAGCAAACCGGCACACGGTCTTTATCTTTTGGGTACCCCCACCCCAGGGTTTGTTAAAATCAACTTTGATGGCATTGTTCGGGGCAGACTTGTTGGCTCAGCTTTCATAATTCAAGGATGTGACGGAGCTATGCTGGCTGCTGGTGGCCTTGGCCTCTTGGACTGCTCGATCCTACTGGCTGAACTATATGCAGCCTGGGCTGGCATCTCCAATGCCATTCGGACCTTTCATGCTCACAGTCTTCTCATTGAGGGGAACTCCCTTACCGTTATACGATGGCTCCGACAGGATGATAGTCTTTCGGCTCCTATTAACCCTCTGCTTCATGACATTCGGATCATCCTTTAGGAAGCCCGCAGAGTTTACATCAGTCATGTTTATCGGGAAGCTAACTCTGCGGCTGACTGGATTGGGATTAGTTGCTTACTGCTCTGGGATTTGGAATTGGAAGCAGGGTGATCCCTGTCCTTTTGTACTTAATCAGATTTTATGTTCTGACTTATACTCACACAAGACTTGTGTGATCATCCGCTTGTATCAAAAAAAAAAAAAAAACGGATGTGTAGAGAGGTGGATGTGCTTATAAGCGTAGGCAAGGGTTTCATCAGGACAATCAGCTCTCTTCCTACTTTATTTTTTCTTAATATGATGCACCTATTAGATTACTGAATCTGGCAGAAGAATTATGGATTCTTCTTATTTATACGATACAAGGAATTTATAATTTATTGACAACTCTCTTTTATTTTGTACCACTGAGAGGAGGAATCTTATTATAACTAAAGCTTTTCTTCTTGCTTTTGAAAACATATCTAGCTTTTAAAGTTGACTTCTATAAAAGCTCAATGATATACTCGAATATTCAGGAGGGGTCGCTTTGTCCTTTGCTACTCTTTTAACCATAAGAGAGAAACTCTTCTGTTTGCATATCTTGGCCTCCCACAATATGATAAAAGAATCCCTAAACAATGTTGGTAGCTATTTATTGAAAAGGTTTAGATAAGGCTTGCTTCATAGTAAGGTAGATTGCTCTCCATTAGGGAAAGATTATGCTCGATCAATTAAATTGTTACGACACTTCCTTTATACTATATATCTGTTCTTAGACTCTCAGGTTGGATGATTCACAATATTGATGAATTAAGGAGAGCTTTTCTATAAAAAGGGAAAGACCCAATTAGTAGACTCCATTGTCTTGTCAACTAGAAAGATGTTTGTAGAGACAGAAAAGATTGGGGACTAGGCATTAGAAATCTCAAGAACATATATATCGCCTTGCTGACTAGATGGACAAGGCATAATTTAAAAGATTGAGTAGAAGATGGTAATCCTTGGTCGAAATTAGTCGCTCAATTCTACTACAAAAGGTGTCAATTTGCTCTATGAGAAGGAAGAAGATTGTGAAAAGCTTTTCTAATCTAGAAGGATATTTAGAGAGACTTATTATCATTATGATATGTCCATTGTAGGAAGAATTATTCCTTGTTGGAGGAAGAATTCTCTCCATCCTAAAATTATCCCATTATGATCCCTACTCTCTCTCTCTCTTCAAATGCGAGGTTAATCCAATGCTTCTTTTTAGTAGAAAAATTTATAAAAAAGTTGATCAATTTTTCTATTGATCAACTTACTCAAGTTCTTTTATTTTAATCAAAAAATTAAAAGGATAAGTTATATTCCTAAATTAACATTTATTTATCAAATTATGGGCAACACTTAACCATCCAGGTAATGCCTAAATTGATTTCTCATGGACTAAGTAAAATATTTATTTTATCTTCATCAAATGTTTCAGCATGATCAAAATTCTTCCTTCTATTAATATTTCTTAATTCTTTCTTTAATTTGCCTTTTACCCTCGATGTATTTTGAAAAGAAAAAATAAAACAACAATATTTGTGAACGATTTCAAGAGTTGATATTTTCATATAATTTATTTTTATAAAGAAATATAATAATATTTAACTAATAAATAATAACTATAAAATTTTATTTTTATTTAAAAATAATATATATTATTAATGTATATATATTGAAAGTATGATCAAAAATATAATTTGATAAAAAAAAATCAAGCTTTAATCACAAAAAGATAATATATAATTAGTACGCTAATTAGGCCTGATAATACATAGGTATTATAAAAGATGAATAAATCTTAGCAACTTATTTATAAAAGTTATAATGTAAATGAAAATGGGTAAGATATGGTAGAGTCACTTTTAATGTATAAAAGAATATCAGTAATTTTTTTTTCATTTAAAGTGTTGCCTAGTAATCCTTATTTAAAAAATATAAATTTATCTGTAATTTTGATACCTCTCAAAGAAAAGGATTTAGTACCTATTTTTTACCGTCTATATTCTTTAGACATGTTTAAGAGCAAAAGTTGGGACTAATATAAGAGATTATCTATATTTTACTATTGTTTTATCTACATCCAAGGCATATTTATTTTTAAATTTAAAAAAATCAAATAAGCACGGCCGAAGCATAACCATCAAGTGTTTTTCCTTGATTGATTACTCAGAATCCTTTATTCAACGAAATTAAAGCCAGAAAATGGCATTTACAAAATAGAGTTTGTGAGCTTTTCTTTCTTTAATTTTTTTCTTGAAAAGAGAGATGATTTTTTTTAAAAAAAATATAAATTTTGTTTTAAAAGTTTATTGCTTGTGATGCAACTGATGGCAAAGGTTTCTTATTTTTTTTATCCTCGAGGCTTATAATAGGTCCAATCCCAGCTGGAAGATTTTTCGCCTCTGAGGCCGGTGGGGGCCGCCTTGGGTTCAGATCATGGAGCCGCCCAGACTCTGGCCAACTAGGAGGCCGCTTAAACCTAACGTTATACATCCATCCATCCATCCATCCAGCCTGGTTGACCAGAATCTATCCTATTCCCCCTCTCCATTGGATGATATGTTCCCAAAACAGTGAAATGGAAGCCATAATTAATTTGGTCCATATATTTCAACCATGACAGCCTAAACGATTGTGAAAGCTGTATCAAAACCCTCTTTGCCCAAGATCTCAGTCCACGTCTTTGTTATCCCCGTCTTTTCATAAGGGAATCGCCGTGCTAGCTGGCTACGAACTGGAGTGACCCTCGCTCTTCCTCTCTGTGGCCCTCTGCTTCTCTATTCACTACGAAAGCCTTTTGCCTGAATCGCGACATCTGTTGCTGATAAAAGAGAGAGAGATGAGTCAAAAGATGTTAGCTGGAAGCAGTCCAATTTGGACTGGGAGATCCTCTTCACGGATTTGCCACACCGCTAACGGACAAATGGAAAGGAAGTTCTATCCACAGATTATATATATATCATGGAAACGACAAGATGAGGAATTTTTCTTTATATTTTGTCATGCGTGCAGACAGAACCTTCCTAGCATTACGTTAGGCAAACAGATAGCACTTAAATAATCCTTAAAAAACTCAAATGCCGACAGTTGGGGAACAATATATTTATATATCAGAGTCGTCGATCACTCTCTCTCTCTCTCTCTCTCCTTATTTTGTGATTGTTTTTGTGGAGCACGTTCAGTATAATACATCATTTGGAAGGCCAGACTAAGCTGATGGTGCCGTGGGAAAGCGTTATATATATATATGATGCCCCGACTTCCATTCCAGGAGCTGGTTGGTTATAAATTATCACGCCAAGGCTTTGAACTTGTTGCCTTGCTCGTTAAGGCAATGCAGGGCATTACTCCTTTGAATAATTCCGGGATTCTTCGTCCTGTAATTAGTTAAGTGCCACGCATTAATTTTACTAACTGGATAATTTTTTTTTTATTCATGTTGTGAAAATCTATGCTCCCAACTTGTTGATTCGTATTTCCTCCAAGGATAATAATATGATTTCATTTTAAATAGCCAAGTGGTTGGATAAGATATATAGTGAATTATTGTTCAAAGAGAATATACTCTCCATAGTGAAGCTCCCCCAAATATCAATGGCCACAAACACGAATCAAGTTAAACAGAGCATCTATTCCTTCTTTTCTTGTCATGAGGAGGAGATGGCATGCGTCCATTATCTTATATAGATTTGTTTTTAATTTAAAACATTACCCTTTAGTTTTAAAGTTCAGTAGCAGCTTTGTGAAACCTTTATCATCTCTCATCCTTGTCATCAGCATCACCGGAAGAACAAACAAATAAATAAAGAAGGAAAGATAGGAAATGAAAGATGGATGTTAGATGCCACGTAGTGATATGTGCTTCATTTGCTTAGTATTAGTCATATGTAAAGAAATCTATACTTGGACAATTAACGTCCTTCATTATGTCCTCAATTAAAGATTTCAGACGTATGAATTAAGTCCATAAGTAACAGTTAAATAGCCTAAGGGAAGCTTATAATCAAGAAGACAGGTTGGTAGGTCTTGACTTCGGTGTTGACAACACGGCTAGAGATGGTGGAATCCATATAACCATAATAAATGAATAAGTGGCAGCCAGCCCTTCATTTCTTTCCACGAGACAACATCACGTACACCAAATATTGATTTCCTTTAAGTAACGGCATCCCCATCAGCAACCCTTTTCTAGTTGATTTTCCTTATCAATGGTTGATTTAGAGGAAAAGGAGATGGATGGAGTTTGGGGACAATATGGGGAAGAGTGATGTAATGGAGGAAAGAAATGGCAGCTGACGGCCATGACCGAGGGACAGAAAGGTTGAAAGTCGTACCTTCTAATGGACTAGCACTTCGTACGTGTGATCCAGCACTGGTGTGGGGGTGATGGGTGGTTGGGTCCAAGTGGCCTCTCTTTGAAATCTGGAATAAATAGGGAGAAAACAAAAATCTCACTCTCTCTCCTTATTTGGAGATGATAGATCTCCAATCATGTAGCTAATCCCATGAGCTGAAAGCAATTACATAGTGCAAAAAATTATTGAACATTGATTGACATATATACGTGTATGCATACACACATGCATACATACATACATGCATATATATATATATATATATATATATATATATATATATATATATATGTATGTATTTTTTCCACTGACACAATTGCATTCAACAATCCAATCTGCTGCCTTATAACATCTTGGAATGTTAATTCTTCAACCAATTGGCAAAGTAACCGAGAATTTTGGAAATTCAGGCTTATTATCTCCGGTCAAACGCCACCAGAAAAACAATAGAGAGGTAAAAAAAAAAAAAAAAAAAATTCCGAAAAAAAAAGGAAAAAAAAAAAAAAGAAAGGAGGAGGTGCGAAGCTCCACCGAGGTCCAATGAGGAAATGAGACAAACTTAAAAAGCATCACAATTGAAGCAGCAAGGCTAGAAAAAAGCTCAAGGAAAAAAGAAAATAAAAGCGTATAAACTTCACACACGTTCTAATCCTTGCTTCACCGCATCAAACAAAACCATCCATAAATAGACCAGATCACTGCCATGTATATTCGCATTGCTGATCCAATTAAATGATAGAATTTGTTCTCTAATGCAACAAACACAGGTACGAGACACATTCACAGTGATTCAAAATTGATCATCGAGAGACGTATGACCTCACCAAATGGACCCTCTCTCACGTTCTACCAACATGTTCATCAAAAAAAAAAAAAAAAATTAAAGCCACCTATTAAACAAGCCACCTATTAAACTGGCCCTGCCAAAGTTTTACGCAGTGCTTGGACGGCTGACAGGATCAGCGGCGCGGGCCTGCTCCTCGGAGAGGCCGGTGCCAGACAACGTGGGGCCTTCGGTGGCGCCGGCGCGCCTCGAGGTGTCGATGGTTGGGAGGTGGCCTTGGGTGCCGTAGCCCTGCTGCTTGTAGTCCTCCACGTCCGAGTACTTCACGTAGGGGCTGCTCTCCAGGGGCAGCTCCCCTAGTCCCTTGACTTCCTCCTTGCTTGCCCTTGGCCTCGCTTGTTGCTCGCTCTCCATCTTTTTATTTTCTTGGATGCTCAATCCTTCATCAGCTGGGAGATAAATAAACAAAGGCCAGAGGACGGGAAAAGAAGGCCATAGTTACTTTGACCCCGGAAAGAATGCGATGCCTCTAACCAGTCTAGGGAAAAACAGAGACTTTGCTCTGTTTTTGGTGGCAGCTTTTAGTGGCAAACCGTACATCTCGGAAATTCCGGTGGACTGCATAACAAGCGATGGCATCGACCAAAGCCGTTGGCAATCCTGGTGGAAAGTTTCAAAAGGGTTGGGATCCAAATTACAAATCATTATGTATTGTCCGTGATGACGCCAAATCACCGGCCTCGAGCGCGCGGTCGTCTCCTCCAGTGAGCTCCTCGCGCCTGCAAGCAAGTCCCGGGGGCCGGAGGGGGCCCCCAGCGGGACCCTCCGACGCTCAAGTCAGTGGTCTGGGCATCAGCCGTGAGCTTGAAGAAGCTCGAAAGAGAAAAAGAGAGAGAGAGGCCCAGAGAGGAGCTCCCTCTGTGTGAGCGTTTTTGAGTGTTATGAGTGTGTTACCTGGTCAGGGGTCCCTCTTACCCATTTTATAGACGCTTAAGAGTTTGTCTGGCTTGAGTGGTTGAGGCTCCATAATGATGACTTTGATGGGTGAAGTGTCGGAACTGATGTCCGTGAAGCATGGGTTGCTGTCACTAGTCAGAGCATGAACTGATGTCCGTGAAGCATGGGGTGCTGTCACTAGTCAGAGCATTAATTGCTGTTCGTGAAACATGGGGTGCTGTAGGGTATGGCTAACCACTACGGCGCTTGCCAGACGTGTCCCCTATGTCATTTTTTGCATTCTTGCACGGCACTGTTCACTTGCATGGCACTGTTCACATGGCACTGTTCATATATGGCCGAACCACGGCACTGTTCATATGGCCGACCCTGGCACTGTTCATATATAGCCGAACCACAGCACTGTTCATATATGGCCGACCCTGGCACTGTTCATATGGCCGAACCACGGCACTGTTCATATGGCCGACCCTGGCACTGTTCATATGGCCGAACCACAGCACTGTTCATATATGGCCGAACCACGGCACTGTTCATATGGCCGAACCACAGCACTGTTCATATATAGCCGAACCACAGCACTGTTCATATATGGCCGACCCCTGGCACTGTTTATATGGCCGAACCACGGCACTGTTCATATAGCCGAACCACAGCACTGTTCATATATGGCCGACCCCTGGCACTGTTCATATGGCCGAACCACGGCACTGTTCATATAGCCGAACCACAGCACTGTTCATATATGGCCGACCCTGGCACTGTTCATATGGCCGAACCACGGCACTGTTCATATGGCCGACCCTGGCACTGTTCATATGGCCGAACCACAGCACTGTTCATATATGGCCGAACCACGGCACTGTTCATATGGCCGAACCACAGCACTGTTCATATATAGCCGAACCACAGCACTGTTCATATATGGCCGACCCCTGGCACTGTTCATATGGCCGAACCACGGCACTGTTCATATAGCCGAACCACAGCACTGTTCATATATATATGGCCGACCCACAGCACTGTTCATATATGGCCGACCCTGGCACTGTTCATATGGCCGAACCACGGTACTGTTCATATATAGCCGAACCACAGCACTGTTCATATATGGCCGAACCACGGTACTGTTCATATGGCCGAACCACAGCACTGTTCATATATAGCCGAACCACAGCACTGTTCATATATGGCCGAACCACGGCACTGTTCATATGGCCGAACCACAGCACTGTTCATATATAGCCGAACCACAGCACTGTTCATATATGGCCGAACCACGGCACTGTTCATATGGCCGAACCACAGCACTGTTCATATATAGCCGAACCACAGCACTGTTCATATATGGCCGACCCCTCACCCTGGAGTCGGAGGGGGTCCCAGGGGTAGGAGAACGCTGGCGCACCCCGAGGTCGGTGAGGGTCACGGGGATAAGGAAATGCCAGCACACCCCGACCCCGAGAGGGTCCCGGGGTCAAGGACCGATGGCCCACCCAGCGATCCCGAGGGGGTCCCGGGAGTGGGGGAAGGCTGATGCGCCCCGACCCCGAGAGGGTCCCGGGGTCAAGGACCGATGACCCCACCCGGCGACCCCGAGGGGGTCCCGGGGGTGGGGGAATGCCGATGCGCCCCGACCCCGAGAGGGTCCTGGGGTCAAGGACCGATGACCCCACCCGGCGACCCCGAGGGGGTCCCGGGGGTGGGGGAATGCCGATGCGCCCCGACCCCGAGAGGGTCCCGGGGTCAAGGACCGATGACCCCACTCGGCGACCCCGAGGGGGTCCCGGGGGTGGGGGAATGCTGATGCGCCCCGACCCCGAGAGGGTCCTGGGGTCAAGGACCGATGACCCCACCCGGCGACCCCGAGGGGGTCCCGGGGTGGGGGAATGCCGATGCGCCCCGACCCCGAGAGGGTCCCGGGGTCAAGGACCGATGACCCCACTCGGCGACCCCGAGGGGGTCCCGGGGGTGGGGGAATGCTGATGCGCCCCGACCCCGAGAGGGTCCCGGGGCCAATACCCGCCGTTGCCGTCTATTTTGACGACGTTGGATCAGCCATATCAGATGCCCCCTCGCCCCTGAGACGAAGCGGGCCTACCCCAGCAAGGCGAAAAGGGTGTTACCTCGCAAGTGGCTGATCCTCACCTGATGCAGGGCTTCATGTGCCAACGGGCGTCGAGCTTCATGCCTAGCTGATGTAGGGCTTCATGTGTCGACGGGCGTCGAGCTTCATGCCTAGCTGATGTAGGGCTTCATGTGCCGACGGGCGTCGAGCTTCATGCCTAGCTGGTGTAGGGCTTCATGTGCCGACGAGCGTCGGGCTTCATGCCTGGCTGGTGCAGGGCTTCATGTGCCGACGGGCGTCGGGCTTCATGCCTGGCTGGTGCAGGGCTTCATGTGCCGACGGGCATCGGGCTTCACACCTGGCTGGTGCAGGGCTTCATGTGCCGACGGGCGTCGGGCTTCACGCCTGGCTGGTGCAGGGATTCATGTGCCGACGGGCGTCGGGCTTCACGCCTGGCTGGTGCAGGGCTTCATGCCTGGCTAGTGCAGGGCTTTTGTTGTTGAGAGCCAGTGGCACACTGCTCTGCCAGTGGTACACTGGGCTTTGTGCCTGGCTAGTGCAGGGCTTTTGTTGTTGAGAGCCAGTGGCACACTGCTCTGCCAGTGGTACACTGGGCTTTGTGCCTGGCTAGTGCAGGGCTTTGGTGCCGACCGGGTCGGGCTTTTGTTGCTGAGAGCCGGTGGTACACCGCTCTGCCAGTGGTACACTGGGCTTTGTGCCTGGCTAGTGCAGGGCTTTTGTTGTTGAGAGCCAGTGGCACACTGCTCTGCCAGTGGTACACTGGGCTTTGTGCCTGGCTAGTGCAGGGCTTTGGTGCCGACCGGGGTCGGGCTTTTGTTGCTGAGAGCCGGTGGTACACCGCTCTGCCAGTGGTACACTGGGCTTTGTGCCTGGCTAGTGCAGGGCTTTTGTTGTTGAGAGCCAGTGGCACACTGCTCTGCCAGTGGTACACTGGGCTTTGTGCCTGGCTAGTGCAGGGCTTTTGTTGTTGAGAGCCAGTGGCACACTGCTCTGCCAGTGGTACACTGGGCTTTGTGCCTGGCTAGTGCAGGGCTTTTGTTGTTGAGAGCCAGTGGCACACTGCTCTGCCAATGGTACATGGGCTTTGTGCCTGGCTAGTGCAGGGCTTTTGTTGTTGAGAGCCAGTGGCACACTGCTCTGCCAGTGGTACACTGGGCTTTGTGCCTGGCTAGTGCAGGGCTTTGGTGCCGATCGGAGTCGGGCTTTTGAAATGCCAACACGAGGTTTGTCTTGAAGGCTGATACAAGGTTGGTCTTCCCTGCATGACATTTTGAGTGTCAATGAAAGAAAATTGTTTTAGGTGCATCGTACTTAGCTCTTGTAGCACCCCTGTTTTCCCTATGTGGACTTGAGCATTTCCGCTCGCTGGTGGTCTGCCCCCCAGGAATCAAGTTGGGACGACGCCTGGAGTTGGTTGATGACCAGCTCCTTTCCGAAATGAAGCTGGGGACCCATCTTTGGAGTGCAGTGAAGAGAGAGAAAAACATTTTTAAGTGTCAATGAAAGAAAACTGTCTCAGGTGCATTGTACTTAGCTCTTGTAGCACCCCTGTTTTCCCTATGTGGACTTGAGCATTTCCGCTCGCTGGTGGTGCCCCCCAGGGAATCAAGTTGGGACGACGCCTGGAGTTGGTTGATGACCAGCTCCTTTCCGAAATGAAGCTGGGGACCCATCTTTGGAGTGCAGTGAAGAGAGAGAAAAACATTTTTAAGTGTCAATGAAAGAAAACTGTCTCAGGTGCATTGTACTTAGCTCTTGTAGCACCCCTGTTTTCCCTACGTGGACTTGAGCATTTCCGCTCGCTGGTGGTCTGCCCCCCAGGGAATCAAGTTGGGACGACGCCTGGAGTTGGTTGATGACCAGCTCCTTTCCGAAATGAAGCTGGGGACCCATCTTTGGAGTTCAGTGAAGAGAGAGATGGGATCCAGAGCCGGGGATGCTGGAGCAGAGCCACGGACAAGAGTCGGAGTCGAACTCGGGAGCTAGAGGTCACCGAGGGAAGCCCGAGCAGCCAACGGCCGTTGGAGATGAGCGGATGGGAGAGTCCGCTGAAGTTGGACGGTTAGGAGATGATGTTGCTGGGAGTTATAGGATTCGGGCAGCCTCGACATTGATTCAAGTAAGGAGCCCTCCAGCTTCCATGGTCCTTCTCTCTCCTATGATGTCTCATTACGTGCATGGGTGCATGTAATGCATCTGGACGTGGCTGCTTTGGGAGCTTTCACTTGACTTGGGATGCGGCAGAGAGGAAGAGAAGCTTGCCTGGCGCTCGGGAATGTGGTGCCAGGAGCATGAAAACGGGAGCCTCCGGGGCTGGATCTGAAGCCGAGACGCTAGCGCCGGGTCCGGAGAAGAGCCGATGCCTCGGGGCAGAGTTGGGAACTGGAGCCATGGCCGGACCTTTCTCTGCATCGCAGTCCATAGGAGAGAAGGCTGCTTATGCGGCGAGTGGTGGCTCTCTGAGCTTTGAGTCGTTGATGGGCTTGATGATGTTGGACCTCTTGCTGGGGAGATTCCCAGCAGGATGAAGGATGGTTGGCCCGGGCAGTGACCAAAGGGCGAGTAGAAGCTTTTGCTCACTGTTGCGTGGTCATAAGATGTTGCTTCTAGAGCTTTTGGACAGCCACGGTCAATGTTTGGATTTGTAGGATGAGTGGCAACATGTTCTATTTGAATGGTCTGAGATAGTGGTGATGATGGAACGAAAGGCTGGCCTCCTGCTGCTCAGCTCGTTGAAGGTGCCCCCCCCCCTACCTGGCGCGCCAATCTGATGACCAAATCACCGGCCTCGAGCGCGCGGTCGTCTCCTCCAGTGAGCTCCTCGCGCCTGCAAGCAAGTCCCGGGGGCCGGAGGGGGCCCCCAGCGGGATCCTCCGACGCTCAAGTCAGTGGTCTGGGCATCAGCCGTGAGCTTGAAGAAGCTCGAAAGAGAAAAAGAGAGAGAGGCCCAGAGAGGAGCTCCCTCTGTGTGAGCGTTTTTGAGTGTTATGAGTGTGTTACCTGGTCAGGGGTCCCTCTTACCCATTTTATAGACGCTTAAGAGTTTGTCTGGCTTGAGTGGTTGAGGCTCCATAATGATGACTTTGATGGGTGAAGTGTCGGAACTGATGTCCGTGAAGCATGGGTTGCTGTCACTAGTCAGAGCATGAACTGATGTCCGTGAAGCATGGGGTGCTGTCACTAGTCAGAGCATTAATTGCTGTTCGTGAAACATGGGGTGCTGTAGGGTATGGCTAACCACTACGGCGCTTGCCAGACGTGTCCCCTATGTCATTTTTTGCATTCTTGCACGGCACTGTTCACTTGCATGGCACTGTTCACTTGCATGGCACTGTTCATATATGGCCGAACCACGGCACTGTTCATATGGCCGACCCTGGCACTGTTCATATATAGCCGAACCACAGCACTGTTCATATATGGCCGACCCTGGCACTGTTCATATGGCCGAACCACGGCACTGTTCATATGGCCGACCCTGGCACTGTTCATATGGCCGAACCACAGCACTGTTCATATATGGCCGAACCACGGCACTGTTCATATGGCCGAACCACAGCACTGTTCATATATAGCCGAACCACAGCACTGTTCATATATGGCCGACCCCTGGCACTGTTTATATGGCCGAACCACGGCACTGTTCATATAGCCGAACCACAGCACTGTTCATATATGGCCGACCCCTGGCACTGTTCATATGGCCGAACCACGGCACTGTTCATATAGCCGAACCACAGCACTGTTCATATATGGCCGACCCTGGCACTGTTCATATGGCCGAACCACGGCACTGTTCATATGGCCGACCCTGGCACTGTTCATATGGCCGAACCACAGCACTGTTCATATATGGCCGAACCACGGCACTGTTCATATGGCCGAACCACAGCACTGTTCATATATAGCCGAACCACAGCACTGTTCATATATGGCCGACCCCTGGCACTGTTCATATGGCCGAACCACGGCACTGTTCATATAGCCGAACCACAGCACTGTTCATATATGGCCGACCCTGGCACTGTTCATATATGGCCGACCCACAGCACTGTTCATATATGGCCGACCCTGGCACTGTTCATATGGCCGAACCACGGTACTGTTCATATATAGCCGAACCACAGCACTGTTCATATATGGCCGAACCACGGTACTGTTCATATGGCCGAACCACAGCACTGTTCATATATAGCCGAACCACAGCACTGTTCATATATGGCCGAACCACGGCACTGTTCATATGGCCGAACCACAGCACTGTTCATATATAGCCGAACCACAGCACTGTTCATATATGGCCGAACCACGGCACTGTTCATATGGCCGAACCACAGCACTGTTCATATATAGCCGAACCACAGCACTGTTCATATGGCCGACCCCTCACCCTGGAGTCGGAGGGGTCCCAGGGGTAGGAGAACGCTGGCGCACCCCGAGGTCGGTGAGGGTCACGGGGATAAGGAAATGCCAGCACACCCCGACCCCGAGAGGGTCCCGGGGTCAAGGACCGATGGCCCCACCCAGCGATCCCGAGGGGGTCCCGGGAGTGGGGGAAGGCTGATGCGCCCCGACCCCGAGAGGGTCCCGGGGTCAAGGACCGATGACCCCACCCGGCGACCCCGAGGGGGTCCCGGGGGTGGGGGAATGCCGATGCGCCCCGACCCCGAGAGGGTCCTGGGGTCAAGGACCGATGACCCCACCCGGCGACCCCGAGGGGGTCCCGGGGGGGGGGAATGCCGATGCGCCCCGACCCCGAGAGGGTCCCGGGGTCAAGGACCGATGACCCCACTCGGCGACCCCGAGGGGGTCCCGGGGTGGGGGAATGCTGATGCGCCCCGACCCCGAGAGGGTCCTGGGGTCAAGGACCGATGACCCCACCCGGCGACCCCGAGGGGTCCCGGGGGTGGGGGAATGCCGATGCGCCCCGACCCGAGAGGGTCCCGGGGTCAAGGACCGATGACCCCACTCGGCGACCCCGAGGGGGTCCCGGGGGTGGGGGAATGTTGATGCGCCCCGACCCCGAGAGGGTCCCGGGGCCAATACCCGCCGTTGCCGTCTATTTTGACGACGTTGGATCAGCCATATCAGTCCGTATAGAGGTTCCAATTCCAAGCTAATGTTTCAAGTCCATGTCTATGTTTGCATGCAAACGCCATGCTAGGATGTGGCTTGTATATGATTGCCATGCACCCCATGAATTGGCCATGTGGATCCCCAGGCATAGGGGTTATAGTACGTTAGTATGCAATCTTATACATGTGCATAAATAAACTGTCTTCATGTTCCAAATTTGTGGATCAAATTAATTCTATAAATAATGCAAACCCCTTGATTCAGGATATTGGGTGACCAAAGATACCAGATCATCAACTGGACTATGAGACAGGTTAAGTTAATGATAATATATATATTCTACTTGTGTACGTGCTGGGAGGATAAGGAAGGGCATAAAACTACCTTTCAATCGATGGGTGCCAAGCACAGACAATATAAAGGGATGGAATACTGAACATTAGCTCAAAAATGGGACCGGGTTCTATCCTTTGCGTGAAAGAAGGATGCCATTCCTTGGTGCGCACACCGTCCAATCATTCCTCATTTTACTTTGAGATCTATATAGAGGTGATGCATCGACTTTGGAGTACTTTAAAATCTATTGCAGTGGATGATCCGATAAAGTATTGGCATGAAGGAATAGGTACCCTTCTTTTGTGGGAAGGATACAATCTGGTCCCCTCGAAAACTTGAGCAGGATCAAAAGTGGTGGACTAAGGTAGTTATAACTTTAAAACCATAACTATCACTTGGAGATTATAATTAGAAAGTGTTAAGTGTGCGTGTACGGTTCTCTCTCTCTCTCTCTCTCTCATATATATATATATATATGTGTGTGTGTGTGTGTGTGAATTTATTTGTTATCATACACACATGTTTTCCTTCTTTATCATTTTAAAATTTTTAATTTTTATATATATATCATTTATGGCAGAGGCTCTCCAAAGGTTTGAACGGAACATCAAAATATCTTTCTATGCTGCATCAATTAAACATTAACTAGTATTTAATCTAATCAAATCCATTTTTAATACAAATTATTTTTATAGACATACATTACACTATTATTTTAAAAATAATTTATCATTTTATTAGCTAGCCATACACATAGCTTGTTAGGTCGACCACCGCTTCCAACGTTAAATTCATCAAACCTCCACTTAAGAATAACCAGTTTCTTCTCATACATGTGAATTGGAAAAGCTGAATAATGATCTAACAACGTACCCAATGATTTGAGAAGAAAGGACATATATATATATATATATTATTTGTAATGATCTGAAAATTGATTTAAGAAAGCTACCAATACCCATCCTACTTTGGTTTAAAAAAATGTATTTTTTATGTTATGATATATTTATAAAATATACCATTTAAAAACTAGCACAGGCACACTAGAAACCATGCATTATTTATAATTAGATATAGATAACATATCGTTCTAGCTAGTGATACGGTTAAAAATATTTTTAATTTAATATTAATAATTTTAAAATTTAAATTTAATAATGCAAAATTAGAATAATGAACAAACTAACAATAAGTCTGAATTTAAAACTAATCTAATATCTAATTTTATTTGAATTCTATTATTTTTAAAAAGAGCTTCATAATTAAACTCTAATTTTTTAACAAAAAAATTTTTTTTTAATCTATAATTTTAAATCAATTAAACTCTTCTTAAATTTAAAAATATTGTTACCCTCTATTTATTTTAACAATATTTTTAATTTAAAATTAATAATTTTAAGATTTAATTTAACAATATAGATATATATATATCAATCACATAGAGCTCACGCATTACATGCGCATACACCTATATAACAATCATAATCCTAACGTTATGCATGTGCAATGCACATGATAGAAAAGGCTAAAAACCAACATGTTTAGATCTCTAACATCATATATATATATATATATATATATATAATAAAAATTATAATCAAGATTAAGTGGAGGCAAACTTAAAAATTCCATTATGATAGCTAGATGCTAATGCGGTGTCAATCACTGGTTCAAGATTTATCAACAGAGCTCTTGAACATATTATTTCATTGGGCATCTTTTTTTTGATATCAACTAATATGTTAATAAAAGGAAAATCCAAAACATAATTCCACAGTCAACAGTCTTAATGAAGTGTTTTTGAAATTTTTTACTTTCTCAGTTAGGTATCTTTCATAAATTTAAATTTTCAATTACCAACAAACTAGTTCCCGGATAACCTTGATTCTCTCAGAAGAGACCCCTATGTCACAAAAGCATATCTCTTCAAGGAGAAAGAAAACGTCTAGGAGTTTGAAGTGCTTGACTGCCCCAACATAGATTTATACGTCTCCTCGCAAGCTTATTGCTTCTTTGGTATATACAACTGTTGAGTTAATTCACCTCTCTGGTTTTCTAGAGAGACTTTTCCCAGACAGTGAAGTCCTGCCACGGATGACTCCTACGCCCAAGCTTATTGCTTCTTTGGTATATACAACTGTTGAGTTAATTCACCTCTCTGGTTTTCTAGAGAGATACTTCCACTTTTCCCAGACAGTGAAGTCCTGCCACGGATGACTGATGAAGTCTTAGCAAAGGAATGATACATATGGCCCTAGCTTGGGATTTAAGAATTAATGATGGAGTGGATTAACCTTCCACTGCCATGCCTCTTCCACGTGCCGGCATGGGTTATATTGCATGGTGTGATCCTAAACTTTGATTTAATGGAAAAAGATTTAGACTGCTGTTAATAAGAGGTGCAACAATTGACACTTCTCTGTTGGCATTGGAAGGAAACAAAAGACTTAAAATATTACATTAGACACAGCTTCAACAGCATAATACAGACAAAGCCCCTCCAGATGAGGCTTTCCAGTAACATCTTTTACACATAAGAAATGTTTAAAAAAAAAAAAAAGTTGAGGCTCTGGCGCTTGCGGTTGCCATAAGCTTAAAAATCGTCAACAACCTGCATTGAAGCAAAATTTGAAATAAAAGATAGGTCAGACCAAAAGAAACAGCATGCACAACATTAAGAAAAGTCATTAGTATGCAACGCGCCAACGCATGCTTTGAAAACTACAGGTATCCTAAAAGACATCCTCCTAGATCAAGACTTCCACACTATTCTTTAGTTGTATGTATTCAACACATAATCTAGTTTCTGCCATGGCACCCCATGTGTTGTTTGCCCTCTGAAGGTCCTTGTTGCTGACCCCCCCATCTGGAAATCAACAACATCAGGACAACTGATTGTTTATTCGGACAGAAATAGCTTATTTTTGGCACAGAAAACATCCCTCAGCTCAGTCTCCAAGGACTCGTAGGCATAAGCTGGGTGCAGTGGCTGAGGCCTTGAGTTAGTGACTTTACAAGCTTCATTGTTGCGATTAACCATCTGCTCAGATCCCATCTGTCCATCCATTTGATTTCCAGGCGGGCACAAAATGATAGGATGGCGGGCATACCACAGCAGTTCAATCATTTGGTCTTTGCAAGGGCTGACTTATGCTTTGCGCATTGTGCAGTTATGTGATTGTATCTACAAATGCAGTGGTAGCTAAGAAGGTAACCAGTAGGGATACAGTTCGCATACTTTCTTCTGATTTTCTCTTTGCGCAGAACTAGCACTGCATTTGAAAATCAATGACGAAGATCCAGTCAAATGCATTTGAAAGTCAAATGCATGCTGTAGCCGATGGCTGCAGAAACTATCTATATTCATGCAAACTCTTGTTTAAGAAAAATCTTCCTTTGATATCAATTTTATGGACATGCTTGCATAGTACCAAGCACTCATGCAACTGTATCATTCCAAAAGAAGAGCTCATGCAAGCTTTTGATGAAATATTGTCCTAGAAACCACTCTGCATACAAATCCACAAATGACTTTCATTTCTTCCAGGCTCATTGTACTTTCACATGTGATGTGGCCGGTGGTGTCATGTAGACAATAACGGCAAAGTTAGCCAACGGCATGAGCGGAAGCTAACGGATGCGCTTGCTCCGACTTCTCCAAGTCGGCCCCTGCAATTCCGACTCCTTCAAGTCGGTCGAGACGGCCCCGACTTCTCCAAGTCGGCCTCTAAGGCCCCGACTCCTTCAAGTCGGCCGAGACGGCCCCGACTTCTTCAAGTCGGTCCGGTCTCAACTCCTCCAAGTCGGCCAATACGGCCCCGACTTCTCCAAATCGGCCCCCTATGGTCCCGACTCCTCCAAGTCGGCCGAGGCGGCCCCGACTTGTCCAAGTCGGCCCCCTGCGGTCCCGACTCCTCCAAATCGGCCGAGGCGGCTCCGACTTCTTCAAGTCAGCCCCCTGTGGTTCCGACTCCTCCAAATTGGCCGAGGCGACCCCAACTTCTCCAGGTTGGCTCCCTGCGGCCCCGACTCCTTTAAATCGGTCGAGACAGCCCCGATTTTTTCAAGTAGGCCCACCTACCGCTTGACACAGCCAGATCCACCTACCGCCTAACCATTGCCAGGCCTACCTACCGCCTGACCATCGCCAGGCCCACCTACTATCTGACCTATGCCGCCTAACCATCGCCAGGCCCACCTACCGTCTGACTCGCGCAGTTGATGGGATCATGCCCACCAATCGTCAGGTCCATATCTTCGATGGAACGGAGCCCACCGACCAGCCCCTACTCATGTAATTATCATGTGCTCCGCAGACATTCTTTTTCATGGAACTCCACGTGGCTAATCCCTAGACGAATGTCGAAGGCCTATAAAAGGTAAGAGAATTCGAAATTAAGGTACGTGAACCCAAGTGTCCACTTACACCCAAAAAACTCCAGGAAAACTTTAACTCTCGAAGCTTTTTCTGCCTCTAAGGAGCTCTCTCGAGCTTCCTCTCCGCTATGACCTCGGTTACTAACTTGGGCGTGGGCTTCGGAGGATCCCTACCGGAGCTTCCTCCGATATTGGGGCTTCTTGCAGGTCGCTCTTCCCCGGAGAAGACACCACCAGCTAACGGAATCTCTTCTCGACATCCAGTGTTAGTGTTCGAGCGTCAACAACATGTATATCATTTCTCTTGGAGCAAAAGCTTTGGCAAACCGGAGCTTCCTCCGATATTGGGGCTTCTTGCAGGTCGCTCTTCCCCGGAGAAGACACCACCGGCTAACGGAATCTCTTCCCGACATCCAGTGTTAGTGTTCGAGCGTCAACAACATGTATATCATTTCTCTTGGAGCAAAAGCTTTGGCAAATGATACATATTTGTTGCAGCTTCTTCTAAAGTTTCACGGTCATGAAATTTGATACCAATGCCGAATCACATATGACCTCCAGTCATTTAAATTCAGCATGAACACATACGTGAATACAAGCCCAGAACACCATGGCCTTTGTGCTTAACTCTAGCATGAAAATAATCACGTCAGATGCATGCATATACTTCAAACCACCAAAAGTTCCATTTCTCATGAGAACATTGCCCTTTTACAGAACTTTTCAAGAGAATGAACTTTCCCAGGCTTACTACCACCCATGCCATAGTTGTAGGATTTGCAAAGTTAAAAAAGGAATCACAAAATCAGGTATGTATTCATCAAACTCCCTGTCAGCCCTATCAATAGCTTTCTATCAATTAAAGGAGTTACACATTTGTTCTTATATGGCTGTTTATGTTTTTATATATGTGTGGATGATGATATACTTTGAAGAGATAAAATACCTTACTGTTGTCAAAGAACCAAAGTGGAACCCCCACTCCTGGATTCTCCAACTGCCTAACGATTTATCAACACGTCTGTCTCCACTAAATTGCAGTTAGTGCCAAAAAGACTGCAAAAAACGAGTATGGCGGTTATAGTTTGAAGAAAAAATCTGAGCTTGGAAAGTAGACAACTGACAATTAACTAAGGTCAAGCTTGCCATAGATATTAAATCATAATCCATTTGGTGACATGCAATCCTTATTTGAAAGATTAAAATGGACAAAGAAAATGGTGGGCGTGGAAGCTAAATAAGGGTCCTCTTCTCCCCATCCAAGCAAAGAAATGAATTTCAAAAAAGAAATATGAGAAAATCCTTCATGCAAGAAACAACTTAATTATTGAGCATGTGAATGTACAATTATAATGCAAATGCAAGGCTCTAACTTAAATTCAACTTCTTTGATTTATTGTACTTATCCAAACAAAACGTGAGAAGAACTAAAGGTCATGGGAGATATTGTACTAGAAACAAGATTTAAAAAGGATTCCACTTTCTTTATATGAGGGATGCAGTCAAAATGGAAAAAATCATTTTTTAAACAGTGCAAATGGAGCAGCCATCTGAACATGTGTAGTAACAAAACATCACATATCATCACACAAAAAGGTTAGTATTTCAAAAGTGACCACAACACTTGGGTAATGCTTTGTAAGATAATACAGAATCACTTATGCATGGTGAACAGCTTGTACCATAATTTATGTTGTATGGTAGGCATGGATTGATTATTTCCAAAATCAGTGGGAAAAAAAAGTTAGATCCTCTCCATATATTTATAGATGACATCATTTTGATTTTGGAATTAGATTACTAATTTTGCAAACGTTAGCATTCATTCCTGAGTAAGAAGAGGAGTACCACAATCTTCTATAATCTTAGTTCTACACTAAGCCCCCACCCTCACTGTGTGTGTGTGTGTGTGTCCCTGTGCATGTGGGTGGCTAGGTGGGTGTGCATAAAAATAGCAAGCTCCTCATAAAGATTTCAACAAGATTCTGATATAAAGCCAATATATGTAAATTTCCCAAGGAAGACATAAAATGGGAGCTTAGTGATACAACAAAGGCTGACAACAAAAACCAAACTGAGTTGAGAACTAATTAACTCCATGTTGGCTCTAAACACTACATGGTGGGCTCTTCTTAAGTTCAACTCTTAAATTTCCCAAGCTCAAGCTTTCTCTACTTTATCCAGTTTTATGCAGCCTGACCTGTTCCCTATTAATGGGCCTGCTGACATATTAAGTCCTAAAACAGACAATTTTTAAAAGCTTGTGAATCTCTATCTTTAAAAATGGCAAAACAATGATAGAAGGCGAATAATTTGCAATCTTAAGTTTGCATATTAACTAGTAAGCCACAGATGTGGGTCAGCTATTTTATTCAGTTCAATAGGTAAGCATGTGAGTTTAATAGTACAGATTTTACCAATATTGCCCCACCTTGGTTTGAGCTCATTTCATCCCGATCCTAATTCATGGCTCCAGCTTGTCTTGTGATCTGGATATCTGATTGTTACAACTCAACCTAGAAAACTAGATTATGGGGCTGTTTGAAGCCCATCTCATGTGTTTGAAGTGTTGTAATTTAATCGCTTGTTGCAAGTTAATATTACACTTGGACTGTAAATGAGATATAAAAATATGTAAGTCAACTCACAACCAAATTAGCCGCACAGGTCAACCTGCAATGAGTTGAATCACACAAGGGGTCTAGTAGAGCTACACTCACTCTACAGTTCTGCATCTATCTAGATAAATAGTAATTACAACATTTACAGCTGTAACCTTTCCAAATAGTATTAGTTTATTTACAATGCAATTGAGCTACATACAACTCAATTACATTGTAACTGGACCAATATTGCAATTTCACTGGATTTGAAATGACCCCTAGCAAGCTGAGATGGTCCTGTCTCATCAATACTGCTTCCAAAATCCTTTTTAATGGCCCAAAACCAAAACCTAGAATCACAATAGAACTTCCCAACCACCCAATCCATTTATCCAAAACCCTTATCATCCAACTAGCTAGGAAGGCCAATAAGCACAGGAACTAGCCCTTTAATTTTCCTGATGAGCAGCCATTCATTCAACAGCAATGAGTATAGATAAGAGAGTTGCGTTGAATACAAGAAGTTCAATCTTTGTAAAGAAGCAACAGAAAGGAGAACTCACCTAATAATACTATTACAAGAATGACCCAGACGATGGTTTGAATAGAATGCCCATATTGGATTTGGTACTGAGACCTTTGAAGCTGTCTTTGAAGAGTTCCAAACCACCCATAGAGTTGCTTATCATAAGATTCATCGCCACAACTACTGAGGCAGCTCTTACTTTTCTCATAGCATGTATTGATTCCCTAGAACAACAGTCACAATAAATAAGCCACCACAATCACAAAAGCAATCATCCTGCTTTGAAATAATTACATGGTTTTCAGAAAATGATAGCTAATAATAAACTCCTCACCCGACTCAATTGATTGTTCCGTAATGGGATTGATTCTTCTGCTTGATGCTGATCACTACCTTTCCATTTCCTATGGCCATTTTTAGACCATTTCACCTTAGATGATTCTAAAGCCCTTGCTAAGCAAGACAAGCTGGGTATCTTCCGAGGAGGTAAATCGGGGCGTTCGTCAAATGATCTCCTGGGAGCATCCTCACCAGAAACTGAAATCTTCCATACCCCAATATCAGCATTAGCACTCGCCGTCCTCCGGTGCCCCTGCACCCTCTCTTCTTTTGCTGCCCTTTTACCCGAATCATTCAGGAGGAAACAATTCTTCGAGCATTCAGCCTCTCCATTCATCGTCGGTTGATATCCACCTATTCTGACCTCACCGACAGATGGAACACTCGCCACTTTCTCTAGCACTGGCAAGGGACAGGACAGGAAAAGAGCAAGCTCATCCCGTTCTCCTTCATCCAATTGAATCCAGGGCGTCGCCTTCCCCTCATCGCTTGTCAATTCCCTGAAAGAATTCTCCACCAGCAATATCTTATTCCCAATCGCCGCAACGAACTGGCTGTGCCGGGTCCTCGTGTCCTCCCCAGCCGAGCAAGCCTCATCGCTCGACCTAACCGCCCGATCCAGCCCTCGAGCTGCAAATTACACCCAACAAGCATCAAAATCCCTCCTTGATTAATAATCATTACAAAATACCCTAGCGAGAATCAAATCCTCGCTTCAAATGTGCAACTTTGGAAGTCACCTGCCATTTTGCAGTGCCGAGGGCCGTCTGAAGCTCCGTGAGGAGCTCGCCAGAGACGTCTTCGCCATTACAGGTGCCATTAGAAGCCACTTTCCTCTCAGAAATCCATCTTCTATACACCGATTCCATCCTGGAAAAGGAAATCGAGCAAAATGAACCCCAAGATCCCTCGACAACTAGAATTAAAGGAAGATATGGGGAAAAAACTTCCGAAAAATTGGTACCTGTCGGCGGATTCCTGGACCTGTTCGGCGGCGGCGAAGAAGGGATCTTTCTCCCACCGATCGAAGCACGTAGCCATCCGGAAATCTCTCGCAGACCAAAACTGGATCGGATTATATCTTAAACGAAAATTTTAACCCCAATCCAAAGCCTAGAGCTTAGTCTCAAACGTTATATAATGGAGGGAAAAGGGAACGGATGCGATCGGCTTCCGTTGGATCTGGCGATATCGGTCATCGTCATCGTCACGGTTTCGATCGAAAGGGAAGGGAGGAGGAAGGCGACGGGGGACGCTAGCAATGGTGGACCGAGGTGGGGCCCACCGAAATATGAGGCAATCGCGGGGCGGAGAGAAAGGGAAGACCGCCGTGCTATTTTTACCTGAATCCGACCACCAAACTCAGGTACGGTACGTAATCGAAGGAAATTATAAGCAACCATAACGGCTGAAACGTACCGGAGTTTAGTTTGGTGTAAAGGACTACTTTGTTATTTGTTTTAAAAAATAAGTTTAGTTCTATTTTATATTTTTACTATCAACATAAAAGTATTCAAACATTCTCTTCTCTCCCCTTCTTTTTTTTTTTCCCTTGGCTTCCTGATTTCTTAAATTTTTTAAATTTTTTTTTTTTTCAAAATAAAAGTTTAGATTTTCTCTCTCATATTTGTTAAGGAGTATTTGCATGGTTTCCTTTTTTTTTTTTTTTCTTTTCCTTATGTTATCACACCCCTCTTTTACCTTCACTCCATCGACAACATTCTCTCTTCTTTTTTATTTTTTTTTATTTTTAAAGTTTTATATTTTTTATAAATTATTTCATAATAATATAAATAGAAGAAGATGGAAGAAAAAAAAATTTAGATTATGACAACTTAACAAAGTTGTTGCATGCACCATTGCTAAGGATTTAGTAATTATCATAAATATTTTATTTTAAAAAAAATTATACAATTGGAACGTAGAATTTTTTTACACATAGCCATTCGATTGCAAAATAATCACACTAATTATCATGTATTTGAAGTAACTAATAAATTACTTATGGTTATAAAGTTATAAAATTGATCATTAGAAGCAAATATGATATCCTATGGTTAAAATATTAGATGTATATAACTAATCATCCTTCTCAATGGGAGTAGTAGTTGATCTCCTCAGTCCCCCCATGTGGCCTTATACGCATCCTATTGTACATAGGTTAGAGCCTAGGTTATAAACAAATCAAACCATTGCTCGTGGAACTAAAGTTTTATTAAGGATTGAAATAAAAAAATGTTGCCATCAAGATTCGAGCCCTCCAACTATTTAAGTTTTTTTTAAAAAAATCAATTTCATACAATCTTGGAAATTAACATTTCGTCTTTATAGTCTTTATTATTGTTAAGAACCTGCCTTGGATTTTCGAAGTATCTTCTAAAGAAACATGATGAGGTTAGAGCTTTTGACAAAAATTAGTTATTAAAATAATTCAAAAGCATGTTTGGTTCGTAATTCAAAAATTTTTTTTGTTTGAAAACATGGATTATATCCAAAAAGTTAAATTGTATTCTGTTAATTTTTAGTATTTGAAAATAGTTTTTGGGTGAAGAAAGGCAGTAGCGAATCGTATGAAGAAAGATTGCAGAAAGAAGGAAGAAGGTGAATCGCAAGTTTTTGCATTTTGAAAAAGAAAAGATAAAATTTAAAAAACATTTGAGATAAATCGAAAGAAAATGTCGCTTCCAAATTTATTTATATTTTTAAGATTATTTAAAAAGTATTTTCAAAATGATCTAGCCAAACATATTTTTCATACCATGGATTAAATTTTTTATTTTTAAAAATAAAAAATTCAATCAAAATCGGCTACCAAACGAGCCCTTGATTTCTCATTTTTTAGGACAACTAATTACTTTTAAAAGGTGATTATCTTATACTTAAATATAGGGATAACTAATTACTTTTTGAAAGGTAATTTATCTTATTTATAAAAATTAGGAATTTTCTTCTTCTACAATTGCCCTATCTTTATTATATTTTATCAAAAACATGTCTTGTCAAAGATGTTATCATGTGGAAATATCTTATTAGTCATACAAACATGCCCTAAGTATATGTGTAAATTTTATTTTCATGTGGAAATATCTTATTAGTCATGCAAACATTTAGTATAAAATATGTTGATTTATCATATTATCGAGCAAATTAGGGTTTTGCTTTCTAACGATGGCTGGAGAGGTAAATATAGGTAATATTTCAAACAAACAAACTAAGGTACACGTGAGCAACTCAGCTCAAATAGGAAATGATACAAGCTCAAATGTGTTTCAAAGCTTCTCTCGCAAACAAGCCAAGCCTAAAAATTGAACTTGTTCAATGGAGGAACTCAACCCCACTCGATTAGAGCTCGGCTTAAAGCTTTTAGCTGAATCGAGTAAAGTTCAAACAAGTTTTGTTGAGCTTGGCTCAAGTTTGTGCCCATCTTAAGCGACTTGTTTGTAAATCAAGCCGACCCTAAAACCCAGAGCTCGGCTCATTTCGTTGTTCAAATCCTGCCCACAGATTAGAGTTACACTTTGGGTCGTCTAATCCAGTCCACAAATTTGTCAACGAAAGAGGCAGTATTGATGGAATGGAAAAGACTTTGTACATCACATTCGGTGCAGCAAGTTCTACGTGGACTGCACTGCCTCTTCTTATTGATCCATATGCTTACGACATCCATTAAAAATGTTAAGACATCTTTACGATATCCCGAGAGAATTTTACGATATCTGATTTTAAGCTTACGACATCATTGTTATAAAATTAAGACATCCATTCAGAAAGCAAAAAAAATTACAACACCCCAGTTGTAAACTTACGACATCGTAGTTATAAAATTACGATACCCTTTAGAAAACGTGTCTGTACATAAATTTTAAAAAAAAGCTGAACATGTATTAATGCATGTCACGTCAAAATTTAAGATGACACTCAGTTTTAAACTTACGACACCGTATTTATAAAATTAAGACATCCATTAAGAAAGTCAAAAAAAAATTACGACATCCAAGTTATAAATTTACGACGTCATATGTAAATTTACGACAACGTAGTCATAAAATTATAACACCCACTCAGAAAACGTGTCTGTACATAAATTTAAAAAAAATTTAAACGGGTATTAATGCATGTGAGACAGCTTTTTTTTTATTTAAGAATTTGTGTATAGATACGTTTTTTGAATGGGTATTGTGATTTTATAACTATGGTATCGTAACTTTACAGGGATGTCATTAATTTTTTTTTTTTTGAACGGATGTCTTAATTTTATAACTACGGTATCGTAAGCTTAAAAGTAGGGTGTCATAATTTTTTTTCTCAGGATGTCGTAAAGCTGTCTTAACATTTTTTAATGGGTATAGTAAGTATGTGGACTAATAAGAAGGAATGATGCAATCCATGTAAAACTTGTTGTATCGAATACGATGTACAAAGACTTTTCATGATCAAACTAATAACTCAAACTGGGAGACTGCAAACTAAATTCAGGTTCGCCCAGCACTGGAATTTTATTTAAATTAGGGCCTTCATTGCGGAGATGGCACTTGTATGAGTCCTCCCGGGGACTAAAAACTGCCGGTGTGTGCTCATATTTCTCATAAAATGATTCTATTGTGTAGTGAATAATACAATTTGCTGATCGATTTAGCAATTATTAATATAATTGTAATTTTAATGAAGGTCTAGTTGGCCCCAAGAAATTCTATGGAACAGAAAAAGGGAAATGCAAAGTTGCGTTCCTTCGAATGCAGGAAGATAAGGACGGAGTTGGCCCTCAGGAGACTCAGAGGGAGAGAATACCACTGATTTGATTTCGACATCAAATCTGTTTCCTTTATGATGAGGCATCGTAAGGCTCATATGCTTGAATTCTTGAACCTACAATCATCAATGCTGCGAGGACCAAGGAAATTCGGGACCACATTGCCATTGTAATACTCATAAAGCAAGACCACATACCAAACAAGGGACATAAAAAGAGTTGAAAGGACTTAAGATTTTTTTTTAAAAAAAAAACAACAACGTTAATGAAAAAATAGATGCAACTTCAGGAGTGGAATAACACTGTTATTTATGTAGTTATTTTGGGGGAACATGCGTTTGGTTTGTGCCTTGCTGGGGTTCTTATGCTTGTCCATCTACCACCAATATATATATAGATCAAGAGGGTTTTCTACCAACCGAAAAAAAAAAAAAAAGAGATCAAGAGGGTTCATATACCTGCCCCACCAGTCCCATCTATTAGGGCAAAGTAAAGCTGTATTTGATTTTCGAGAATAATTATATATATATATATTAAAAAAATAAAAAAACTTATGAAAACTAGTTTACTAAGAAAAAATATAAAAAATATATTTTTAAAAAATGCAACTTTAAATAAAAAAATCAAAAATAATTTTATTATTTTCATCAAACAAAGAAAAGAATAAAAAACAAAAACTAGACAATTTTAAAGCACATATATGAACGATATTTTCTTCTTCTTTTTTTTTAAGCCGATCATTTTAAGTGATCACATTTATAATAAAAATATAAAATAAAAATTAATTTCATTCTCATTTTGTATGTTTTAAAGATCAGAAAGTAAAAAAAATAAAAATTATTAAAAAAAATCCTCAAAAATAAAATGAATCTTAAGCTCCGAGCAAACAGAGCTAAATAAATTTTCACCAACTACCTTTCACTCACTGAAACTAGCAAGGGAAGCCAGTAAATTAAGGTGGGGCTTAAATTCATCCACATCAAAATAGTCATCATAAAGGCATCACTCTCTACATGCTGGTCAACGACTATGAGAAGCACATCCAAAAAATGATATGAAAGGAAAACAGAACTTTAACGGATGCCATTTTTGTTACCAAACAGTCAGGAGCTTTACTAGAACATGGAAGGCTTCAGCCGAGTAGTTATTTTGATAATTGCATGATGATTTGGTTATAACTCAAACCATTCAACAGTCTGAAAGAGTTATCTAGATAATCAAGCTTCACCAAAATGGTAGAATGCATATTGTGTCCTAAGAAATTGGTTTGAATTTGGTCCTGTCACAATAATTACGTAAAACCAGATGTAGTAAATATGAACATAAACTAAAAATGCTGATTCTTGTTCAGTTTTGTCTGATGATCTAATTTAATAAATACCATCATATATGTTATCATTGGATAATATAATGTAAACTGATAAGAAAAGAATCTTGGTGAATGCCAAGTAAAAATTATACATCGAGCATGACTTTAATGGATCAAGGATTTGAATTAAGTCTCTGGTTCCAGCTAAAGTTCTTTCTTCGAAACAAAGAAAACAATTAGGCCACAAGTCATTAAATTTCAGCAGAGTTCAGCAATACTGAAACTAGTCACAGCAAAAGCTTGAAAGACGTGACAGTAAATACTAACATAAAACTGGTTTAAGCAAAAGGCCAAAGTCTCCTGACGCTAATTGGAAAAATGAGAATGATATCCAGGACTTCCATGATATTTTGGGGCATCCTGGGGTTCAATTGCCAACCTGGTTGTCGCCATTAGAAGAAACTTAACAAGCCTAATAAAGCAATAAGCCACATGCCTTAGTCATAGTTCGGAACGCAAAATTAAGCTCACATCTAATAGATGACACAATTTGGTCACAGTAAGTAATGTTTTAATCAGCTCATCAAAGTAAGCTTTCAAGTATATCTTATAAAACTGTTTCTTGAAGTTTAACGGTACCAAACTATTCAGTAAGCAGTATAAGCACAAATATGATACATGTCACAAATTGCAAAAACTTCTAGAAACATCTAGATTCAAATATATATCATTCACTATCAGAAGATGCCTGACAAACAGGGAGGTAATATGTGTCTAGCTGCCAGTATTTGTGTTTCACACCCTCCCAAACTTCCTCCGCCAAGCAATCTTTAACAGGCAAGGGAATGAATTGTGTAGAATACCCTAGATTTCCAAGTTCTAGTGAAACTAACTGACAGTAAACCACATGGAAAAATGCATTACCACCACAAAGGCCATTGAAGTATGAATAGATTCCTCCAGGTTTAAGAAGCCTAGGGAGATGCTGGTGAAATTGCCTCAGGTCCTCATAGTATTCCCCATAGGTGTCGAAGAATATTCCTGTGTAGGCACAAATATTTCATCAGACTATTGTTTTTCTTTTCTCCCCCTTTTTTTAAATTCAGAAATCAGAACACCCATAAGCCATCAAAATATAATTTGACTGCATCCACAAAGCACTCCATTTGGTTAAGTTGTTAATGAGAAAAAGGTGGGCAATTGCAATTTGATCACCAAAAGCTCGTGAACCAATGAGAAGTTAATGCTTGAGAACAATTATATTAAACAGAACCTGGAACCAGAGAAATAATGCATGTAAGTTATTAAACTAGAAAAGTCTGCAAGTGTTGGGAGTTCTTTTGCAGGCCGCTAAAATAAGTTTTTACATAGTAATTTTAGGGAGGAAAAAAGATCTGGAGCAGCAATGAATGAATTCTCGCACAGTATCTCCAGTCCTAGATACCAATGGTGGAGTCTGGAATTTACCCCCTTTTTAAGAGAAATCATTTGTATCTAAATAAAAGTAAATTTAGAAAATGAAAGAGAACCATGCAGAAACCTCACCACAATGCACATGCAAGGAGTCAAACGTCAACAAGAGGGAAAGAAAGAGCAAAAAGATTTCTCGCCCATAAATTCTTATGGCCACATAGGGGGATGAGATTTCCTCTTCAAAGGATTCAGATGACAAGTAGAGTTTTTTTCGTTGTGTTTTTTAAGGATTCCATGTTTATTGAAATTTGCTTACCATCTTGAATGAGAGTGATAGTTTGCATTTATAAGAGAATTTTTTTATATCACATGGTCGAAATTAATTTAGAAACTTTCCCGATCCATAACAGGTGTGACATTAACTAAATTAATGAGATTAGAGTCCATGAGAATACAAACTTTGGGACAAGCAAAGAGAATCAAATAGCAATCCTAGTTAAGAAACTTTTCCTCTGTCTGGCTCCACCAGTGCTAAACACACTACCCATTGCGCTCTAATGCCAGATGCATCTAACAAGCAAAATTCACATTATCTGTACCACACCCAGCTTCATGATGATCTCTTCATCTAAAGACATTGTTTTCAGTATATCAATATGCAAGAAAAATTAACAAGTTTTCTTTATCACTTTGATGTGCTTCTATCACTGATACAACCCTTTAGGGATTACGATACAATATCACATATTTAATGAAGAAGAAAAAATATAATTAGGATTGAAATGTTCCAACTTGGGCAGCCAGTTCTTGGGCTTCTTCTCTCCCAAAATCTATGTTTGGACCCTTTCAAGGACTTCCTTCAAAATGAAGTTGCTGTTCCAAGACATCCAATTAGCAGATCTGAATTATAGCAGCACAACATTTGGGATTGCTGAAAAAAAGGGACAGGATATAGGGCTTAGGAAAGGGAAATAAGTGGTAGCGTCAATGCCCAACAACAAAAATTAAAGGGATAGGAAGAGAAAGAGGAGACTAGACACTGGAGAACTGAAATTTCGCATTTTCATAGGAATTAGACCACAAAGCTACTCCATTCTGTGATCATACCTTCTTGCTTTCATTAACGAAGTCCAAATGCAATACTTCAGATATCCTTATTTCTGCAAGCTTTTGTTTGGCTCTCCATAACATCACCCTTTGGTTGTTCTAGAGCACTCCACCAAGAAATTGCAAACATTTTCATGAAATCCCACACCAAATTTCCATCTTTATTAAAGAGAACAGTGAGCAGCTTCATAGATTGTAGGCTTGATCTGTTGAACGACATAAAACTAAACTTCAATGAGGAGAAAACCAACCATAGAATTAAAACCTTGGAATATTTTGCATATTCTTCTCAAATGTCCAAAAAGTCATTTCTTTAGAAAAATAGGACACAAACTTCATCTCAAACTTCCATCACCACAGAACCCTTGAAAAGTAGGACCTGCCAGTTTAATTGTTTGCTGACAAAAAGAAAGTGATTTGAGGGTAGGCCAAAAAAGAATTCTATTGTTGTCGAATTGGCTTTCCAAAAGACAATGGGTTACTCTAATTTCAAGCGAATTGGACTGACAATTTTGACCGACTTAGACTGAAAACTGATATACTATTAAAATATTAAACCAAGTGAAATTTATTTGAAGGGAAAGTCCAAAACATACTTGAATTTCTGATATTTGTAACCATGAATACCAATCCCATATATATCCAAGAACTTTCATGGGGAGCTATATGTTGCAGTGCCCAATTTTCTTCTCACCCCTTTGGAATTGCTTCGAGACAAAGATAAAAGCCAAGCACATTTCCCCCTAACTACATTTGAAAAAGAAAGAGTCCTGAAATTATCTCTGGTGCTGCATCCAATCATAACTTCTTCTATATGATTTTTTGGCCGTAAGGTTATGTACTCTCCAAAAATCAAGAGACTGCCCTTTACTTCCAGACAACAACAGATCTGTAATGACACTGATATATGTCATTCCATCCAATAAGAGCACACCTTGATTTCACTACTAAACTAGCATCTTTGAAAACTCGGAGATGAGTTTGGCCGTGCCAGCAAACTAAGAGATACGTCAGATTTTCAAACAAAAATTTTCAACCTGAAAGGTCTTCAAACTTGCGGTGCTACGTAAGTAGTTTTAAAAATATCTAAACTTGATGTGTCATCAGTCAAGTGAGAGGACTTCTGCATAGAGGCAATTTCCTTGCAAAAGCTCTCCTTTTTTGCCTGATCAACATGCCAATGATGATGGTCATTCTTTGTTAATCACAAAAAAAAAAATTGATACCATTGACATGTGATTGTACAAATTACTCAAAAAGTTAACCATATGAATCTATAACTAACTAGAATTGATGTTTTACAAAAGAAATATTCTTTAAGATACGTACAAATTTACAGCTATCTATGTGAACTGCTGGAGAGAGAAGACTGCCTGGGCAAGACCTGGTAATCTTGCCCAAGATCAAATGTAGTCCCTGCTCCATGATTCAGAGATCCACACCTCTTTGTTGGATATCGGGCTTTCAATGCAGGATGAAAACAAATTTTGCGAGCTTCTTTCCCGTCTCTGCATAACAGTTCCAAAGGAGGACCAAAAAAATTTCTCACCCACCATTCAGGCAAGATGAGATCTGATCTTTAAGCACTCTTGTCTCATTCCAGGAAAGAGATCGGTGCTCCCAACATTAGGTAAGGGTGGTATGGGACTTTTGGAAGGAGGGTGGAGGTTACTGTATCAAACAGCTTCAAAGAGACTAAGAACCACCATGGGAATAGGAAGAGAGAGGGAAAGGAGGAAAGAGAGGGATGGGGGTAGCATTTGACTCCAGAATCTACTTCTCAAATTGGTTGAGAAGCAGGTGATCAATTATGTTTACCAAAACAAATCTTTTATAAAGTTGCAGTGAATTTGCTCACACATTCTAGACCATCTGATTCGCATGATTGTTTGAAACTTATCTCTAATCACGAACATTCGATAGAATAGAAATTCAGGTATAAAAGGAAATAAATTTATAACCTTGTCGTTACTCAAACATTCTAGACTATTCGATTCCTCTATTCTGAGGTGAGGTGCATGATTGTTTGAAATTTATCTCTAATCACAAACATTTGAGAGAATGGAAATTTAGGTATAAAAGGAAATGAATTACCTTGTCGTTCCTCGAACATTCTAGACTTTTAATTCCTTTGTTTCTATGCATATAATTATTAGAAAATTTTTGCATGATCATACAGGTTTGAAATCTTTTTTATATGAAATTTTCTCATATAAAAATAAACTGAATTTTGTAAGCTTTCCATAGATGTGGCAAATGAGCTAGGTAGCCCATGGCATAGACTAGACTGGCATGATGCAAGCTATGTTGGGTTGTAGTGGCATAACAGTTTGTGGCCTGTTGACCTGGCATAGCCTGTGAGCTGGCATATGGCATGACCTGTTAAAGTTATTTTTAAATAAAAAATATTAAAAAAATATTTAAAAAAGAAATAATGCAGGCTAGCATGGCAGGGCCAAACCGCGAGTCTCTTGGCGTCGCAAACTGTATCGGCATGGCCCGTAACAAGAACAGTGTTGAGCCAGCATGGCATGATGGCCTATTAGGCTACTCCTTACACCCAACATGGCCATTTAACAACTCTAGCTCTTTAGGGAAATTTTTATGTATAATGGAGTTGAATTTATAACCTTCCCATTGCTCAAACATTCCCAACTATTCAACTCCTATGTTTCAATGCAAATAATATCTTGAAATTTTCGCTAGCATCATGAAGGCTTGAGAAACAGAATTTTCTCATATTAAAAGGAATTGAATTGACAAGATCTACATGAAAATTTTCATCTATGAAAGGAACTAAAGTCACAACCTTTCCATTGTTGGTGCTAGCTCAGATATACTAGGCTATTCGATTCCTCTATTTCTAAGTGCATAATTATTTGAACTCTTTTCACATGGTGCAATGCCCGCGTTCAATGTGGCATCCTTGGTGGTGTTACTAGGCAAACAAGCCGAAGGAGGAGGCCATTTTGCCGCCTCCTCTGCTCGTTAATCTTACCATACCCAAAGGGAAAGAGAATTTAAAATCTCTTCCTCCCCCCCCCCCCCCCCCCCCCCCCCTCATCCCACGTCTCTATTCCATCCATGTTCAACTGCATCTCGGATCATCCCCATTTCTCACCTTCGTCTCCTCCTCACGAGCTTTGTCCAGTAGCAAGTAATCTCCTTCCCTCCCACATTTATTTCATGTCAAGCTTGGATGCTTTGATCCAAAGTGTGGTGGATAGGAGGTGATGCGGGGTAAAATTGTCTCCACATCGTTTGGCTGATGTAATAGCAGTGGGAGCCACCTCTGAACCATGGCCAGTCAACTACGACACTCAAAAAAGGTCTGCTCTCCACCGCAGTAAAGAACAGCTTTACCAGCAACGTTCTCCGAACCTCGACAGGACCGAGCATTCTACAAACCTTGGTAGGACCGAGTGAAATCTTCGTACCTCGTTAGGGCTGAGCATCCACCAAACCTCGGCAAGGCCGAGTTAAGTCCCCAAACCTTGGTAGGACTGAGCCCCGTCTCCTCTTGACCAACATCATCCACGCCCGAATTGCGCCAACATCTCAGAAAACAAATCATCCTAATCTCAAGGATCTCGGAACGAGCCTCCCTAAACAGAAACGGGGGCTGTATGCGGCACCCCCTCCATGATCAATAGGATCTTATATCCCCCCAAAAGGAATATGTCAATTAGCCTTATTAGCTACCAACTTTCACAACTGCCCGAGGAATCAGGTAACAACTTACCATCTCGGCAGTGTATAAATAGCAGGTCCCAAGACCCCTCAGGTAAGCACATAAAAAAACTCTTACCAACGCCATTATTCTATAGAGACCTGCTCTGGAGTGTCCTCTAAACAACCTTCTCCACCTTATCTATGGCCAAGGGTTTTCACTGACATGGGCATCGAAGGGTCTTCCGCAGGGACCATCCACCTCAATCTCTGTGCAAGGACTGTTTTGCACGTCCGTAAGGATGGAAGAATGCTATCCGAATCCCGACGTGCGCCACCGCTTCGACCCCAGGCCGAAGAACGAAAATCTGCAGCAACAGGAAGAGTTGCAGAAGAGAGAGAGAGAGAGGAAAGAAGAGAGAAGGGGGCCGACCGCTGCCGACGATGATGAGCTGTCGTCGCTAGCAACGAGGTTAGTTAGAGACGATGGGGTTATGCTGCTTAATGACGGTTTGCCTTGGATGGGAAGAGTTGCAAGAGAAAGAAAGGGATCTCCGGACTGGTAGGGAGGGACATTTCTGACATGCTCAATGTTTGTTGCGGCCTGTCTTTGTCAGCCTTGCCGCCTGACCGCTACTAGACAATAACATCTTATAGTCAACCACCTTCCAAAAGTGGGTAAAAGGGATCTCCTGACAGATATAAGAAACTCACTCACAACAAGAGAAGGGATCTGAACTCAAGCTCTCTAGCTAATTCCTTTAGCTCTTTCTTCATTGTTTTCAAGTTGCTTACTTGAGTGTCGGAGTGCAACCGGTCCCCAGGGACTTTTTTGCAGGAACCCCATTGAGGAGAAAGCTCTTCGTTACCCGACGTTCGAGGAATATGATTTGGCAACAACAGATTGGGCGCCAGGTAGGGGGAGGAAGAGGTAGAAAGCTTCGAACCAGCCAGCTACAGACCCCTTTTCCCAAAACAAGCAAGAAGATGGTGATGACGCTCGCCCAGAAGATTTTCACCAGCTACGCTGGACGGCATCGCCAGGGAGCTGAGCAGCAAAGATCGGTCCCCTCGCTCCCCAGGCCGGCGTTCCTGCACAGCCATCATCACCACCCCAAGATGATCGAATCGCCGCCCTGACCATACAAGTCCAATCACTTGTGGCGGCGGTTCAGGAGCTGCAGCAATAGCTAGCGGCCACGCAGCGGCACCCGAAACTGCCATCGTCGGTTCCATGGATGGTCTAGCCCAGTCAACAGTCCACCTGCGAGAGATGTCTTCGGAAGACCCGCCGTCACCACGCCTCGCCTAGGCATCACCGTCGGGAGGCCTCCAAGAGGCCCCGGTCTCCTCGCCACGCCAGTGCTTCTCCCAAGCGGTGGCATGGAAAAGAGACGGAGCGCACACATCCACATCGGCGCCACCCCTCCCATCCTCGAGATCTTCAAGGGAGGGGTCCTTCGACGGCTGAATCACTCGCCGGGCTGAGCGACGGCTAGATGAGTACAAGGAATGGCTGAAGGAGCTCAACCGTAGAATCACAAACCCGCTGGAGGCGGATTATGACAGCCGTCCTCCATTGTCCCGCCGCATCATGGAGGAACCGATCTCGATCCGGTTCCTCCTTCCTCAACTGGACTCATACAATGGCACCACCGACCCCCTGGACCATCTGGAGAGCTACAAGGTCCTCATGTAGGTCCAGAGAGCGACCGATTCCCTCCTCTGCATCGCCTTCCCTGCCACCCTTTAGAAAGTTGCCCGTGCTTAGTACTCCCGCTTGCCGCCGCACAGCATCAACTCCTTTCGGCAACTGGAGAAGGCCTTTTTAGCGCACTTCGATGCATGCTGAAAGATTCCGCAAGTGGCTGACAGCTTGTTCGTCGTTCAGCAGAGGAGCGGCGAGTCGTTGAGGGACTTCATATCTCGGTTCAAGGAGGCCGCGCTCGAAGTCTACAATCTTGAAGACTCGGTAGCTACCTTGGCCTTGAAGCGAGGGCTCTGCCCATCCCGCTTCGCCTACTTCCTCGATAAGAAATCCCTAGTTTCTATGCCAAACTGCTGAGCCGGGCGCAGAAGTACATTCGCATCGACGAGGCCGACTCTTCCCGGCCCGAGACAGATGGGGGTTTCAGTAAGAAGCATGCCCGTCTTAAGCCTGTTGAGGCTCGATCCAAGAGGTCTAAGCCTCCGCGCCGATCAGATAACCGACCGCGAGCACTCGCCCAGAAAGAGACCCTTTACTCCTCTGCTCGTCTCGATATCCCACATTCTGATGGAAATAAAGGGTAAGTTGTATCTTCAGCGCCCTCCTCTCATGAAGCCAGGGGCCTCCCGTAACAAAAATTTCTACTATCGTTTTCACTGGGACTATGGCCATGACACGGAGGACTATCGCTAGCTGAAGAATGCGATTGAGGACCTCATCCAACGCGATCATCTGGTAAAATTCATCCAGAGGGGGAACTCGACCGCACCAGGTCTGTCGGCACCCCCACCTTCCCAGGTCGGCATCGATAACGCTCCGACTGAGAAGATTGTGGCTATGATTTCCTGGGGGCAGACGATACTTCCAAGAGACCACGGGGGGATGAGGGGTTAGACTCTGTAATTTTCTTTTTAAAAGGGATCTAGAGGGGGTATTATTTTAATAATAATGATGACATCGTTGTCGTGTCTATGACGATTGCAAAACACCCTGTAAAGAGAATTTTGGTTGACAGTGAAAGTTCGGTCAATGTTCTCAGTTATGATGCCTTTGATCGAATGAACTTATCTCTCAGCTCCCTTTGGCCTATGACCACGCCCCTAATAGGCTTCACCAGAGACTCTGTGAGGGTTGAGGGAGAAATCACTCTCCCGGTCACAACCGGGACGCCACCGTGTCATAGCACGGTATTCATGAACTTTCTGGTTGTTCGAGTTCCCTTGACCTACAATGCTATCCTCGGGAGACCCGGTCTGAACCTCCTAGATGCCATCATCTCCACCAAGAGACTGCTTGTGAGATTTCCACTGGTGGGGGAGTCGAAGAGATGCGCGAGGAGCGGAACCCAATGCCGCTCTGCTATCATACAGCCCCCAGCCCTCAGGGGGTGATGGCTGCACCAGTGCCTGAGTCGCTTGATCCCCGAGATTCGGAGAGGGAGGAGCCGACCGAGCATTTGTTGACCTTTCCGCTGGGGGAGGACCCGATGAGAATGGTCCAGGTCGGGGCCCTTCTTCCCGAGGAAGCACGAGATCAACTTTTCGCTTTCCTGCAGGCCAATTCTGACATCTTCGCTTGGTCGGCGTCCGACATGCCAGGCATAGCTGGAGAGATAATCACCATCAGCTCAACATCAACCCAGAATATCGGCTTGTCCCGTAGAAGAAGAGGAGCTTCACCCCCGATCTACAGAAGGCCATTGACGAGGAGGTCCGCAAGCTAGTGCTCGCCGGCCACATCCGGGAGGTACACTATCCGGAATGGTTGGTCAATGCGGTGATGATCCGCAAGGCTAGCGAGAGCTGAAGGATGTGTGTCGACTTCACCGACCTTAATAAGGCTCACCCCAAGGACATCTTTCCACTACCTCGAATCGACCAGTTGATAAACGCTACGTCCGGCCACGAGACCCTCAGCTTTATGGACGCCTTTTCAGGGTATAACCAAATCAAGATGGATCCAACGGACGAGAAAGCTACTTCATTCGTGACTGAGAAGGGCATCTACTGTTACAAGGTAACGCCCTTCGGACTAAAGAATGCTGGAGCCACCTACCAAAGGCTGATGAACAAGGTCTTTGAGGACCAGATCGGGCGCAACATGAAGGTGTATGTGGATGACATGCTGACCAAAAGTATCCGCACCGATGACCATGTTACTGAGCTGGCGGAGACCTTTAGCAATCTCCGCTGGTTCCAGATGAGGCTGAATCCCCGCAAGTGCGCCTTCGGGGTTACAGCGGTTAAGTTTCTAAGCTTCATGGTGACACAGCGGGGGATCGAGGCGAACCCCGACAAGATCCGAGCCATCCTTAACATGAGGCCCCCAGCTAACAAGAAGAAGATGCAGTGTTTAACCGAAAGAGTAGCAGTTCTGAGCCATTTCCTATCCAAGTCAGCGGAGAGATGTCTGCCCTTCTTCAAAGCCCTACGCAAGGTCAATGGTTTCGAGTGGACAAAAGAGTGTCAAAAAGCCTTCGAGGAGCTAAAGGAGTTCCTGTCCACTCCGTCGTTGCTTTCCAAGCCGCGCGGCGGGGAGGAGCTCTTCCTCTACCTCGTGGCTTTCCCCAAGACGGTCAGCTTCGTGCTCGTCCGCATGGACGCCGACGGGACGCAAGGCCGGTTTATTACACCAGCAAAGTGCTTAATGACGTGAAGATCAAGTATTCCAAAACCGAAAAGATTATTTTTGCCTTGATCGTCTCCGCTCAGCGTTTCAGGCCTTACTTCCAAGCCCACCCTATCATGGTGCTTACGGACCAACCGCTCAGAGCGATCTTGTCTCGTCCTGATACCTCCGGTCGGCTAGCAAAGTGAACCATCAAGTTGGGGGAATTCGATCTGTTATTTCGGCCAAGGTCGGCAATGAAGTCCTAGGTATTAGCTGACTTTCTGGTCGGGTGCATGTGGGCCGAGGAGCAGTTGGAGGAACCCCACTCGGCGTCCTCAGACATAACGACCGAGGTAGAAAGAAAGGACTGGGTCCTCCATATGGACGGCGCATCGAATTCCAAGAGGAGTGGAGCCGAGCTCATCCTAGCTAGTCCAAAGGGAGAGGTGGTGGAGTATGCCCTCCGTTTTTTTTTTCCGCAACCAATAACCAAGTGGAGTATGAAGCTTTGCTAGCGGGAATGAAGCTAACCAAGGAGCTCGGAGTAAAGCATCTCAGAGCCTTCACGGACTCCCAACTTGTCTCCAGACAGGTTGCTGGAGAGTACGAGACCCAAGATCCCATTAATTCTCGTTACTTGAGTAAGGTCCAATCACAGGCCTCCCTTTTGCTTATTTTTGTGTCAGTTACATTCTCAGGGTGAGAACGCCAGAGCCGACGCATTGTCCCGTTTGGCCACCTCGACCGACGGAGCCTTGAGAAGGACATACGTAGAGCATCTGGAGGTCCCGAGCATCAAGGCCACCGAGAAGGCCCTATCGATCACTCAGGAGCCTACTTGGATGGATGCTTGCGTCCAGTACCTTACTGATGGCGCCCTTTCCGAGGACCCAGCGAAGGCCAGGCTACTCAAACGGCGAGCTCCCAAATTTCTGATACTGGAGGGACAGCTGTACCGAAGGTCCTTCTTATACCCAATCCTCAAGTGCATTGGCCCTACGGATGCCGATTACATCCTCCGTGAGATCCACAAGGGCATATGTGGAGCCACCTGGGGGACAGAGCACTAGTGTACAAGGCTTTGCGTCAGGGGTATTACTGGCTCACAATGAAGAAAGACATTTCCGAGCTAGTTCAAAGATGTGATAGCTGTCAGCGACACGCCAATATCCAGCGGCAGCCGACTTCTCAATTGAGCCCCCTAACGGCCCTGTGGCCCTTTGCTCAATGGGGGATGGACATCCTAGGACCATTTTCCTCGGCCTCTGGCCAACGTAGGTTCCAACTAGTCGTCGTCAACCACTTCACCAAATGGGTTGAGGCTAAGGCGCTGGCGAAGATCATCGAGAGCAAGGTGGGATCCTTCTTCTGCAAGTCCATAATCTGCCGATTCGGATTACCCCATACCCTCATCACCGACAACAGTCGGCAATTCGACAACGCCCCCTTCAAAGGATTTTGCATTGAGCTGGGCATCCATCAGTGGTTTACCTTCGTTGGTCATCATTCTTAGACCAACGGGGCGGCCGAGGTGATGAACCGCACCATCCTCCAGAGGCTCAAGACACGGCTAAATGACTTCAAAGGAAGATGGGTGAAGAAACTCCCTAACGTACTATGCGCTTATCACACGACGTCGCGGGCTCTCACCGGGGAGACCCCTTTCAGTCTCGTGTTTGGATCTGAGGCTGTCATCCCTGTGAAGATTGGTATCCCGAGTCCTCGAATGGAGTCGTATGATGAGGAGGGTAACTCGAGCTGGCTGCGAGCCAACCTTGACCTCGTAGAGGAGGTACACGATCGAGCACGGCTTAGGATGGCTGCCTACCCAGCGAACCGCCAGGTACTACAACACTCGTGTCCGCCTCAAGGCATTCCTGCCAGAGGACCTGGTCCCCAGGCAGGCCGAGGTCTCGAAGCTGACCGAAGGAGACAAGCTGTCACCAAACTGGGAAGGACCCTACCGGATCATCGAGGCCCTCCATCATGAAGCATATCGAATCGAGGGACTTGATGGAAAGTCGCTCCCCCAAACTTGGAATTCTGACAACCTCTGTTGGTACTACCAGTAATGTACACTAACATTGGGTCATGAACTTGAGTGTTTTATTATTTTGGATTTGAATGCCTCACCTTCTCGACTAATAAAAATATGTTTAAGTAACTCATCTTTTCAGCTAAAGCCCGACTCCAGTTGGCACTGAAAGCCCGAGACCAGTTCGGCACCAAAGCCCGACTTCGGTCGGCACTGAAAGCCCGGGACCAACTCGGCACCAAAGTCCGACTCCAGTCGGCATCGAAAGCCCGAGGCCAACTTGGCACCAAAGCCCGACTCCAGTTGGCATCGAAAGCCCAAGGCCAGCTCGGCACCAAAGTTCGACTTTGGTCGATACTGAAAGCCCGAGGCCAGCTCGGCACCAAAGCCCGACTCCGGTCGGCATTGAAAGCCCAAGGTCAGCTCGGCACCGAAGCCGAAGGCCCGACTTCGGTCGACACCAGAGGCATGAGATCGGCTTGGCATCCAGGGACCGACCCCAACCAGCCCTAAAGCTCCGACGATAGATCGGCACCAAAAACCTGCTGCGAGAGCAATGCCCAAGACCGATCGAGTCTTTACGAAGGTCAGTTCTAGAGCCGACCTCGGCACCTACTTCGGGATCTGCTCCGATACTACCACTAAGTTCCAAGCCCGCTTACAACGAGCGCCGAATAGATGCAATCATGTCGGGGATCTCCCTAACGCAGACTAAAGGAGAATGCACCACACAGCTAAGTATTCGAAAGAATTTTCAAGACAGAAATTTCAAGAAAAATATTCGCTTTCATTACTTAGCAAGTGTTTACAAAATGCCGACCAAGTCGGACTTAAATAAAAAAATATATAATACAAAATATATAATAAGTGTTCAGGTCTCGACCGGCGCGGGCTCGTCATTAGCTGCCCCGGCACCATGGGCGGCTCCTCTGACACCTCGTCCGGCTCGATATCCTCGACGCCCGAGAGGCCGAAGACCCTGACTACCTTCTCTTTGCCGTCCTGGAAGCCCTGAAGATAAAGGTTGATGGAGGCTTCTTCCAGCTCATCCGCGAAGCTGATAGACTTTCGAAAGTCGTCCACCGCCTCGATGGATCTCCTTTCAGTAGCCGCAGCCCTCTCCTCGATGGCTGCAGCCCTTTCTTTGGCGGCTGTTGCCCTTTCCTCAAAGACAGCAGCCCTATTCTTGACAGCGGCGACCTTCTCTTCCGCCTCTCGGGCTACAGCCTCCCTCTCCGCCGCCCGAGTGTCGGCCATCCTTGCGACCTTTTCCGCGTTCTCGGCCCGTTCCTCAGCTGCTTTCACCTTAATGGAGAGGGCACTGATCTGGAAGTCCCGAGCGTTGATGACTGCCATGGCAGCTCTCAGTTGTTCCACGACCACCTAGGCGCGCTCCACCTCAGCCCCTACCCGGTGCTCGACGTCTCCGAGCTCCTCCGCTCGTTTGGTCCGCGCCGCTTCCAGCGCTTCCTATGCCCTCTCAGCCTAGGTCCGAGCGTTGGCGGCCTCTTGTTGGGTCTGGCAGAGGACGGCCTCACCTTGGTCGAGGACGTCCCTCATGGTAACCAGGGAGTTTACTGATTGCATCAGAGATATCGTCAGCACGAAACAGTTGGAAAAATCTTTGGGAAAATTTTTATGAAGCGGAATACTAACCCCTATATGAGCCACGAAGGCTTCTCGGAAGAAGGCTAAGGCCCCCTGATGGTGAAGCTTCCCTTGGAACTATGGCAGGCAAATTTGGGACATCAGCCGCTCCGCCCTGCGGCCGTGGTTCATCACCGAGGGCCGGAAGGGAATTGCCTCGGCCTCGCCTCCCTCTACGGTCTCGGCCGGTCCCGATGCCATGGGTGCTGTGCTAGAGGCTAACGACATCTCCTCCACCGACGACCCTGCTACCGTCGGGTGATCTCCACTCGCCCGCTCCCTGCGGATGGGCCTTCGTTTAGGCTTGGCCCTACTTCAAGGTGAGCCGGTTCCGCGACCGAGGTGGTGGGCTCCGCGGGCGCAAAAACGGCCTCGACCCTCGCTCCCTCCGGGGGAGTGTCGGCCGTGAGGTCAACGGCGGGAGTGGGCTCTCGGTCCCCTTGAGACTTGCACTCCATGGGAGGAGGGGACCGTGCTGGGGACCGGTTCGGAGTCCGAATCCGCGGCCTCCCCCTCGGCCCCTCGGTGCCATCAATGGTCCTCTTTCTCTTGACTGCCGCTCTTCTCGCGACATGGGCTGGTATCTTCATAACTGCACAAGTTAAGGGCCGAGATATAAGGACCGAAAAAAAAAGAAAAGAAAAGAAAAGAAAGGGAAGAATAAACAAATGAAGGAATGGGAAGGACCTGCAGCTGCTCACCGCCGCTCGAGGAGACGCTCGCGAGTCGGAGATTCTTCTCCGACAAGAGTTGGTTGTAGCGGGGAACCGCGACAGTAAGCAGCTGCCCGAGTGCCTCTTTATCCCTCGCAGCCTCCAACTGATCCTTGTTCGGCCTCGTGTCTGGTTCTTCCTACCTCGGCCTCACCCCGTCAAGGTCGACGAAGAAGAATCGGGTCTTCCATCCCTTGACAGACGAAGGAAGACCCAGCTTAAGGGTTCGGCCGGGCCTGGGCTGGAACAACCACCAACCCGACTGTTGGCGGAGAGTGTAAAGGCAACGAAAGAGGAAAACCCTAGCCTCTATGCCCTGGAGGTGGCACAACACTATGAAACTGCAGATGGTCCGAACAAATTCGGAACCAACTGTGTGAGTGTTAGGAAGTATCGGTCGAGGAGATTATTGAAAAATGGATGATAGGGTATGCGAAGACCCACCCTAAGGGACACTTCGTAAAGAGCGATTCTATCGGGCTGGAAGGAGGTCACCCTATCATCGGGGTAGGGAGGAACAACCGGACATGCTCGGAATCTGGTATCGGGCCCTAATGTTTGCTAATTCCTGACCGATTACGGTGGAGGCAGCCCCTTCCGAGGATTTCGCTACAACCCTAGATGAGGGATCGGCGGCCACCGAACAACCCCTGGCGATCCGCCGTTGGGACAAAGGAACGAGGTCCTCGAAGGAAGGAGAAGAGGAAGAAGACCAGGAAGGCAGGGTAGATGGAGAGGTCTGCTGTCGTGAGGAGGAAAATCGATCCTCAGGTGGGGGGAAGGATGACTAAGATGGTGAAGAGGCCATGGAAGAAAAACACGGAATGATAGGAGGGACTAACCTGAATAAAGGGGGAAGAACGGCGAGAAGAACATCAGGGTTCAAAGGAGGAAGGCTCGGGCGGGGTGTGAGCTCGGGGAGGAAGACAAAGATCTCAAAAGCAGAATGTCATGTCCAGAGCCCCTCCCGGCTATACACCATTTTCGAATCGTCCCACCTAGTCCAGCCAGCCACGTGGACGCCCACCATTGGTGGTGTCGCCTCGACAGGCGCCCGACGCGCGGAGTGATTTGTCTTTAGCCAATTGCAAGGCATCGATAACGTCAGCACCATGATGGCAATGATGGCGGTTGCTTTTTTGTGAGTTCCGAAAGGACTCCCGTTTCGAAAAGATTCCCCTATATCTAATGGTTGATAGGGGCGATGGTGATACAATGCCCCATATCACCTGCACTAAGGAACAACTGTCCCTAAGGACATGCACCCCTCCATGATTGGCGACGCACCAGGATCAGCCACCTAGAGGTTTTTATGCCCCTTTCGCTAGGCAGGGAGTGGGCCCGCATCGTCTCAAAGATAAGGGGGCATTTGATGTGGCTGATCGGGTCACGTTAGGGTTGACGAAAGAGGCAACTGACGAAACCCCAGCCACAGACTCCAAGGCCCCTTCGGCTTCGGACCCCAGGTCCCCTCGGCCTCAGACCCCAAGTTCCTTCGGCCTTGGACTCCAGGTCCCCTTAACCTCGGACTCTAGGCTCCCTCGGCCTCGAACTCCAGGTCCCCTCGGCCTTGAGCCGCCTGACACCGCCACATAGCCAACTAACCACCTACAACAACCATGTGGCCCACTAACCACCTGCAACAATCACGTGGCTACTATCCGTTACGGCGCACGCCTGACACGACTAGGCCCACCTGTCACATGTGGTGCCATGTCTGGCAGGGGGCTGGCAGGCGAGGTATCTCTGACATGCTCAATGTTTGTTGCGAGGGCTGGCAGGGCGAGGCATCTCTGACATGCTCAATGTTTGTTGCGACATGTTTTTGTCAGCCTTGCCGCCTGATCGCTACTAGATAATAACGTCTCAGAATCAACCATCTTCCAAAAGCGGATAAGAGAATCTCCGGACAGATATAAGAACCTTCACTCACAATGAGAGAAGGGATTTGAACTCAAGTTCCCTAGCTAATTCCTTTAGCTCTTTTTCACTGTTCCCAAGTTGCTTAGTCGAAGGGTCCCCACCGATGCAATCAATCCCTGGGGACTTTCTTGCAAAAATCCCATTAAAGGAGGCTCTTCGTTACCCGACGTTCGAGGAACGTGATTTGACGGCAACAGAAATAAATTCTAAATGATAAAATATATCATTCATGGTCCACTATAATATGATTTGATGGCTTGATGACATGATGATTGATATCGAGATCCATCTCTATAAAGAATATATGTGGAGGATACACCATCATCCACATGATTAAATGTGGTGCTCTAGCCTTATTACAAGGATATATGTAATCGTAACTTATGATTGTAACATATTTGTAATAAGATGACATATAAATGCTAACATATGAAATAAATGAATCATGACCATTATAACATAAAAACTTGAAACAAAAAATTTTAAGATATAATATAAAATATAAGTTTAAAATAATTTAAGAATATAAATAATATAAGATAACATGTTATATTTTTTATTTTTTATTTTTTTAATGATATGTTTATATTAGGTTATAGTTCCTGAGTATGAGCCCATTAAATCCTTTTTGATATTTTTAGAACTCAAAAAAAAAGAGAGACATGAGCAGATTGAAGCTCTTGCCAGCTTTCTAGTTTTTCATGTAGCTTAAACATTTTCTTTATTTAAAATTGTAATAAAATATTATTTTATTTTATTTATATATTAGTTAATTGCTCATTTATTTGGTGATTGCTTCTGCTACGATGTCTTGCATGCAGTGGGTTGCTATTTTCTACATCTGCCCCAATGTTTGGACGCGACATATGATGACGAAGATTCGTGGAATTTTCTTTTATATAAATGGAATTGAATTTATAACCTCTACATTGGTGTGTGCCAAAATGGTTGAAAAAAAAAATCATACAGTTACATAGCATTGATATATGTAATTTAAATGAAAACAAGCATGTGAATTAACATAAGACTAATCTTTAGTCTCAAAACAAATTTATATCTATCAAAGTAATCAAATTGAGAGAAAACAAAATTTACCATCGTAAGAACCAAGCTGAGGGAGGACATCTTGCCAGCGGCCAAACACGATCTTCACATTCTCCTTGTCTCCCCAACCCAGTCGAAGCATCCGGTCATAAACCTCCGGATGAGCTTCCACAATGGTGTGCTCCAGAGGCTTATAACGCTGGATAGCCTCATCCACGAGGCCCATCCCGAACCCTATGTTAAGGACGCGTCCCCCGCCGCCGCTCCCACAGATGGCCCTCGCGTGGGCCTCCATCAGTGGCTTCTCCCACGCCATCATCACCGCCTTGCTCGCCGAATCCATCAGCTTGTCCTCGCTGAAGGCGACCCTCTCCTCCAAATAGTTGTCATCGCCGCCGTCGCCGCCATTTTTGCGCTCCGCGCGGGCGATGGTTCCGAGGACGAGCTCGGCCTGGATGGCGGCGTTGAGGAGGGCGTCGAAGGCGTCCTGATGGGAGTTCTCCATGGCAAGGTCGCCGGCGGAGAGGCCGGAGGCGGAGAGGCGTTCCAGGGGGCGCCGGCTGCTAGGAGGAGGCGGACGGCGTCGGCATGGCCGTGGCGGGCGGCGTGCATAAGGGGGGTCATGCCCTGGGCGTCGAAGTAGGAGGGGTCAGCGCTGGCGGCGAGGAGCTCCTGGATCCTCGCGGAGTCGCCGGCGGCGGCCGCCTCGCAGAGGAGCTCCTCCGGTTCCTTCTCCATTCTTTGCGAGCGATCACAGAGAGAGAGAGAGAGAGACAGAGAGAGGCAGCCAGGGGGCTTATGGTTTTAGGGCGGCGGGAGGGGAGGACTGGAACCATTCGACCGGGCCGGCCTAGTTGTACTTTTTAGATCGGTCCGGCGTAGAGTTGTTAATTTTGTTTTGAATTATGTTTCTTTTTAGCTTATGATTCATGATTCGTTTTAATATATATATATATATATAGATTAGGATAACTATGGTTTATTTTTTTAATATTATATATATATATATATATATATATATATATATTAAAATGGTCCGGAAAGGTTTAACAATTCATAAATTAGTTCCCGAAACATATTTTACCAAAGGTCGAAATATGCCGAAACGGCTGAAATACGTTGAAATGCACCGAAATGGCCGAAAAATCTCCCAAAGTGAAATGTAGGGCTCATATTTTTGGATAAACCATCGAAACGGCCGAAACGAAACAAAATTGATAACTTTGGTCCGGCGTCTTCCAATTGTCGCCCAAGAAAAGCCTTGCTGCAATGTGCAGCAGGAGCTATACCGCGCTTGATATATATACTTGTATATAAAAAAGTTATTTTTATTTTTGGATGTGCGCACATAATGCATGCAAGCTACATCGCATTCAATGAACAAAAACTTTTACCTATCCATTGACTTAACTCATTGTATGTTAAGAAAGAAAAAGATTGTGCATCGGATGGCAACTCCCATACACCACAACAAGAAAAATTAATTTTAGTGATGCCAAAATGCGTTGCTAAAACAGTTTTAGCGACGCATTTTGGGCATCGCTATAAACTTTGTCGCAAACAGCAATCCATCGCAATTTAGCGACATATTAGCGACTCCCGATTGCGTCGCAATATTGCGACGCAATTGGATGCATCACAATATTGCGATGCAATTGGATGCGTCGCAATATTGTGACGCATATATTTGCATCGCAAAGTGCGTCATAAAATTAATAATTTAATTTTTTTTAAAATTATTACGACGAAAAAGTTTCATCACAATAGGGTCGATAATTAATTTTTTTATTAAATTTAAAATGTTATAAATTAAAACTCTTAATACAATTTCATTGCATTCAAATATTGATCGAAACATTATCACTAAATATCCTGCATGTGACGCATCTGCTCTCTCATGTCTGTAAGCTCCTGCTGAAGGCCTCCCGTGCGCTGGTCGAACTCCTATCGAATCTCCTGCCGAACCTCCTGCCGAACCTCCTCCGTAATAGATCTCCAAATATCGTCTAAATGCTCGGTAGGAATATCGCCAGGATAGTGCGAACTGGAGCCCTGATAGAGAAAATATATAGTGCCCAGACCGTAGACCCTACGGTCTCGCGGCTGGGCACCAATAGCTTTCAAAAATATACGTTGACTCTTCTGTGGTGAGAGTTTGACGGGCGGCCCCCATCAGTGGAGTCGACCTGTGATGCTTGGGACTGAAGTTCTTCAACTCATGCCTTTAAATTATAGAATCAATGATAAATGAATCATTATATTAACCTGAATAAGTGCACCACGACTAACAACTGACGACTGACCCATGGCACGTATGAACATATGTTAAAAACAAAAATAAATTTTTTTATTTAGTATGCATGCATACGTGTTATGCATTAATAGTCGAACATGGTGCAGCACAGCTCCTGGTGTAGCAGCAAGATTTTCCCTCAAGAAAATGGGCCTAATGGACATCACAGCAACCATCTTGAAAGCCCATATTTAGCCTTCTTGACGAGGAAGTTGTTGTCGCCAAAATAGCTCCTCAATCGTCGGCGAGCCTCCAATCGTCTTCTTCGATAAACTAAGGATCCTTCGATGGACTTCTCTTGATTAGGAACTTACGAAAAGTCTCTAGATCGAGAATTCCAGCAGGGACACTCTGATACTCAAGTTAGAGTCCTGAGCAACAGTCCTAAGTTTGAAGGAAAGCTTGAGTGTTCGAGAGAAATTTCTCTCTGTGCAAGCGTGTAGGTGCCCTTACCTGGTTGAAAGTCACTCTTATCAATTTATGGGAATTCGTGGAGCTCGTGGCATAACAGAATGTCAGAGTGCACGTTCTGAGGAATGGGTGGCCATAACAAAATTAGCAGGATTTGCCTCCCACATCCATAGTGGAGGAAATATTTCTGTTGTAATTTAGGATCGTGGAAGGATCGTGCAAACTGTTGTGAGCAGTAGGGGTCATGCACGTGGGCCCCATAGGGAGTTTGATCCATGTGGCCGATGGGAGGTTCTACCCAAGTAACCGACTGGAGATCCTATCCGGGTGGCCGACTGAAGATTTTATCCAGATGGCTGACTGGAAGTGCAATTACCACCGTTGATTGGGAATTGCCTCATCAGATGCTCCTTACTCCTAAGCTTGTGCAACCATGTGCCTTGCATCTGTCAAGCGAAAGAAGTGCAAAGCTTTATCACATCAAGATTTGGGCATCATCGATCATAGAGCCTAACACAAGCGAAGGGCATGCCTTCTGGGAAGCGGAGTCTTTCCACACTGAGAAGAGGGGTGAGGGAGTGGGATATAGTATCATTGGCAAACGGTGAGTCACCGCGTAGAATCAAGGTGACATTTTTGAATGGCAAGGAGCCGTGCACCATCATTGCCCCACTACGAATTGCATTCGCCCATGCACTATTGAAACATTGCTTTCCGAGTAGTAAAAAGTCATTCATCAGTTGAGATGCCAACTCCCAATCGTGACTGTCCACATGGCCATGCCATTGAGTGGGATGAGTTTTTGTTTTAAAAATATTTGAATAAAAGTCTTTCATCTTTTCCATCAAGCCTTTTGTGCTTCTAGTGCTATGAGGGAGAGATACAGAGAGAAACAGAGCTTCTTCTCCTCTCTCTGCTTTCTAGGTCTTCCGGGTGCTTTTCCTTATTTCACAGGTTGGTTTCCTCCTCCTTCCTTTTGGTCGCCCCCTTAGGTGCTTTCTGCCCTCCTTTAAAGTAGTTATGGATCCTAACCCCTTGAAGGAAGGGCAAAAAGCCCATGATAGAACGCTCCTCTTCTTCCTCCGAGGACGATGTCCCGCTTCGGATACATCGTAGGGCTCGCGGTATAGTGATCCGCGAGCCCTCGGCGACTTTGACTTATCCAGCACCTCCTCAGGCTACTGCTTCAGCACCTTCTCATGCCATCACTTCGAGACCGATCGGTCAAGAGAGCATTCCTTCGACTATGACTCAGTTGAAGGTAAAAGGGATTAGGGTTGTATATAGGGTGTCGAAAGAAATTAGGTTGTCTGCACCTAGTTCCGATGATAGGGTGACCACCGACCCCACAGAAGGGATCGTTCTGTACGAGAAATTCTTTAAGGCAGGACTTCGCCTCCCTTTCCATCCCTTTAGAGTGAGCCTCCTAAAGAGGTACAATCTATTTCCGACATAGTTGTCCTCAAACTCCTTTAGGACTGTTGTATCTTTATAGTGCTTTGTCATTTCCACGGCTTAGTGGCTGGAGTCTCTCTATTCTGAACCATGTATTCCCTTCGACGCCATCCGTCCAAAGTGGGATGGTGGTTCTTTGCTTCCCGACAAGTGAGAGTACCCAAATTTGATCTCCCCTCTTTCATCAAGGAATGGAAGTCTCATTTCTTCTTAGGCCTCCTGTCCGTTTACCTTCTTGTATGGTCGGCCTCATCGGCACAGATGTATTTCTGCTCATGATTTAGAAGCTTTGTGTAGGACTTAGAAGGCTTCTTATCGAGAGAGTAGGTGAAGTAAGAGGAACAGAGGTCATACTTCAAAGCCAACAGAGTCATCGAGGTGATAGACCTTAAGAGCGGCCATCTTGAAGCGGGTTACGAAGTCCTTGAGGGACTCTACATCTTTTTGCCAGACAAAGAAATACTATCCACTACTCGAGGGATCTTTCGGCAGGCATTGAAGTGGGACAAGAAGTACCTCTTCGGTTGCTTAAAGGAATCGATGCTGCATGGCTCAAGATGGGAATACCAAGCATGAGCGGCCTTCCGAAGAGTAGCAGGTAAGGCGACACAGAGGAGGGCATTAGTATACCTTGAACCTGCATGAGAGCCTTGTAGCTCTCCAGGTGGTCGAGTGGATCCGTAGTGTCATCATATAGATCCAACTGAGGGAGACGAAACCGATGAGGGACTGATTCTCCGTGATGCGGCGAGTGAGGAGGGGCAAGAGTCATAGTCCCTTTTTCGGTAGGTCGGCGAACCTGCGACTGAGTTTTTTTAGATGACGATTGTACTCATCAAGGCATTGCTCTGCCTTGCGGTTGATTGATCCGCCGATGGATCCTTTTCTTGATGACTCAGAAGATGAAAAAGGAGGGGGGAGATGCCGATGCCTTTGCTCGGGTTCCTTCTTGTGCCACCGTCCATAAGAGGGAGGGCTGTTTGAATGACGAGTGGGAGATCGAGGCCGTTTGGGGGCCTCGCGGTGGTGGTGCTCTTGCTAGTGAGCTTGATGGCCACTCAGGCGATACATTGATGAGGCACGACAGCGATGAGTCTCCCGAAATGGAGATCTCTCGCGAGTGGATCGATGGCTAGCATGAGAAACAGTCACAAGAGGAGCAAAAGTCCCTAGTTGCTGCGTGGCCATAGAATGCAGCTCCTGCAGCTCCTAGACCGCCGCCTTTAGTGCTTGAACTTGCTAGGTGAGGGTAGCGAGCTGATCCGGTTGGGCGGTGTGAGGCGATGGCGATGGCGGAGCAGGGAGCTCGGCCTCCTGCAGCTTAATTCACTGCAAGGGCTCTCCTATGCGGCTGGTGGAGGCCTTTTGAGCACACGTTGTCACTGCTATCTTTAATCTAGAGGGGATGGGGATCTGCAAGCTAGTATCGCTGATCTGTGTTCTCCCCCCTATCTGGCACGCCAATCTATTATCGCCAAGGCACCTCCTCAACTATCGGCGAGCCTTTGATCATCTTTTCCGATGGACCAAGGATCCTTCGATGGGCTTCTCTCGATCAGGAACTTGTAAAAGTTCCTAGACCGGGGATTCCGATAACGACGTTCAAGTTAGAGTCCTGGGCAACAACTCTAAGCTTGAAGAAAAGTTTGAGTGTTCGAGAGGAATCTTTCCTATGCAAACATGTAGGTGTCCTTACCTGGTTGAAGGTCCCTCTTACCAATTTATAAAAGTTCGTGGAGCTCATTATTGAAAAAAGTTTTTAAAATAAAATATAAAAAAGGGGCCATGCGAGCATTTAATGCTTGCGTGGGACTCGAGACTCTCAACGCTCGCTGCCAACAAGCGTTGGCGTGAGCAAAACGCTCACTGGCAGCGAGCATTTTGCAAATGCTCACCGTTGAGCGTTCTCCCGTGAACACTCGAGCGTTGAAAGTTTCGGGAGGAACTTTACAAAGGCCAAACGACCAAAATAATATATATATATATATATATATATATATATATATATATATATATATATATATATATATATATATATATATATATATGTATGTATATAGGCAAAAAAAATATAGAGATTGAGAGATTCAAATCCTAAAAAAAATTATTTTTGAGATCCTGCAAGAGCTTGGATTCCTGTGTCTCAACCAGCTACTAGTGAAATGTTTATTTAATTATTTTTTGTTGTTATATTTATATTATTTTTTTAGGACATCTGAAGGTTTCATTAGGTTTGTACCTCTATACGATCGTGCTCATGATAGGAGGATCGGATCGAATCGGATCGTTGTATCTTGAGGATAGATCGCCTATAACCTGCACGAAGGGACAAAAACTTATCCTTAGGACAGTATCTAATACGCTTTGATCAGCAAGATTTTTTTTATATTTTGTTTATAATTTGAATTTAAATTTTTAGATTAATTCTCTAGTATTTTCTAGAAAGGATTTTTTGCAAAACAAAATAATTTTTTTTCTAACAGCTAAGGACAAGCTCTTCTTTCACATAAATTGCTCGATTTTATTATAAGTTATTAAAAAAAAAATCCTTACTTTTGAATCTGTGCAGAAGCCTTGAAATTTATTTTTTTTAAAAAGAAGTGTTTTGAATTTGGAATTTAAATTCAAATTAAAATTTGAAAATCAAAAATTAAAACAAAAATTTTGAAACTCAAATTCAAAATTGAATTATTTGAGTTAATTTTTGCTTAGTGGTTATCTTATTATTGCAAGTAGTTTCTAGATTTAAATCTTTTAATTTTAAATTTAAAATCTAGAAATATCTAAAAAATCACTAATTTAAAAAAAAAATCAAATTATAAGGCTAAACCTTCAACTTTTGTTGTGTAGAATGAATTAAGCAACCAACTTACTCAAAAATGGGTTCTGATGATCTTAGTACAATCAAACCCGAAAAGTTTAATGGATTATTCTTTAGAAGATGGCAAAGCCAAGTGAAATACTGGCTTACCACTTTAGGCCTATTTTTCGCCATAGAATTACCAAGTTCTTTTAGTACAGTTGATACTTCCTCTTCATCAACATCAAAAACACTCCAAGAAATAGATTTTCATTATAGACATAGAATTCTAAGTGCTCTATCTGATAACCTTTATGATGTATACCTTTCCACTAAAACTGCTAAGGAGTTATGGGATACCTTTGAGGCTGAATATGAGATGAATGATGCTGGTCTAGATTGATTCACCATCTCAAAATTTTAAAAGTACATAATGGTAGATTCCAAACCTATTAGTATTCAAATACATGAATTCCAATATTTTCTTATAAAGTGTGAGTTGACTTGTTGTAGTCTTTCAAAAAACTATAAGGTTCAAGCCTTAGTAGATGCCCTTCCACCTTCTTGGTCATCTTTTATACGAGAGCTAAGCCATAAGCAAGGCAGCTTGACCCTATCAGAAGTGATTAACTCTATTAGAATTGAAGAACACCAGTTTAAGCTCAATCAAAACCAAAAGCCCGATCTTGGACCTAAAATTCATCTGGCCAAGTCAAATCCAACTCCAAATCAATTCAAACCTAGAGGAAATAATTTTAAGAAAAAGAAATTTCAATTTAGATCCAACAAATTATATAAACCTCCTCATAACCAACTAAACCTGAACCGACCGAATCAAAAGTCAAAAAATTAAAAAGGCACATTCTATTTTATGTGCGAAAGAAAAATCATGTGGCAAAGGACTGCTACCACTGAAAGACTGAACCATTGAGAAAATCATCTAAACCACAAGTTAACGTGGTTAAGAGTGGTACTAAGCCTTCTTTCAGGTCGGTAAATTCAAAATCCTTATTAACTCAACTCAACCTTCTTATGATTGGTGGCTTGATTCAGGAGCTAATATTCATGTTTGTTTTGATCGCTCCTGGTTCTCCACCTTTCAAGAATCAAGTGGAGGAAGTGTAACACTTGGGAATAATTCTTCGGCATAAGTGCTTGGGAAAGGTCAAGTGGATCTAAAGATGACATCTGAAAAATTCTGGTCCTTCACGAAGTGCTGTGAGTTCCTAGTGTTAGAAAAAAATTGATTAGTAGATCTCCTTATATCTAGAGGATATAAAATTACTTTAGAGTCAAATAAATTTGTAATTACTCGTGATGATGCCCAATCACCTATTCTGGACGTCGGGAACGGAATGCTTCTCCAAGCTCTTCTTTACCAGGCTACCTGCAGAAAAGTCCCAGGACCGGAGAGGGTTCTCCGGTGGGACCTCCGATGCCCAAGTTAGCAACTGAGGTCACAGCTGAAGAGGGGCTCGAGTGAGCCCTTTTTATTATGAGAAAGGAGGTCTTAGGGAGGAGGGATTCCTTTCTGAACTCTAAGGCAGCGATTTTGGGGATTATCGCGCATACCTGGTTACTGGGTGGATTCACCTTTTTATAGGGGTTGACACTGGCATGATCACATGGGATTTCGTGAGGAGGGAATGTCTGCGGAGTTCTTGGGAGTTGCGTGAATCTGTACTGGTTGGTGGGTCCTGTCTCATCGGAAAGGGAGAAAGCGGTGGTTGGTGGGCTAAGTCCCATCAGCCAGCGAGGCTGTTGGTAGTTGGGTCTAATCCCATCAACAACGTGGCCAGTAGTAGGTGGACCTGGCATTGTCAGGTGGCACGAGTCAGAGAGGCGGTTTCTTGAACTGCTGGGGCAATGCTGGGGAGAACTGGGACACCTTGACCCTCCCGGGGGAGTCAAGGCTGAACCCGACTGGCCAGGGGCGGCCGGGGCCGACCTCCCCGACCAGGAAGTGCCGGGGCGGGATAGGCCAGGAATGGCCGAGGCCGACTCGGCGGGCCTAGAGACACCAGGGCCGAGAAGGGCCGACCAGGAAGGGTCGGGGCTAACTCGGCGGGCTTGGAGAACTCGGAGATGCCGGGGCCGAGAGGGGCCGGCCAGGAATTGCCGGGCCGAGAGGGGCCGGCCAGGAATGGCCGGGGCCGACTCGGTGGGCTTGGAGATGCCGGGGCCGAGAAGGGCCGACCATGAAGGGTCGGGGTTGACCCGGTGGGCTTGGAGAACTCGAAGATGCCGGGACCGAGAGGGGCCGGCCAGGAATGACCAGGGCCAAACTCGGTGGGCTTGGAGACGCCGGGGCCGAGAAGGGCCGACCAGGAAGGGACGGGGCCGACTCGGCGGCTTGGAGACGCCGGGGCCGACCAGGAAGGGTCGGAGGCCAGCCAGCTTGGACACACCGGGGGCCGGCTAGGAAAGTGCCGGGGCCGACTGGGAGGTGCCGGGGCCGCCTAGCTTGGAGACGTAGGGGGCCGGCTAGGAAGATACCGGGCCGCTTGGGAAGGTGTCGGGGCCGGCCAGCTTGGAGACGTAGGGGGCCGGCTAGGAAAGTGCCGGGGCCGGCTAGGAGGTGCTGGGGCCGCCTAGCTTGGAGACGTAGGGGGCCGGCTAGGAAGCTGCTGGGCCGCTTGGGAAGGTGCCAGGGCCGGCTAGCTTGGAGACGTAGGGGGCCGGCTAGGAAAGTGCCGGGGCTGGCTGGGAGGTGCCGGGGCCGGCTGAAAAGTGCCGGGGCCGCCTATCTTGGAGACGTAGGGTGTCAGCTCCCCCCTCTCTGGGGCCACCGACAGCACACCTGCACACTGGTGGTAATCGGATAGAGTTTTACTAGTCTTTATGTAGCGCTCCATAAAGAGCTAGAGAACCCCAACTAATTATCATAAGTGGCAGACACACGAAAACACATCCTGTTAAAAACTTTTCATTTTCATCTCAATTATATACACAAATCACTCAATCAACATTAAGCATCAACCTGCTCAGATAATATTTTTCATGACATTCCTCAGGCAGTTTACAAGATCACATTCACAATCGACATCAAAATCCTAAGTGCACACATCATGCTCATAATTTTCTCCAAAACATAAGTCTCGTATTCATATCCAAAAAGGTCTAAAACATCATTACATCTCACTGTACACATACACATATACAAAATACAAATATCAAACCACACTCTCTCAATATACAAGGCTAGCATTTATACACTCTTGCATCCAAGCAAGCTTCACCAGCTAAGGGTTCTGTCCTGTTTATCTTGTGATCCTGGCAGAAATACTCACTGATCTGAAAGAACATTTAAATCATAGAGGGATGAGACCTAAGTCCCAGTGACTGGATAACCATCTAACTATGGAGAAATAGAGAACCATAACCTCTTAATTTCAATCGTATGCTGATACTATTTAGCTTGTACAACTCAAAGTACATTTTTAACATGATATCAGATAAAATAAAATGTAGCTTATTCTTCAAATAACATATCAGTACTGAAATACTCTATAATAACTTTTCACTGAAAGATAACTCATTAAGATAAAAATCCATGCATTACAATATGAAGATATGCATTCTTTATCTACAACCCAGACTCCCATCAGGATCTGCTTGCCCACTGGCATCTCAAGTAAGCTCTCCCTCTCGGGATAACTATTTGGCCCATTGGCCCTTTTTATATCACAACATATGCTTTTAGATCTCATGATGCTGGGCTGTGTGTGTAATGCCTCTGAGGTACCACCCTACAGTCGCCCTCTATAGGTGTACTCTCATCGGGTGCGTGACTAGCAACAGGATCCCCGCACAAATAGCACCCCTTACCCGTGCGGTTCACCTGGCAAAGTGCTTTGTTCCTTAACCCTGGAACCTCGGGTTTTCTCTCTGCCCCCACGGGCTATATATAGTAATCAGCTCCACTGAGCTATGATTCATGCCCCCACGGGCTGCTCACAACCAGCCCCACTGGTCTGGTTAAGCGTGCACTCACCCCTGATTCTGGGGTTCATCGTACGATTTGTTCGCAAGGAGGTGCCGGCTCGATAGTAGTGTGCAATGCTCATGCTACAGTACAGTCTAAAGGGTGATCAGCCCCCTAGCTGCCTGATGCTCAGTATGATACATACATCATTTGTAAAGCTTTATCATGCAAATATGCCATGTATACATTAAAAATCCCCTCATCGAAACTCATGCTTATGTGTTTATGCTCAAAACTCATGCTCGAAACTCATGCTTATTTCTTTATGCTTAAAACTCATGCTCAAAACTCATTTATCAGAATATCATATACTAGGTTCTCATTTCTCATATTTAAAACATACATAATACTCTGCTAAACATAACATACCATAACTAGGTATTAATCTCATTATACTAGCTCAAATTAACTTCTCATTGCTAGATGAGAAACCCACTCACCTTAGTAGGTTACTCCTCGACTGGTACAACTGGTACTCAACTCTGGTATTCCGGCTCCCTGGAATAACCCTCTTGACCTACGTCAACATACAGATACGATAGCTATTAGGATTACCTCCACACGAGGTTTTCCCACGAACCATGCATGCATACATGATCTATCCTCTAATATCTCATTATTTTCTTCCACCCTTTCTCTACTCAAGATTACTTCTACTATTACCTCAAAATACACTAATCTAAGAAAATCTAAAGTCATACAAGATCTAGGGAAGCTATAGCTTACCTGGAGTCGAGCACAAACCCCAAGCTTCCCTTTCCCTTTCTCTTTCTTCCTCCTTTTTCTTCTTCTTCTTCTTCCTCTTCCTCTCTTTTTCTCTCTTCTTTCTTTCTTTCTTTTTTTTCTCTGGCTGAACCCACGTTTCCCTTTTTCTCTAATGACTTGGGGACCAAGTCATTGGAAACTTAAGGGTTAAGGCATGCCAAATCTCCCTTTTGCCCTCAAACACTCTTAACGCACACTTTTTGGAAAACACGTGGCTCACTTATAACCATGATATTTTGCCCTTAGATTTTCTTTCCCAAGTTGCCCTTAACACAATTAGCAATTGACATCGAGCCTTTTCCCATTTTGCCCCTGATATAGCATTTTTTTAATCGATTTATAGCCCAGATCATCATTTTTACTTAAATCGATACTTTTATGTAACATTTCTAAGAAAAGACTTTACCAGCTTGAAGAACTCGATTTTAGAAATCCAACGGTTCAAACGGCATCCAAATCGGACTTGAAACGGATTAAATATGAAATTCTCAAGATTTAACTCAGAAAAACCTGCCGTCTTGGAGTCGGCTCGAACAGATTTGGAGTCGGCTCCAGCAGAAATAGGGGTCAACTCCAGAAAAGTAGGGGTCGACTCCTGAAAAGTAGGGGTCGACTCCAGCTCTGCAGGGTCGACTCCAAAGCGTGCCGAAAGTTTAAAACCGTGCCAGAGTCGACTCCACTCCAATTAGGGTCGACTCCAACCACTAAAAACATCATTTTAGGATAAAACTCAAACTAAACTTGATTTTTCTTGTGATTTAAACCCATTAAAACTTAAGTCTCTCAATTTCTTAAATCAAACTCATTAACATTCAGAAATATACTTATTTACTCCAAAATTTCTTCTCTTTACATTTATCAAAAGGCCAACACACCCACATTTCACTGAAACTTTCTGACTTTTATTTCAAATGAAAATGCTATAAATTAAAGGTTTTCAGGATGTTACATAGGGGGCCGGCTAGGAAGTGCCGGGGCCAGCTAGGAGGTGGGTGCCGGCTGGAGCCGAGGTGGCCGAGCGGGGCGAAGGACAAGGTGGGCCAGGCCGACGCCGAGGCCGAGGTGGCCGAGCGGGGCCAAGGCCGACGTCGAGGCTGAGGATGAGATGGGATGAAGCCGACACCGAGGCTGACGCCAAAGCCGAGGTGGCCGAGCGGGGCCAAGGACGAGGTGGGCAGGCCGACACCGAGGCCGAGGTGGCCGAGCGGGGCTAAGGCCGATGCCGAGGCTGAGGACGAGATGGGCTAAAGCCGACATCGAGGCCGACGCCGAGGCCGAGGTGGGCCGTCCAAAAATTATTGTCTTTATTTTCCATGGGGTCAACTGGCCCCATCAAATGCCCCCCACACTTCTTGAGCTCGTGTGCCCTGCATCAGCTAAGCGAAAGGAGTGTAGAACTTTTTACCTTTGCATCTGCTCTTTCATGTTAACTTCAACTATGATTCCTTCTAGGTGGGGAAATCCCTTTCCTCTTGCGCTGCCTTGTATGGGCATCTGCATGCTTTCTTTGGCTAGCTGAGGGCAGCTAGTAATCCTTTCCCAATGCGAAGTTTGGAAGTCTTTTCGTGGCTATCCGCCGGCTTGAGGCTGCCAAGATAAAGCTGCTGAGGCCGAGACAAAATTGCCAAAGCAGAAATAGAGCCATCGAGGCCGATTGGCCGTCGGCCGCTGATACAGAGTTGAAACCGCTGAGATAAGTTGTGGCTGCCAGAAGCTTTTTGAACCCCGGAGGGTGACCTGAGAGCTGAGAATAGTTAGATTCCTTTTGAACCGCCTCAGGGGTGTGGGAACCGCTGCGAGGGGCGACTCGCCGGGTACAAAGCCTTTAGGGTCTTAACCACTCGGGGGGTTTGTTAACCGCTGCGAGTGGTGTCCCATGGGAAGTGATGCCGTGAGCTGCTTTTGAACTACCATGGGGGTTTGTGTGCCGCCCAAGTGGCGACTCAGCCGGTTACGGAGCCTTTAGGGTCTTAACCTACTAGGAGGCACCGCCGTGCTGGGGCCGAGTGGTGTCCCGTGGGCCGCGATGCCAGTGAGCTCCTTTTGAACCATCCTGGGGGTTTGTGTGCCGCCCAAGTGGTGACTCAGCTGGGTAGAAGCCTTTAGGGTCTTAACCTACTCGGGGGCACTGCCGTGCTGGGGCCGAGTGGTGTTCCATGGGCCGCGATACTAGTTAGCTCCTTTTGAACCATCTTAGGGGTTTGTGTGCCGCCCAAGTGGCGATTCAGCCGGGTACGGAGCCTTTAGGGTCTTAACCTACTTGGAGGCACCGCCGTGCTGGGGCCGAGTGGTGTCCCGTGGGCCGCGATGCCAGTGAGCTCCTTTTGAACCATCTTGGGGTTTGTGTGCCGCCCAAGTGGCGACTCAGCCAGGTACGGAGCCTTTAGGGTCTAACCTACTCGGGGGCACCGCTGTGCTGGGGCCGAGTGGTGTCCCATGGGCCGCGATGCCGGTGAGCTCCTTTTGAACCATCTTGGAGGTTTGTGTGCCGCCCAAGTGGCGACTCAGCCGGGTACGGAGCCTTTAGGGTCTTAACCTACTCGGGGGCACCGCCGTGCCGAGGCCGAGTGGTGTCCTGGGCCACGATGCCAGTGAGCTCCTTTTGAACCATCTTGGGGGTTTGTGTGTCGCCCAAGTGGCGACTCAACCAGTTATGGAGCCTTTAGGGTCTTAACCTACTCGGGGGCACCGCAGTGCCGGGGCCGAGTGGTGTTCCGTGGGCCGCGATGCCGGTGAGCTCCTTTTGGACCATCTTGGTGGTTTGTGTGCCGCCCAAGTGGTGACTCAGCCGGGTATGGAGCCTTTAGGGTCTTAACCTACTCGAGGGCACCACCGTTCCGGGGCCGAGTGGTGTCCCGTGGGCCATGATGCCGGTGAGCTCCTTTTGGGAGACTTGGTCCTCTGGCACAAGGGAGAACAGGCTGCTGTGTCAGAAAGGGCCTCCTTTATTACTTCACGCTCCAGGGGAATACATCATTGATAATACTGGCGGAGGTTATCCGCATTCTAGGTACGTGGACTGGGTTTCCCAACGAGTTCCTTTAATTTATATGCCCCCCTGTGAAGTGTTTCGGTGATGCGGTAGGGACCCTCCCAGGAAGTACATTACTTGGCGCCTCCTCCCCCTCGGCCGTTTAGGTGCAGAAGCTGATCCCCAGGACACCATCCCGACCATTCGCTCAGTGGGGGCATTGTCGACCGGGGCTTGGACAGGCGAGGCCCCATGAGGGATGGTAGCGCTGCGGCGCCTATTGGACATATTTTTCGAGGTAGCCCCGCTGGACGAGCTCCTCGATGGCCCGCTTCAGGTTGTAGCAGCTATCGGTATCGTGGCCGTAATCCCGGTGGAAACGGCAGTAGCGGCTCTTATCGTGGGGAGGACCTTCTTTATGGGAGGAGGACGTTAGAGATAAGGCTCACCCTCGATCTTCATTAGAATGTGGGATCGAGGGGCTAGAAGAGGCGTGAGCTTACTCTCGTCGGGGATGGGGCTCCGACACCTGTTCTTGGAATGACGAGGGGGTCAGCTCGCCTGTGTTGAGGGGGCCCGCTGGGCTCGGGGCAAGCAGGCTTGTGGCTGGAGTTTCTTGAAGATTTCCGATGGGTGAAGTCGGCTTCATCCGCACGGATGTATTTCTGAGCTCGGAGGAGGAGATCGGAATAAGAGCTTGGGGGCTTCTTATCCAAGGAGAAAGTGAAGCGGGACGGAAGGAGTCCTCGCTTCAACGCCAGTGCTGCCACCGCGTCGTCAGATGATAGACCTCGAGGGCGGCGGCCTTGAACCAGGACACAAAGTCAGCAGAGACTCTCCCTCCTTCTGACGGACAGAGAAAAGACTGTCGGCTACCCTTGGGATTCGCTGGCAGGCGTCGAAGTATGTCAGAAGGCTTTCTCCAGCTCCCAGAAGGAGTCGATGCTGTGAGGGGCATGCGTGAGTGCCATGCACGGGCGGCCTTCACAGGGTAGCGGGGAAGGCTTTGCAGAGAAGGGCATCTGAAGCGCCCTGGATTTGCATCATTGCTTTGTAACTCTCGAGATGATCGAGAGGATCTGTCGTACCATCGTACGGGTCTTTAAGGAAAGCGGAACCTGGAGGGGACTGGTTCCTCCAATATCCGACGGGTGTAAGGAGGACGAGTGTCGAACTCTTCCTCCGGCTGATGGTTGATCTTCTTGGCGAGCTCGTCAAGGCGCCTGTTGTACTCCTCTAGGCGTTCCTCTGCCCGGCGGCTGATCATCGGGGCCCTCCGAGATGGCTCGGAGGAAGAAGAAGAAGAAGAGGCAGAAGGAGATGGAGACGGAAGTCAGGACTTCCGCTTGGGTTCCTCGTGATGATGTGGCTTGGGAGGAAATTTGTTGGGCCGTGGTCAGGGGACCATGGCCGCTTGGAGGGCTCGCGTCGAGGCTTCCTAGGGGAAACCTGACGTCGGCCGGTCTCTCGCTGACCGGCCTCCCACCGAGGAGAACTCCCCTCGCCGACTGTTGACTGGCGGGGGAGGAGTCTGATGCTGGGTGGCCACGGACTGTTGTTGCTGGAGCCCATGGACCATGGCGGTGAGATTCTGGACTTGCTGGGAAAGAGTCGTAGCCACTCCGCTGTTTGATCAACGGCCTTCGGCGGTGGGCAGGTAACTGGAGGGTTGGTAGCAAGGGGATTGGCCTCCTGCTGCCTAGTTGGCGGGGGGAGCCCAGCTGGACAGCTAATGGAGGCATCCTGAGCTCGCGTCACCACCATGGCTTCTCGAAGAGAGAGAGAGTCTCGCCTACCGAGATGTAGCGCAGGGAGAACATTCGCTACTTTTTCTTATCCCCCTACTGGCGCGCCAATATGATGATGCCCAATCACCTATCCTGGACTTGGGAACGGAATTCTTCTCCAGGCTCTTCTTCACCAGGCTACCTGCAGAAAAATCCCAGGACCAGAGAGGGTTCTCCGGTGGGACCCTCCAACGCTCAAGTTAGCAACTGAGGTCACAGCTGAAGAGGGGCTTGAGTGAGCCCTTTTTAGTATGAGAAAGGAGGTCTCAGGGAGAAGGGATTCCTTCCTGAATGCTAAGGCAGCGATTTTGGAGATTATCGTGCATACCTGTTTACTGGGTGGATTCACCTTTTTATAGGGGTTGATCCTGGCATGATCACGTGGGTATTTCGTAAGGAGGGAATGTCTGCGGAGTTCATGGGAGTTGCGTGAATCTGCACTGGTTGGTGGGTCCTGTCTCATCGAAAAGGAGAAAGCGGCGGTTGGTGGGCTAAGTCCCATCAGCCAGCGGGGCTGTTGGGTAGTTGGGTCTAGTCCCATCAACAACATGGCCAGTAGTAGGTGGACCTGGCATTGTTAGGTGGCGCAGTCAAAGAGGCGGTTTCTTGAACTGCTGGGGCCATGCTGGGGAGAACTGGGACACTTTGACCCTTCCGGGGGAGTCGAGGCTGAACCCGGCTGGCCAAGGGTGGCCGGGGCCGACCTCCTCGGCCAGGAAGTGTCGGGGCGGGATAGGCCAGGAATGGCCGGGGCCGACTCGGCGGGCCTGGACGCCGGGGCTGAGAAGGGCCGATCAG
>UESW01004155.1:966050-1094015 GCA_900491605.1 Calamus simplicifolius
TTTATATTTCATTTATATTTTAAATTTAATTTTTTAGATTAATTCTCTAGCATTTTCTAGGAAGGATTTTTTGCAAAAACAAAACAATTTTTTTCTAACACTCATGGCATAACAGAATGTAAGAGCGCACATTCTAGGGCCTAGGTGGCCATAATAGAATTGGTAGGATTTGCCCCCCATGTCTATGACAGAGGAAATATTTTTCTTGTAATTTAGGATCATGGGAGGATCGTGTAAGCTAGTATGAGGGGTAGAGGTCATACATGTGGGCTCCATAAGGAGTTCGATCCAGATGGCCAATGGGGGGCCCTGCTTAGGTGGCCGACGAAGGGCTCTATCCAGGTAGTTGACTGGAGATCCTACTCGAATGATCGATTGAATATCTTATCAGGCTGTCTGACTAGAGATCCTATCCGGATGACCGATTTGAGATCCTATCTGAATGGCTGATTGGGAGTGCATCACCATCGTCAATTGAGGGTTGGCCCGTTAGAAGCCATCGGCGGTGCTTTTGAGACCAGAAAGTCTTAGTATACTTCAATGTAGCATGATCTACATCAAAAGTGATGATTCATTGACGTTCTGATTCGTATGTCATTGATACTGGATCCATGGACAAGTTTCATGTGAAAGCTTGCGCACGGGCAAATTATCATGCCCGTCATGTTGCACCGAAAGGAAAGTATTAAGACTCTCTCTCGTAGATTCTCGCGTGAGCCCGCACATTAGAATTTCTTTTTTCTTTTCCCTTTCTCGTTCTCGTCTCTGCACCGTCCATTTCACGCTTGTCTTCCTGTCACATGGGTTGTCATTAATCATTATGGGTACTCCCTTGTCCCTTCCTCCCTCTGCGCTATCATCCACCGCATATCCAGTCCCATGATCAAATGAGATATTGTCATTTTCTTATCTCTGCCGCCAGTGACACGGCACTTTACGTTGCCACCTCCGCCAGTCCCCCGCGGCCGCCGGCAACGAATCGACAAGCACTTGACTGGCATGTACCTTCCCTTCCGCCATGGCGGCACATGCAGCCCCCGCCGCCGCGACATCCGTCGTGCCGCCTCTACTCCGAAACTGCACCATCCGCGGCGCCACTCGCGGCAGCGCCGCACGCGGTTTGCATTGGCGTACTTGCTGCCTACGGCGATGAAGGCGGATGATATCTGGATCATCTCTCTGCCCTCCCGAAAATGAACGGCTGAGATTCCCTTATCTCTTACGATGTAAAATGGAATTTTTAGACATGATCGACCGTTAAACAGCGTCTCGCATGCTCTAGCATTAGGTTGGGTCAGTTTAAGAGCAAAACCGTAACCCAAACTAATCCTATACTCCCAGTTTCTAATTCTAACCCAATCAATCATGTACCTCTCATTTCTAACCCAATCCAACCTGATTTTGCGTTGGAATTTATCCAACCCGGTCGCATCTTGAATTATATTGGGTTAGATCCCATGGAAACATGTTAATTATAATATTGGAATAAATAAAAAATTTAAGATAAAAGTTATTCGAAATATTTTTGTTTTCCTAATATATAGTTCTTGGATTTAGGTTTTAACTTTTCAGAAATTTCGATGATATATTGAGATGTAATTTAATAGAACTAAATATATAATTATATAAATGTAAAAATAACTTATGCAAAATATAAATATAAATATATGAATTATTTATCAATGTATGTAATCGATTGGGTTGAATTGGGCAGGGATAAGTTTGAATTAGCTTAAGATTTAATTTGAATTGGATCGAAGCTTAACTCAAAATTTGACCCTAATCTAACCTAACATAGAGTTGGATTAGAATTTTTGGATTAAGTTCAAATCAAATTTATTAAAAGCTCAATTCAATACTACCATGTAAAGAGATTAGATAAGCCGGATTAAACCAAGCACAAGTTACATTCCTAAGAAAGCTAACAACAAATGATGATGATATTGATGATATAATAACATTTAATATTATCTATCGTATATCACAAAGTGTAGCTATAAATGGTTTACATTTTTATTTATACCTACACTTTTGATTATTGGTATCTATTCATAGCCATTTAAAATAATATGAGCATGAATTTTATATCCTACATTAATTCATATCCACACATGTCAAATAAAAATAGATAATGTTGCTGTTGAAATCCGTTCTTCGGTTTGGGAATGGTGCACATCAGGATCCGGATAGCGCTTTTCCATCCGAATGGACCTTCAAGACAGTCTTTGCGCAGAAGCATGGGGGTGATCCCTGCGAAAGACCCTCGATGCCTAAGTTAGTAAAAATCTTCAGCAATCAGATGAGAGAGAAGGCTCCAGCAGAAGGATCTTCCTTCTTTAGATGATTTTTTAGGAGCAATGACTTTGCTAGAGTTTTTTTTTGGCTTAGATTGCCTTCGAGAGCGTACCTGGGGGTTCTGGGACTTGGTATTTGTATACTACCAAGAGGTGAGCTTACCTAAATTTTTGGATGCAATTTAGGAAGTTGGCATATGATAAGGCCAGAATCCCAACGGTTACGAGGATCGGCAGTTGATGAAGCTGACGGGTGCTTTATTGAAAATTTGGAATCATGTTGATCATGGAAGAAGTGCTGTATTAATTGGCTTCCGTTTTCATTTTGGGAAGCTCATTCCGCGATCCTTGCGATCAGGATGGTTCATCCTTCGAGATATCCAGTGTGGTTTAAAGCAGCAATGGCGCTTACGTTGAAGAGATGAGGATCAATTCTGGTGAGATACTAAGATAGCTCGGCCCTTCCGAGGTATGAAGATAGCTCAGCTCTATCGAGGTTCGAAGATCGACTCTGGTATTTGCATCGGTACAAACTTTGGAGTCGGTGAGGAGACCTACTCTAGAGTCAGTGCTAAGGCCGATTGGGCCAACTTCGGAGTCAGTGCTAGGGCCGACTCTGGGCCAAGTCGATGCTAAGGCCAAGTCGATGTTGAGGCCAACTCTGAAGGTCGAGGCTGACTAGGGCCGAGTCCAAAGATGAGGCTACCTTGAAAGCTGGGGCCGAATCCGAAGATGAGGTCGCCTTGGAAGCTGGGGCCGCTTTCGAGATGAGGCTACCTTGGAAGCTAAGGCCACTTTCGAAGATGAGGCCGCCTTAGAAGCTAGGGCCGAATCCGAAGATGAGGCTGCCTTGGGACCGAGTCGGTGCTGAGGTCGACTGGGACTGAGTCAGTGTTAAGGCCAACTCTGGAGGCCGAGGCCAACTAGGGCCGAGTCCGGAGACGAGACCGCCTTGACGGTTGGGGCCGCTTTCGAAGATGAGGCCACCTTGGAGGTTGGGGCTGCCTCAACTTCTACCATTAACTCACACGCGGCTTTATCAGCCATATCACATGGTAGTTTATTTTTTTAACATGATAGTTAATGAGTCAGGAATCGAAAGTGGCTCTAGTCTTTTCGCCATATACATGAATGTTGGTGCAATGATAATTTTACCCCGCATCACATGCCCCTTACTCCTAGTTTGAAGCGTAGTTCGAGCATAGGAAATAGAGTTCTAGATGACTTAATTTGATCGAAGAAACTTTTTGGCCGTACCGAAAATTGCTTGGCCCTGCCGAGGTTCGAAAAGAATCTTACCTTGCTCCGCTAGGATGTGAAGATTGTTGCTCAGAGAAATTTTACTTAGCCCTGCCAAGGTACAGAGAAAGTTGCTCAGTCCTGCCAAGGTACGAAGAAATTTTTACTTGGCCCTACTAAGATTTGGAGAATGTTGCTCGATCGTGCCCCAGTACGGAAAAATTTTTACTTAGCCCTGCCAAGGTTTGGAGAATGTTGCTCGGCCTTACCGAGGTACAAAGAAATTGGCTCAGCCCTGCCAAGATTTGGAGAATGTTGCTTAACCGTGCCAAGGTTTGAAAAAAAATTTACTTGGCCCTGCCAAGATTCGAAGAATATTGCTCGGCCGTGCCAAGGTTCGAAGAAAACACTGGTCGACTGTATCAGGTTCGGAGGATCTTTTACTTGACTCTGCCAAGGTATGGAGAGATGGACTCATAGGTCAATAATGGGACAGGATCTACCTTTTATCCACAGCTCAAAGAAAATGATTATTCACTAAAAATATTCAAATAAAAAAAGTGAAGTTTTCATTACAACGAGCAAAATGGCTCGGTTTAGATGTACTTCACTAATGATATACTCAGAGATTATCTAAGTTTCACGTCCAAGGAATAACTCATTCGGAGTTGTTGCAGCACCAGAGGATCTCGAGTGGTAGGAGAGGTAGGGCGGGGAGATCGTGGCCGCGGCGATGAGTCATGGTGAGAGAATACTGAAGACAAGGAGCGAGCACGACGGGATTTGAATAGGCTCCAATCTTTGCCCTTGTGCTTTGTGCTGCACTGGCCCAACTCCTTTATAGCCAAGATGTCATCAGAGGTTGGTGGCCTTTAATGGATTGGGTGGAGGAGCCGTCAAAGGAACCAGGATGGTTGTTCCATCAAACAATTGCTGACTGGGAGCAGCGGAAAGAGGAACTCCGTAAAACTCCTGCACCAGTTGTGCCAAAGCTTAGACTTGCGGGACCAGCATGTTGAACTGGTCTTGAGTGACAGGGATTGCTAGTGATGGAGGAGCCTCAGTTGGCAACGGCTGCAAAGGCGTCATGTTGTTGATGGGATCAGGCCTTTGAGAGGTGGCCTGATCAGGAGTATCTGTAACTCCTCTCTTATAATTGAGCATTGAGGAATAGTCCTTCTTGTATGGAACTTTATCTCCTTGGTTTCAAGTTTTTAGAGGGACTTGGAGCCCTTCCTTTAGCACCAATTTATTGTTGTTGAAATCCATTCTCCGGCTTGAAGATGGTGCACGTCAATCTGGATAGCGCTCTCCCATCCGGATGGACCTGCAAGACAATTTTGCGCAGAAAGCACGGGGGTGGTCCCTGCGAAAGACCCTTTAACGCCCAAGTCAGTGAAAAACTCCAACATTCAAATGAGAGGAGAAGGCTTCAGTAGAAGGATCTTCCTCCTTTAGATGATTTTTCAGGAGCAATGCCTTTGCTAAAGTTTTTTTTTGGGCTTAGATTACCTTCGAGAGCATACCTGGGGGGTCTTGGGATTTGGTATTTGTATGCTGCCATGGAGGTGAGCCGTAACCTAATTTTTTGGGCATATTTTAGGGAGTTGGCATTCGATAAGGCCAAAATCCCAATGGTTACGGGGTTGGCAGATGATGAAGCTAACGGGCACTTTATCAGAAATTTGAATTTCGTTGATCATGAACGAAATGCAGTATTTGGTTTTCATTTCCATTTTGGAAAGCTCATTTTGCGATCCTTGCGATTATGATGGTTCATTCTTCAAGATATCCAGCATGGTTTAAAGCAGCAATGGCGCTTACTTTGAAGTGATGAGGATTGATCCTTGTGAGGTACTAGATAGCTCGGCCCTTTCGAGGCACTGAGATAGCTCAACCCTTCCGAGGTACTAAGATAGCTCGGCCCTACCGAGGTTCGGAGACCGACTCTAGTGTTGGCGTTAAGACCGACGATGGCATCGGTACTAACTCTGGAGTCGGATAGGAGACCGACTTTGGAGTCGGTGCTAAGGTCGACTGGGCCAACTTTGAAGTCAGTACTAGGGTTGACTCTAGGGCCGAGTCAGTGCTGACGCCGACTGGGGCGAGTTCGAAGATGAGGCCGCCTTGGAAGTTGGGGCCGAATTCGAAGCTGAGGCCTTCTTGGAAGCTGGGGCCAAATTCGAAGATGAGGCCACCTTGGAAGCTGGGGCCACTTTCGAAGATGAGGCTACCTTGGAAGCTAGGGCTGAATCCAGAGACGAGGCCGCCTTGAGGCTGAGTCAGTGCTGAGGCCGATTGGGACCGAGTTCGAGACGAGGCTGCCTTCATGGTTGGGGCCGCTTTCGAAGATGAGGCTGCCTTGAGGCTAGGGCCGTCTCAACTTTCATCGTTAACTCACATGCAGCTTCATCAGCCATATTACATGGCAGTTTATCTTTTTTCAAACATGATAGTTAACGAGTTAGAAACCGAAAGTGGCTCTAGCCTTTTCACCATATATACGAATGTTGGTGCAATAACAATTTTACCCCGCATCAGATAAGGACAAAGATACAATAACATCTTATCTATTTTTAATCCTAATTTAAAGCTGACCTACTCCTTAGAGTAAATAATATCCATTTCCATTTTTTTTTTCATTCTGAGTTGTAAGATGATATGCCAAAAAAAAATTATGACAAAAAATTTTTTTATGACAATTTTTTTTGTCATCCTGAGTTGTGAGATGATATGATAATTTTTTTTTTGTCATTCTGAGTTGTGAGATGATATGCATCCATACAATGTCATATTTCAAAGAATCGATCTTCGTCTTCATCTCCCGAGTGCTTTAAGATTGGTGCTCTTGTCTTCCTTCGTTCGATCTCCAGTGATCTTCACTGATCCTATTGATCGGCCTTCGGTTGACGATGTCGACTATCAATCCCGCCCCTCCGTTGGTGGTGATCGTTGTCAGGCTTCTAGGGAATCTTCACGATGACAGGGTGATCGACAGTTCACTTGGTCTACTTCGGCTTCCTCCCCGGCTGAGATCGCTGAACTGGAATCACATTTTTCGGACAGCTTTCAGCTCCCCACTGAGCAATTAACCTGGAGACTAAGGATTGGTCTGAATCTGGTTTGATTGTGCGGAGTCTCTTACGGTGGATACCCTCAGAAGCTGTTGTCTGGGAGTTTCGCCAGGCTGGACTCACCAGCTGCATCGCCACTATTAGCCTTGCTCATCGCACACTCTAGTTGTTCGAAGTCCCGGTAGCCAGAGATGCAGCATTGATTCATCCATGGGTTATCAATGGACAGTCGCTCGCTATTGATGCTTGGCATCCAGTTTCATCCTTGCGAACGATGCTCTGAGGATGGCTCTATTATCTCCCGATCGAGTATTGGTCCGACGAGACCCTTCGATCCATTCTCTCGACGGCTAGTCTATTTGTAGCTGCGGATTCCTTCACAAAGGAGAGGGTTCGGGGTGGATTTGTTCGTGCCTGCGTGAGAGTGGATTTGAGCCTACCTCTCCATCCTAGAGCGAGATTTAGAGCCAAAGGGTCCCCATTCTAGCAACAGTTCTTATATGAACATGTCGAAGGCATCTGCCCCCATTGTGGATCCCTCCATTTGTCTAGCCCGTGCTCTTCCTTTTTGGCACTGGCATCTTCTTTGGCTGGACCTCGATTCGGCCCCTGGATGGCGGCACTCTGACATCGCAAACCTTCCTCTCCTCCGGTTCCTAGTTTTCGTTCATCTTCTTTGGTTTCATCGGGTAATGCCAAGGAGGATTCTTAGGAAGGGAGTGATGAGTGGCTGAAACTAGGGAAGACATCTCGTAGGCGTGCTGTTCTTTCGAATTATGCCCCACAAATTGATGCTCTGGTTCATGATTTCCAGGGAAACAGGGACCGTGCCAAGAAGAAGAGACTGTGCTGGTTCCTGTAGCTACTGTAGCTGCTTCTGATGATGCTCATTTGAGTTCATTCCATGCATCTGGTGGTTCATTGCTGCCTCCTAAATCTTTGAAGGTTGTTAAGGGATCAAGGAAGTCCCATCTTCGGACTAATCGTAGTGGCCAGGAACCATGCCAGGATTCAATTTTTAAGTTCACTACACTGGCCCCTGATTTTCTACCTGAGTCCCCTTCCCGATCTCCTCTGTAGGGTTCTAAGGATACTGTGAAGCCCAGTGCAGTTTCTCAGGGTTAGAGGGATTTGTCTCCAAATCCAGTTACATTGCCTCAGGTGGAATCCCATAACTCTGAAACATGAATGTAGATGGCTTCAGAAGGGAATTTGGCTATCAATCCTTTCGGCCTTCTTGGATCAGACCGTTGGGTCGGTCGACCCAAGGTCCAAGAGGACACCAATCCTACTTTACTTAAACGGGCTGGGCTGTAGAGCACGTTGCCCCCAGGATGGTTTTCAAGGCTGTCAAAGGCAAGGGTAGAGTGCCTTCAGCAAAAGCCCATTTAGTAATTGCTGTTACTCCTCCTGCATCTGGTGGGGAGATCTGATTTGGCGATTTCTTGGGAGTTACCCATGAGGCTGTCGTATCATCTCTAAGAGAGGCTATATTGGCTTCCTCTCCTGAATGTCGGGACTCTAGGCCTCCTATGTCGGATCATCGAAGTGCTGATGCTATTGAGTTTTCTCAGCAGATGGCTCCCTCTGATATGGGTTCTAGGGTAGCATGTCCTTCTGCTGGAGGTTTGGTTGATATGGATATGGCTGGGACCCAGCCTGGGGCTCAAGGTACCCCCAAACTGATTAAATGAAGATTCTCATTTGGAACATTCGAGGGGCATTGAAACCCTCATTTCGCTCCTCGTTTGGTCGGCTATTGTAGCTTCATCATTTTCATATATGTATTTCATTGGAAACTCATTTGTCGGGACCCAGCCTTCAGCGTTTCTGGCAGCGAGTTTCCCGTTCTTGGAGTTCCTATGCAGTGGACTCCAATGGTTTATCTGGGAGCATTATGGCTCTATGGCGGGATCCCTCTATTCGTGTTGATACTTTTCATTGTTGTCACCAGCAGGTGGCCCTGGTTGTTTCGGAGGGGACTGCCCCGCCCTAGCTACTTCTGGGTGTCTATGCTAGCACGGATTATTGGGAGCGGCGCTATCTATGGTATGAGATTCTCACTTTCTTATCTTATGGCCTCCCCTCCCTCATTGCTGATGATTTCAATTGTATTGTGGGTGCTTCAGAGAAGCATGGGGGTCGTCGGTTTGTGGATAATCCGAATTCTAGTAAGTTTCGCTCCTTCATTTCCTCTGCCGGGCTTTTTGACCTAATTCTCGGGCTCAGTTTATATGGTGTAAAAACCGCTAGGGCTCAGCTCAGGTTTGGGAATGTCTAGATTGTGCTATGGCCTCCATTGGATGGTTGCAGTCTTTTCTCCGTGCTACTACCACTCATCTCCCTCGGATTGCATCGGACCATTGCCCTCTGCTCATCTCCACAGAGTCCTCCTCTCTGTGTCGGAGACCTTTTGGTTTGAGCAGTTTTGGACGTATTATTCTTTGTCTTGATCTTTGATTCATTAGGTTTGGCATCAGCCGGTCCGAGGAGCTCTACTTACCACCTATCTTGCCGCCTTGAACTTATGAAGCGCATACTCTTGAGGTAGCATAGTAGGGAAGTGGGGGATATTCTACAGCAAGTGCTGGCTGTGGAAGCTAATATTGCTTGGTTGCCTTTCGGAAACAGATTAGGCGAAGGAGGATCAGGATGGTTGCCTTTCAGAGATAGATCATTGGTCCCTTCGGTGGAGTTTGGCACTGCACCACTCCTTGCTCAGTCAACAGGAGACCTTTTGGCATTAGTGGTCCCAGATCTAGTGGCTTCAAGAGGAAGACCGTAATACCATATTTTTTCATCAGGCCACCTTGGCCCGGCGTGCTGCCAATCGGATCCAGCGTATCTGTGATGAGGAGGGGAATATCTTAGAGGATGATGAGGCCATTCAGGGGCAGATCGTCCGCATCTTTCAGTACCACTGGTCGAAGCAGTCAGTCAATGGCTTCCCCCTTATACCTGTTTCTCAGGCTACCAGGGTATCTGATGCTGACAATGCTATGCTTACGTGGATGGTCACGGCGAAGGAGATTCATTCTGCTGTATGGGCTATGGGGCCTAATAAGGCCCCAGGACTGAATGGATTTCCATCTGTCTTCTTCCATCACTACGGATATAATGGGGCAGGATGTTATTTTGGCTATCCAGCGTGTTTTCTCCTTTAGATCTTTACCTCGGGACTGGCAGCAAATGTTTGTTTCCCTTATCCCAAAGCGATCGAATGCTTTGCTTCTCCAGTATTATCGGCCTATCAGCTTGTGCACCACCCTATATAAAGTCTGTGCTCGTCTATTGGTCTCTTAAATGCAGGGTGTGATTTTTCGCCTGATATCTTCGGAGTAGGGGGCTTTTATCCGTGGTTGTAGTATCACTGATAATGCCCTCATTGCCCAGGAGTTTATGCATGATCTCTAGCGAGCGACTGCTAGATATAGTCTTATGGCCATCAAGTTGGACATAGAGAGAGCTTATGACAGGATTAGCTGGGTATTTCTTCGGCAGACGCTTCGAGAGTTCGGATTTGCTGATCTTTTCATATACTGGGTTATGGCATGTGTCCAGTAGCCCACTTTTTCTATTCTTATTAATGGCAGTCTGATTGGATTCTTTCCCTCAACCATGAGTCTCCGTTAGGGTTGCCCCCTCTCCCCCTTCCTATTCATACTATGTGCTGACGATCTCTCTCGTGCTTTTACTCAGGCAATTGGGGCGGCTCAGCTACAGCCTTATATGCCTGGACCCTATGGCCCCCGTCTCTTCCATCTTCTCTTTGCAGACGACTGTATCCTGCTTAGCTGCTTCTGTTCAGAATGCGGCTACCTACTCTGCTATCCTTCTATCTTACTGCTAAGCTTTCGGTCAATAGTTCTATAGGGAGAAATAACCTCCAAGGCATGCACATTTTAAAATTTTGATAACGATTACCAATGCGGAAGCTTAAAGATTAAATATTAATCTATTTAACATCCATCAATATCATATCTTTGCCTTATAATGTAGGACCGTTTGATCTAAATTATGTATATAAATAAAATCATCAAGATCATATCTTGATCTTCAAGATAAGAAGTCATACTACTTGTTTGAAGCCTGCCTTAAGATCTAGGGATCATATCACTTACCTTAAGAACAATAGATAAATTCGTTATGCTCTTTCAATCATCCGGCCTTTAGAATCGTCCATGCGAAGTTTTCGAATGATCGAATTCCCGGGAGTGCTAGCTCGTGGAAAAATAACTTTGCTGATCTTGAATCCTCCCACTTGAATATGCCTTCAAGATCCATCAAACTTTTGCTAACACCAGAATCACACCAGAATTTTTGTTCTAACTCTTAGAACTATATCATTTTGGTCTGACTCTTTAGAATTTCAATCCATAATATATCATGATCTAGTGAAGAATGTCCTCTATTTTATAGGCTCAATTCATCCTTTAACCCATTGAATTCTAACACTTAGAATTCCGTCGTTTGGTGAAAACCAAAGAGATGTGAATTTTAACACTTAGAATTCCAACGTTTGGTTAATTCCGATGTTTGGTGAAAACCTATGAATTCTAACACTTAGAATTCCAACATTTTGTTAATTCCGCGATAAAAATCAAAGAGATGTGAAACACTTAGAATTCCATCGTTTGGTTAATTCAAAGAGATACATTAATTTCACATGAATTTTAACACTTAGAATTCCAACAGAAACGTTTGGAGAAGATTAAGGTTATGCATTAAATTCTGCATGAGAATTTAATCTCTTATGAGATGAGATTTTAGTTATCTCATTATGTGAGATCCTCATGAGAACAAACTTTTTTCACACATAGGGTTTGGGTTTGGGTTTTGGTTTAAGCTTATTTGAATTTATTGGATTGAACCTACATAGATCATGGTCCGAGCCCAAATCAAATTTTGCTAGTTCTGAATCTATTTAAATCCAAATCAAGCCTAATTTCAAATCAATATTTGAATTTGATTAGTTCTTCTAATAGACTTAAACCTAATTGAATCTTATTCACTTGTACTTAACCCAATTGAGATAATTCAATCAATCAAATTGATTAATTAAATCATATACGATTCTCAATCATTGATCAGCAAATGGATCATCCTAGGAAACTTCAATGCGTGTGACTCTCTAGGTTCGAACCTAAACCGATAGCATAGGAACAACTTTCTATACTAATCGATGTGCCCTTCTAGCAATAGGACCCGATGTTTGGATAGGTCGAAGATTTATCGAGCAAACTTCAAGAACCCTAAGAAATAGTTACCGTATAATTCATCCTTTTGACCACAAATGTTAAGGATGGCTTAAGAGCCTGTCAACTCTAAATAGCAAATCCATAAAGTGATTTCAACTTTAGTGATCATGTGACCTTCACATGAAGTGCCTTGGCTAAGGACTTGCTAAGTTGAAACACAAGCATTTTTCCTTTTAATAGGATATGTCAAATTCCATCTTGATCTACAACTGACTACCACAAGTACTTGACTGCACTCAGTAACCTTTTGTAGCTGGATTAAAAATCCAGGTGGTCCAGCACCTAAGTACAATAAGTTGCTTGCAAGTCACCGGTTGTGATCTTCAGGTCTTAAGGATACTGATGCGTGTTGTAGCGCAACGATTAAAACACCTTAATTTTACTATTAGAATAGCGAGAGCAAGGGATCGATTCCACAGGGACTTTAGCGATTATCTTGAAATAAATTTATAAATTTAACTAAATAGATAATTAATAGTGCAAAATAATCAAGATATGGTCTATCTTATAAGAGCACGGCCCGTACCCGTAGATCACGGCCCGTCCCTTTTAAGAATAGATCAGTCTAAAATTATTTTTACTTAAATATAATTTAATAACAATTAAACATAATAGAAACTTTATTTCATATAAATTAAAAAGTCATGACATTAAGAAGGCAACAGAAAGCAATAAATTCTAACCAAACCAAAGATGGGATGAGTCTTTATTCATTCCTAGATCAAAATCACAGAACAGAGCACCTCCAATCCACGGATAACAGAGGAAGAACACGGACTTGGACTCCAATCCTGGACTGCCCAAGCCTAGAACAGAACGGCCTTCTCCACGGCTGGAACAGATTCACGGATGGCTGTTCTGCTCCAAGCCACGAACAGAGCTTTCTCTCTCAGCTCCTGGGCACGGATGGAACAGAGCGGATACCACTGGACCTATCCTGCCTTCCTTGCTCTCCCTCCTTTGCTGCTATTTGTAGAGGCCTGGATGCGGTGAAGACGCGGCGAAGACACGGCGTTGCCAAAACAGAGAGCGGAAGCAAAAAATAACGAAGAAATCTGGATAAATCCTCAATAAAATTTAAATTCCTTCTAAAGGAATTTAATTCTCTCAATTTGATAACTTCCAATCTAATCTATTCCTTAATTGGTGGAGGAAAAGATTAGATTGGAATCGGAGAAGAATTGGTTGAGAAAACGATGAAGTCGGCACTGGGTTTGCCGACTTTGCTTTAAAATCCGTGCTAAATAAATATAAAAATCAATTCCGAGCTCATCTTAAATCCGATTTGAGTGCCGTTTGCGTCATTAAATCCCTAAAATCGAGCTCTTTAAATTGATAAGGTTTTATCTAAAATATTATATAAAATATTAAAATATTAAATAATAATAGGTACGTTAAATTATTAATTAATAGGTTTAATGATAATTATTTATGCGTTTATCACTCCCCCCAACTTGAATCTTACTCGTCCTCGAGCAAATAAGAAATTTAGAAATATGTACCAAGCTAGTCCAAGAATTGATAGTTATCTTATAGTTCTTTTTAAAAATTTTTTAATCATAAGGGAGGTACTTCATTGGATTATTAAGTTTTTTAGTGATAAAGTGTAGTCCATAAGAATTTATAGAAGTCTTCCTTCACCAACTTTCCACTTCTCTGATTAAGTCTTCTAACTTAATTTGGGTTGGGTGTAATGTCTTTTGTACTTTGGTTCTTATTTATTTATTTATAAAGTCAGTGCAATGTCCTAACCCCTTGCTTTCTAATTAACCCTTGTAGCGAGCTTTAGGCCAATGGCTCCCAAACCAATTGGTTTTAGGGCATTAGGTGTAAAACCCCTCGGACTTACTTACTCGAGTTAAAAAGGCTTTAGGTAGGACTGACTCTACTTAGGTTCTTTTACATTCCCACCTTTTTACGCGAACAACATCACTTTCTTAGGTGACGGGGCCCGGTTACTCAGTGAAAAATGCTAAGAACCTAATCTATTAACTTTAAGAGAGATTTTTTTTTTTTTTTTTTTTTTTTTTTTTAATAACATTTTCACCCATACCCTTATTAAGTAGATTGTACTATTAAGATCAGTGGTCAGAAGGGTCTGAAATTATTCTAAAAATTTTTCTGGGCTAAACCCTACCTTTTATTAGGTTTTCTTAATAATTTATTCCTCAGTATTCAAAAATAATCTAACCATTAATTCATTAATAGACTGCTTGATTAACTTCAAATCGAGACAGAATTTGGTACACACATCTGATTATAGTTTTACTCGAGGATTTATTATTCTTTTTCCTCCCCCCAACTTAATTTCCATTGTCCCTAATGGAAGAAAAATTAATTAATTTCAAGGAAAGATACTACCTGGTAGAGTATTTGAAGGTTGGAAGTTTCATTGTTGCCATCTTCTTTCAATCTGCTTCTGTTGCTCTTCTCTGGTCATACTAAAAGAACAGAAAGTTAAAAATAACTAATAAACTGGGTTGCCTCCCAAGAGCGCTAAGTTTAAAGTCTTCAGCCAGACTGTGCTACTTATTATGATAGTGTTGGGTTCACAAGATCAATTGATTCAACAATTTCTCCATCATTAATTTCTTCTATATATGGTTTCAAACGTTGGCCATTTACTTTGAATGTATTTCCTTGCTTGGGGTCTTTAAGCTCTACAGCTCCATGGGGAAATACTTGAGTTACTATAAAAGGTCCATTCCATCGTGAACGAAGTTTTCCAGGGAAAAGGTGTAATCTTGAATTGTAAAGCCATACTTTTTGATTTGGTTCAAAAATTTTTCTACTAATAAATTTGTCATGATATGCTTTGGTTCGTTCTTTATAAATTTTTGAGCTCTCATATGCCTCATTTCGTAGCTCTTCTAACTCATTCAATTGAGTTTTCTATTGACACCTGCATTTTTCATATCATAATTAAATTGCTTGATAGCCCAAAATGCACGGTGTTCTAATTCTACAGGTAAATGACAGGCTTTTCCAAATACGAGCCTGTAAGGAGACATTCCTATGGGAGTTTTAAATGCAGTACGATAAGCCCATAATGCATCATCCAAACGTTCTGACCAATCTTTCCTATCAGGTCTCACCGTTTTCTCAAGGATATTTTTAATTTCTCTATTTGATATTTCAACTTGGCCACTAGTTTGGGGATGATAAGGTGTAGCTACCTTATGAGTAATTCCATATTTGTTCATTAATCCTTCAAAGTGTCTATTCGTGAAATGTGTACCCCCATCACTAATTATAGCCCTTGGGCATCCAAAACGACTAAGGATATTATGCTGAATAAACTTGATTACAACTTTATGGTCATTGGTTCGAGTTGCCATGGCTTCAATCCATTTTGACACATAATCAACTGCCACTAGAATGTATTCAAATCCAAAAGAGGAAGGAAATGGGCCCATAAAATCAATACCCCATACATCAAAAATTTCTACAACCAAGATAGGGTTTAGGGGCATCATGTCTTTTCGAGATATATTTCCTGTTTGTTGACATTGGAGACAATTACGGCTAAATTCATGTGCATCTTTAAAAAGAGTTGGCCAATAAAACCCACTTTGCAGTACCTTTGCTGCAGTTTTCTTTCCACTAAAATGTCCTCCACAGGCAAGAGAATGACAGAAGTTAAGTATACTTTTGAATTCACTCTCGGGAACACATCGCCTAATCACCTGATCTGAACAGTACTTAAATAATTCAGGGTCTTCCCAAAAGTAATATTTGATTTGTGAGAAAAATCTATCTTTTTCTTGTTTTGTCCAGTGGGAAGGTACTTTTCCTGTTGCCAAATAATTCACAATGTGGGCAAACCAGGGAAGACTGCTATGGGAAATTGAGAATAATTGCTCATCAGGGAACTTATCTCTGATTATTTCTTTATTGTATTCCACTGAGATCCTAGAGATATGATCTGCTACCATATTTTCAGAACCCTTCTTATCTAAGATTTCTAGATCAAATTCTTGTAGTAGAAGGATCCATCTAATCAGTCTGGGTTTTGTATCCTTTTTTGATATAAGATGCCTCAACGCTGCATGATCTGAATAAACTAAAACTTTAGACCCTAACAGATATGATCTAAACTTTTCTAGGGCAAACACAACTGCTAGTAATTCTTTTTCAGTGGTAGTATAGTTCATTTGTGCATCTGAAAGAGTTTTGCTAGCATAATAAATTACATGGGGTTCTCGATTGAGTTTCTGTCCTAGAACTGCCCCTACAGCATAATCAGAAGCATCACACATGATTTCAAAAGGTATGGTCCAATCTGGGGGCTTGATAATGGGTGCAGTGGTCAAAGCAGTTCGAAGGATGTTATAGGCTGTTAGACAATCTTTATCAAAATTAAAAGAACTATCCTTGGTCAACAAATTACACAATGGTCGAGAAATTTTACTGAAATCTTTGATGAAGCGTCTATAAAAACCAGCATGACCAAGGAAAGATCGTACTTGTTTAACTGAGGTTGGGGGTGGTAGATTTGAGATCAATTCAACCTTGGCTTTATCAACCTCAATACCTCTCTCTGAAACAATGTGTCCAAGCACAATTCCCTCACGAACCATAAAATGGCTCTTCTCCCAACTTAGGACTAAATTCATTTCCATACATCGTTTCAGTACCTTAGTCAAGTTCTCGAGGCAGCTATCAAATGATGCACCAAAACTGAAAAATCATCCATAAATACTTCCAAAAATTGACCAATCATATCAGAAAATATGGCCATCATACATCGTTGAAACGTGGCTGGTGCATTACAAAGACCAAACGGCATACGTCTAAAGGCAAATGTTCCAAAGGGACAAGTGAAGGTGGTCTTTTCTTGATCTGCAGGAAATACTGGGACTTGATTGTATCCTGAATATCCATCTAAGAAACAAAAGAAACTTTGTCCCGCTAGCCGTTCTAGAATTTGATCGATAAAAGGCAAAGGAAAGTGGTCTTTCCTAGTCACGGCATTCAACTTTCGATAATCTATACACACTCTCCAACTAGTTGATGTGCGAGTAGGAATTGATTCGCCCTTTTCATTTTTAATCACGTAATACCCGATTTTTTAGGTACTACTTGGATTGGACTGACCCATTGGCTATCTGAAATTGGATAAATAATACCAGCATCAAGCCATTTTACTACTTCTTTCTTAACAACATCCCTCATGTTTGGATTTAGCCTTCGTTGCATGTCTCTATGTGGTTTGGCTTCAATTTCACTATGAATGTGGTGCATGCAAACGGAAGGGTCAATTCCCTTAATATCAGCTATTGTCCATCCAATTGCCTCTTTATGTTCTTTAAGTACATCTACCAATTTATCTTCTTGCTCAGAGGTTAGGGTAGATGCAATGATTACTGGAAGGGTATCATTGGGTCCAAGGAATGAATATTTTAAGTCATCTGGAAGAGGTTTCAATTCTAGTTGGGGTGGTTCTTCCAAGGATGGTATTAAAGGACTTGGTTTAGTTGGAAGTGGTTCATATTTTATAGTCCAAGGCGGGATGGTGTCGAACTTAGGTGGTTCTAATAACATGTTTATCTCTTTGGTATACTCATCAATATCAAAGTCATCTATTCCAAAATGTGTAAGACATGTTTGTAAAGGATCCGAATCAATCAAACTTTGGAATTTCTTATCTACTACTTCCTCTATCATGTTTACTTCATTTAAATCATACACAGGTGGTCCTTGGGAAGCATTAAAAATATTTAATCTCATCTTCTTGTTTCCAAAAGATACATCCATCACACCTGTTCTACAATTTATGCATGCATTAGCAGTAGCTAGAAAAGGTCTTCCAAGGATGATGGGAATTTGGTTAGGATTACCACTAGATTCCATATCCAACACAAGGAAGTCGACAGGAAAATAGAATTCATCCACCTTTACTAATACATCTTCCAATATTCCACGAGGTTCTTTGACTGATCTATCTGCCAATTGTAGTGTTACTGTCGTGGGTTTCAACTCTCCAAATCCAAATAATTCATACACTGAACTTGGGAGAAGGTTTACACTCGCACCCAAATCTAATAATGCTTTCTTGATTGTGAAGTTTCCTATGACACATGATATAATCGGGGTACCAGGATCTTTTAGTTTGGGTGGGGTTATTTGCTGAACAACTGAGCTGACTTGCTCAGTCAAATGTATCTTTTTTGGTATTTGTGTCTTGGCTTTCCGTTTTTGTGTGCATAGATCCTTCAAAAATTTGGCATAAGCTGGAACTTGCTTGATAGCATCGAGAAGAGGTAAGTTTATTTGGACTTGCTTAAATAACTCAAGCATCTCATTCATTTTATATTCTTCTTATCTGAAGGCAAAGGAGATTCTAAAGCACTAGGGAATGGGGCTTTAGGTATGATTGCTTGATCATTGAATTCCTTTTCTTTTCATTTCTTCTCTCTTCTGGTTTAGCCACTTCTAATTTCTGGGTTGGTTCAGGTGGGTTCAATGTTTTCCACTTCTGAGAGTCATGACTGATTTAGCATGTTCTGGGAATTTGTCAGGACTATTGGAACCTTCAGCCATGAATTGTCCTTTCGGGTTATCGATAGGCTGACTAGGTAACTTACCCTCCTCCCTTCTACTGAATGCTGTGGCTAATTGACCTATCTGAGTTTCTAGTTTGCAATAGATTGTGTGTGGGAGTGAAGGATTTGGGTATTCATTTCTAGCCCTTTCAATGCTTGTAACACTTTGTCTTCAAAAGTAGGCTGATTATTCGGTGGAGGTTGTGGGATGTTTGGATATTGTGAATATGGCATGTTTCTAAAATTGGTTTCTTGATAATTAGGTCTGATCGATGAATTGGTACAGGTTGAGGTTTCCAAGAAAAATTTGGATGATTTCGCCAGCCAGGATTGTAAGTATTTGAAAATGGATCATTTCCTGTTCTAGGAGCTAATCGGGTTTGGGCTTGGTGGGCTTGCTCTTGAACAAGTTCAGGAAATTGGTATGCAGCTGGACATTCACCTATAGAATGGGTTGGACTCGAACAAATTATGCAGACCTCATGTAATTGAGTAGATGGGGAAGAGATGTTTCCAACTTGTAGAATCCGATCAAGTTTATGGGATAATTCATCTACCTTAGTATAGATATCTGTAGAATGACCTATTTCATATATTCCACCTCTTTTAGGTTCTACGGGAGGGTCTCGACGAGCAACTGACATATGATGTAATGAATTCTCACTCAATGTCTCAAAGAGTTGCCAAGCCTCATGTTCATTTTTTAACATAAATGTCCCACCACATGAAGCATCAACCATTTGCCTATGCTTTTCTGATAATCCATCATAAAAGCACTGAACCAGTTGCCATTTGGGTATAGCATGATGTGGACATTTTCTAATCAGTTCTTTGAATCTCTCCCATGTCTCATGGAACATTTCTCCATCTGTCTGGGAAAAACTTGTTATGGCTTTTCTAATTTGATTCGTTTTTCCTATAGGAAAATATTTCTTAAGAAATTCTCTCTGAAGATGATCCCAAGTTGAAATTATAACAGTGTCTAATGAATTTAACCAATACTTGGCTTTATCTTTTAGGGAAAAAGGGAATAACTTAAGCCTAAGTGCATCATCGGAGAAATTTTGAATCTTGACAGTTGAGCAAATTTCTAAGAATTCATCTAAGTGTTTGTAGGGATCCTCATTTGTAAGTCCATAGAAAGATGGTAACATTTGGATTACACTTGACTTAATTTCATATTGGGCAGCCTCTACTGGAGGCACTTGAATGCAGGGAGAGTAGGTATACCTTGAAGGAGTGAAATACTCTTTCAACTGTCGTGGTTGATTATTTTCGTTATTAGGATCCATAATTCTGAGTCTGTTTGCTCTAATAGTTCTTTCTATCTCAGGATCTAAGGGTATAAGGTTGGGTTGCAACGATCGGCGACCAAGCATACACCCTACCAATGACTCTAAAGCAAACAATTTTTTATTATTATTTTATTTATTATAATAAAGAAAAAGAGGGAAATTCTAAAGAAAATATCCTAAAAATTTTTAGAACTAAGAGCAATGAATAATTTAATTAGGGTTTAATAATTCTTAGCAATCAAGTTAGCAAAGATTAGACTCTCTATTCTAGGTTTACCCTAGATCTAGACAGCTCCTAACTTCCAAGACCGCCTTGGAGCCCTCCAAGTCAAAAATTAGCTGATCAACTAGCCAGTTGAGGATAAGGTCAGTGGGGGTCCCCCGTTGCTTACTAGGTAAGCGAACGAACCAATTAAGTAACCACTTTCCTTTCCTTTTCTAGACACCAGTTAAGCAGTCAATCTCGACCTCCAACTCTTTTGGGTGCCTTGTCCTATTGAGCTCGAGTTCCTTAGGGGCTGATGTCTAATTAATTTTAGAGTTAAAGGTTTGGGTTAATGCAAAATGAAGGATGTGGTTTGTGGGCTAAGGAAGGGTGATGAAATCCCCACCTTATCTTGATTAGGGGTTTGTGCCCTTAAAGTTAATTATGATAATGCTATGCAACAAACAGATGTCCAACTCTTGAAATTATCAAACAAAATTAATCTAATTAATTTTTTTTTTAAAGATTTTTGTGATTAGGTTTCTAATTTCCTAATAAATTATGAGATAAATGGAAGATTTTGAGTTTTGCAGAAAATAAATTTAAGTCAATCTATTAGAAATAATTATTTTGTTTATAGTTTCCTTAAATTAAGTTTTATGAAAGGTGTCTTAGGGTTTTCTTTTTGTTTTTTTTTTAAGGTAAGTTAATTAAAAGAAAATTTGATTAGGTTAAAATTGGATTTGTGGCAAAAAGGAAAGTAATAATTTTTTTTAATGTTAAAAAGAAAATATGCAATTCTAACAATTAAGAAATAAAATAAAGACACAATAACTATTCAAGAGAAAATTAATCTAATTTTTTTTATATTTTTATTTTTTTATTTTTAATAATTTTTAATTTTTTTTAAAAATAACACACTTAAGTCCCCGGCAACGGTGCCAAAAATCTGATGCGTGTCGTAGCGCAACGATTAAAACACCTTAATTTCACTATTAGAATAGCGAGAGTAAGGGATCGATTCCACAGGGACTTTAGCGATTATCTTGAAATAAATTTATAAATTTAACTAAATAGATAATTATTAGTACAAAATAATTAAGATATGGTCTATCTTATAAGAGCACGGCCCGTACCCGTAGATCACGGCCCGTCCCTTTTAAGTATAGATCAGTCTAAAATTATTTTCACTTAAATATTTAATAACAATTAAACATGAATGGAAACTTTATTTTATATAAATTAAAGAGTCATGACATTAAGAAGGCAACAAGAAAGCAATAAATTCTATCTACATCAAACCAAATATGGGATGGAGTCTTTATTCATGCGCCTCCCCCGCACGAACAGATCACCTCGTCACGGCTGGAAGAAGAGGAAATCACGGAACAGAGCACCTCGTCACTGCTCCACGTCCACGGATGGCCTTGGAACAGAGGAAGAACACGGACTCACACACGGAGCAGCACGAACGGAGCTTTCTCCTCCCTGCGGACTCCAATCCACGGCACAGACACCGCACGAGAACTCCATGGACTTCTTACCAACGCCCACAGACGCCTGGAACAGAGCTTCTCCTTCTCACGGCCTGGAACGGGGCGTCTCCACAGCTGGAACAGATTCACGGATGGCTGCTTCCAGAGATTCCACGAACGTATGCTCCAAGCCACGAACAGAGGACTCAAGGACTTCTCCCACGAACAGAGCTCTTAGGAAAGGAAAAGGAATGGGACGACTCCTGGGCACGGATGGAACAGAGCTCTCCCTCAATTCTCCCGGATACAGTGCGCTGGACGGATGGCTATCATTAGATGGGCTGCCTTCCTTGCTCTCCTCCTTTGCTATTTGTAGAGGTCCGGATGCAGTGAAGCGTTGCCAAAATAGAGGACGCGGAAGCAATAAAAATAACGAAGAAAATCTGGATAAATCCTTAATAAAATTCAAATTCCTTCTAGAGGAATTTAATTCTTTCAATTTGATAACTTCCAATCTAATCTATTTCTTAATTGGTGGAGGAAAAGATTAGATTGGAATCGGAGAAGAATAGTGCAGAAACAGGGAACTGAGATGAGAAAACAATGAAGACTTCACTTTAAAATCCGTGCTAAAATAAATAAATCAATACAAAATCAATTCCGGGCTCATCTTAAATCCGATTTGAGTGCCGTTTGCGTCATTAAATTCCTAAAATCGAGCTCTTCAAATTGATAAGGTTTTACCTAAAATATTATATAAAATATTAAAATATTAAATAATAATATGTACATTAAATTATTAATTAATAGGTTTAATAATAATTATTTATGTGTTTATCAGATACTTATACCCATATCTTTTTGGATTAACTCTTGACAGCAGAGTATCCAAAATGAGTCACGTTCGGTGAAATATACTCCTGCACTTTCATCTGTATGTCATATCAGTGTCTCTACACTCCTTGATTAAGAGGATAACCAACAAATATGATATACAATGTCCTATAATTGATAGTACTATGGCTTGTCATAGTATATCATTTGGTCGCGAATACTTTTGAAGACCTTCAAAGATAAATCGTCCTTTATTGTAAAAGAAGATCCTAAGGGCTTCATTACTATTAGGAGTTTTAAGAAGATGTTCTTGTAATGAATAAACTGTCAAATAACTTTTATTAATATATCAATTTATATGCTATTTACATCAGCATAATCATCAAATGATTGGCTTTAGGATACAATTCCCAACAAGGTCAACTTGCAGAAATCTGTTCTATGTTTCAGTCCTTCCACCTCTACCTGTTGCCGTGCTGACATCACCCAGTTGCTTGGGATCTCAACTTTCTCTGACCGCCTATCCTACCTCGGGATCCCCATTATGGGGCGTTGTCCCTGTTAGCATGATTTTGAGGACCTTGATTGATGGATTTCTGATCGATTGGATCATTGACAGGTCTCTAGCCTCTCTATGATAGGGCGTATTACGTTGCTTCGGTCTATTCTTACGTCTCTTCCCCTTTACCTGTTGTCCAATGCCCTGATTCTATCTATCTGTCTTTGCCGGATAGAGCATCGCTTCTGTGACTTCCTTTGAGCATCGATGCAGGGGTGTCATGGTCTTCATCTTCTGTCATGGGATCTTGTTTACTTGCCTATTCGTGAGGGTGGACTGGGGATCCAGTCCTTGACAGTTCGCAGAGAGGCTCTAATCACTAGGCACGCATCCAGATTCCTATTGGACCCTTATTGTTTTTGGAGCTATTTCATGCGTGGCAGATATAGCGGCTAGACTCCTGATTCGGCCTTCCATACTTTCCGAGGCTATTCCTACTTTTGGAGAGCGATCTACCAGTATGCCCCTACTATCATGACTGATATCCACTGGATGATTGGGGATGGTAGTTCTGTTAATGTTACTTAGGATATCTCGATAGCTGATCTTCTACTATCCCGTTGGCCGACTTTCCTCAGCTCTGATGTCGGTCCCTTTATGCCAGTTTCTGCTTTGATTAGCTAGGATAGTTCTGCCTGGCACATCCCTATAGTGCCCCAGCTTTTTCGGGCTAAGGTTGCGCAAAAGATCCTCGCCATCCCTCTTGCTTCCTCTACTGTTTCTGATACCAAACTATGGTGTCGATCTTGCCTCCCTCGTGCCCCTACTAGAGACCTTGTTGATCGCTTCTGCCCTCAGACTTCAGGACTAAGTGATGTGGCTTGGATATGGCGTCTGCCCATCCATCACAGGATTCAGCTCTTTTTGTGAAAGCTTGTGTGGGACAGTCTTCCTACTTGTTCTCTTCTGGCTAGCCGCGATCTTCCCATTTTGTCTCTTTGCCCGATATATGGACTATAGGATGAGACAGTCGAGCACGCCATTCTCACATGTTCTCGTGCATCTCGGATTTGGCAGCAGCTTCATTATTCCCCATGGATGTCGGAGGAGGGACCCATCCAGCTTTCATTTCTGCTCGCCATCCATCTGTCTGCCCAGCGTGGTCCCTGCTCTCAGGGTGTCCTTTCTATATATCTGGTTTATCACATTTGGCTGACCCAGAACCGGATTATCTTTGCTGAGGAGATGGTCTCGCCTCAGGGGGTCCCCCGCAGAGCTGTCTCCATCGCTATGGAGTACTTTTGTTTAGATTCTGGTATTCACTCTGGCATACCCGGCCACTGGGACTCCTCTGCTACTTCGGCAGCGCACCATTCTATGATCTTTATCTCTTGGGAACCTCCACCCCTGGGTTATGTCAAAGTGAACTTTGATGGTTCTATCTCGGGTCGACTTGCTGGATCCGGATTTGTTATTAGGGCGCCAGAGGGAGTGTTACTCGCAGCAGGTGGACATGGCTCACTCGATATTTCGGTCCCTTTGGTTGAGCTTCAGGCTACTTGGGCTGGCATTACCTATGTTGTCCGTCATTTGGACTCTCGCCGATTGGTTATAGAGGGAGATTTTCTTATGGTTGTCCACTGGATTAAACGGGATCTGGATCTTTGCTCTCCCTATAATTCCCTAATCTATGATATTTGAGCTTCTCTCTAGTCTATCTATATGCCACTGATCCGATATATCTACCAAAAAACCAATATCGTTATCGATTGGATTGTTTCTATTGCTGTCCGTCAGCTTGATCAATGAGGATGATAATTTGATAACTTTTATTCTGTTATTTTATAATAAATTTTATACTCTAATTTTTTAAGCTCAACTTATCAGAGTAATATGATCATTTATTTATATTAAAAAAAATAATGTCATGTGAAATATAAAGCAGCGTGATGATCCATTTGAAAGATGCTGGAGCCCTGAAGGAAAATCCCAAGCTCTCCTTTCTCCTTCCCTAGAAGCAGACGCCGGTCAAAAGCCGAATTGGCCTTTTACTGGAGCCATCTAATCATTGTGGTCCAACCCTTTCACGTGCCTACCGCAGGTGAGCTGCCAAAAGGCGTGTCCCCTGTCTTCTTTTCGGAAAGGTGCCCGGCAACTATAATAACATTCTCTCTCTTTAGTCTTTAGCCATACCGCTCATGCTAGGGTCACACCCGAGATTCCCGGGAAGCTCAACGATGGCGACTCAATTCACCTCATTAGGACCAGCGTTACGGGCAGCTCCGACGCGAGAAAGAGCCTGATCGCCTCCGCTCGTTTGTCCGGATGCCCAAACTTTACAGCGCGCCAGGGGTACTTACGTTTGCGTTCGATGTAAGTAACGGATGGTCTCAATTTAAAATTCTATTTACGCTTCTAAAGGAGGATAGAATGAGGGTTGACCGTGTTAAAATAAGATTCGAATTTTTGATGAAGATTATCATCATGAAATCCAAAAAATATTCATGTTTAATCATTAAAAATTCATAATCGATAAACAGAAGCGTACCTGAATCCATATTACTTGATTGTTTTCTAAAGCCCTGCGGTTGGTCTTCTAGATCAACACGTATTCCCAGAGAACCCTTTAAATTGTCTCTAGGCTATTCTTTCTGATGATGAGATTCAAAAAAGAAGATCGTACGTGCGATCCAGGGACCATAACGCTATATATAGATAATTTCATTATTATCCTTTGGTATTTCTATTTTAACCCATCATAAAAATAGAAATAACCCTTTAGGTCTCTACACATTAAAGGGCCACACTTAATCAGATACATTAAGGCCCAAATCTCAAATCACTGAAACCTCAGCTGATTACTTTTAATTGGGTTTAACCTTATTTGACAGTCCGCAACACATAATTATTTCACATATAAGCCCAATGTTGAATTAAAAATCCAACAATCTTCCACTGGGCTATATGTAACCTTATAATTATGTTGCAAAAATAACCAAATGAGCTCAATTTTACTGTCATTACTGAAATGTATCTATAACCAATCCGGTCCATCAACCATACCAACATAGGATCAAAGCGGCCTTTGTTATACTCGACCCATCAATGGTCACGTATGTTGACACAACTGAATGACATGGATCATGACGTGGATGTGTAGCATGGAAATTACATGTAATATGATCTTAACTTGCCTATTTCCAATTGGTTCTTCTTAAACTTGAGTGAGATCAAAACTTTAATAATTGTACAGAGTGTACTGAACTGAATGAAATACTTTATTTCAGATCAGAAAATATCCAAACACATAAGTGTGTACAAACCAAACATAAAGCATAAAATATAAGCAATACAAACTCCCACTGAATCTAAGCATCGTCATGCTCTATAACGCCCATGTGAGCAGTATGCTCATGAAAGACCTTGGGCGGCACACCCTTTGTAAGGGATCTGCAACCATGGAGTTTGTCCCTATATGCTCTATAGAAATCTGACCACTCTGTACTCTTTCCTTCACAACCAGGAACTTGATGTCAATATGCTTTGACTTGGTCGAGCTCTATTGTTGTTGAAATACAATACGGCTGACTTATTATCACAAAATAACTTTAGCGGTCTTTCAATTCCTTCCAATATGCGCAGCTCAGTGACAAAATTTTTCAGCATATCCCATGATTGGATGCCTCATAACATGCTATAAATTCTGCTGCCATGATAGAAGAAGCTATGAGTGTCTGTTTTGCACTTCTCCAAGAAATAGCCCCACCACCTAACAGATATACATAGCCCGAAGTGGATCTTTTACTATCTTGGCATCCCACAAAGTCGGAGTCAGAATACCCAATGATCTCAAAATGATCTGATCTCCTATATGTGAGCATATAATCTTTTGTTCTTTTCAGATATCTCATAACCCTTTTGGCTGCTTTCCAATGATCCATACCTGGTTGCTTAAATATCTGCCTAACACTCCAACAATGTACGCAATATCCGGACGCGTACAAACTTGAGCATACATTAGACTCCCTACAACCGAAGCATAAGGAATCTTATGCATATCTTCAACTTCAAGGTTTCCTTTTGGGCACTGATTAATACTGAATTTATCTCCTTTAGAGACAGGGGTATCACCTGGTTTGCAATTTTGCATGCCAAATCTCTTAAGTACTTTATCGATATAGCTCCTTTGTGATAATCCAAGGATACCCTGAGAACGATCTCGATGTATCTGGATTCCAATACAAAGGAAGCATCACCAAGATCTTTTATTTGAAAATTGCTTGATAGAAATCTCTTGGTTTCGTGCAACATGCCTATATCATTTGTGGCAAGCAAAATGTCATACACATACAAAACCATAAAAATGTATTTACTCCCACTGAACTTATGATACACATAATCATCAACTGCATTCACTTCAAAATTAAATGTGAGAATTACTTGATGAAATTTGTGGTACCATTGACGAGAAGCTTGCTTTAACCCATAAATGGATTTTGTCAATTTGCAAACCATTTTCTTTGAGTCTCCTGACACAAAGTTTTCTGGTTGCACCATATAAATTGTTTCATCAATGTCTCCATTGAGAAACGCCGTCTTGACATCCATTTGATGTAGTTCCATATCATACTGTGCAACAAGAGCCATGATTGTCCTAAAAGAGTCCTTCGATGAAACTGGAGAGAATGTCTCTTTAAAGTCAATCCCTTCCTTTTGAGTATAGCCTTTAGCCACAAGATGAGCTTTATACCTTTCCACATTACCCTTTGAATCCCGTTTGGTCTTAAAAATCCATTTGCAACCAATGGGTTTCACACCTTCTGGTAATGGGACAAGTTCCCAAACTTTATTGTCTTGCATAGACTTATACTCTTCTTTCATTGCTTCAATCCACTTTTCTGAATTGGAACCTTGTATGGCTTGAAGAAAGTTGAGAGGATCATCTTCCATCACGCCATTATTTTCCTCATGTTCCTGAAGAAACACTATATAATCATCTGGAATAGCATTCTTTCTTTCTCTAGTGGATCCCCGCAAAGGCACTTGTTCTTGATGCACTTGTTCTTGAGGTTGTTGAGTTTGTACCTCTGAGGGTTGAACAATAATTTCTTGTTGTTTTGGAATTGCAACTTGATCATTATCAAAAGCAATTATAGGAATAGGAACTAGCTGCTCTTCAACAAGAGTAGTAGGTTCCAATTCCTCCTCAAAGACAAAGTCTCTAACTTTATTTCTCCCCCAAACTCAATATCCTCAAAGAACGTTGCAGTTCCCGTCTCAAAAATTATCCTTGATTTGGGATCATAAAACTTATAACCCCTGGATCGCTCAGAATACCCTACAAAATAGCTGCTCACTGTCCTGGAGTCCAATTTCTTTTCATGTGGCCTATAAGGCCTTGCCTCAGCTGGACATCCCCAAACATGAAAATGTTTTAGACTAGGCTTCCATCCTATCCAAAGCTCATAAGGTGTTTTGACAGCTGCTTTAGTTGGTACTCTGTTCAAAATGCAGGTTGTTGTCTTTAGTGCCTCTCCCCAGAGTGACTCTGGTAAGGTAGAATGACAAATCATACTCCTTACCATACCTTAAGAGTCCTGTTTCGTCTTTCAGATACACCATTCATGCTAGGTGACCCTGGCATGGTGTATTGTAGGACAATTCCACACTCCTCTAGGTATCTGGCAAATGGTCCTGGACGTTGTTCACCTGATCCATCATATCTACCATAATATTCACCACCACGGTCAGATCTGATTCCTTTAATCCTTTTGTTGAGCTGAAGCTCAACTTCAGCTTTAAATGATTTGAACACGTCCAAGACTTGGGACTTTTCATGAATAAGAAATAGGTATGCATATCTTGAATAATCATATATGAATGATACAAAATACTGTTGACCATTCCAAGAAGGTGTAGGAAATGGTCCACAAATGTCCATATGTATCAACTCTAAGACTTCCATAGTTCTATATGCACCCAATTTCTTTGTTTTGGTCTGTTGCCCTTAATGCAATCAACACAGACATTAAAGTCTGTAAAATCAAGAGAATCCAAAATTCCATCTGACACAAGTCGTTCAACTCTATTTCTAGAGATGTGACCTAATCGCTTATGCCATAATGTTCCTGAATTTTCATTGCAAATTTTACGCTTAGTACCTCTTGATTTCATATTCAGGGTTTCATTATAAGAGCAACAGTATCAAGCAAATATAGATTGTCATACACCATAAGAGAACCAGTTCCAATAATATTTGAATTTAACGAAAGACTAAACTGACTATTTCCAAATGAACAACAATATCCTAATTTGTCCAAAGCTGAAATAGAAACCAAATTCCGTCTAAAGGACGGTACTACAAAAGTGTCTTTCAAATCCAAATAATAACCAGAACTTAATAACAATCTAAAATACCCAATTGCCTCCACATCTACCGACTTGCTATCTCCCGTATAAATACGTCTTTCAGCATCAGTTGGCATTCGGTAGCTTAGGCAACCCTCCATTGAAACACTGATGTTAGTAGTAGCACCAGAATCTAACCACCAAGTGTTTCTAGGTACTAAAGCTATATTTACTTCAGAACAGACCATATTAAGAAATGTACCTTTCTTTTCATGCCATGCATGAAATTTGAAACATTCCTTTTTAATGTGTCCAGACTTATTACCAAAGAAACAACTGTCTTTATCTTGATTTTGTTTCTTCTTTGCTGGACCCTTAGCAGCCTTATTCTTTATTTTCTTGCCTTTATCCCTGCCCTTGAAGTTATTATCATTAAGGACCAGCACTGAATTGAGGTTAGCAGAAATAGTAGCAACATTAGCTGTAAAATAAAAGCAATACATAAATAACATGCTCATATAAATAATTAACACCAAATATCAATAAATTCAAATTAATGGTAAATCCCATCTCATGATACCCAGTGCAACATTAATATCAAGTCTTTGGATAGTAATATTAACTGCTATTGGTACTCTTGTTGTAATGATCAAACACTAACAATAATGCATGTCAAATAATAAATCTATCTTTGGATCGACTTATTACTCATATGTAAATCCTTATAATCGTTACGTATTTACCATCACACATATGTGCAGTTTGGCCAGGCATTAACCTTCCTTTGGGCCGATTAATACCGGCATGAAACATACACATACACAACATCTAACATCCTTCATAACCATCTACACAAGAGAGGTTACTTTGGTGATATCTTGTTTCAATTAGTTCAATTTCGAACTATGGATAAATTTATTAGGCATAAAAACACCATTAATTTGAATTTGATTGAACCTCTTTAAAAAATAACGATATGGTATTTTGTGGTTCCAACTCAATGTTTATAACAGAAAAATAATTTATCATAATGGATAAAGCTTTACTTTATGAACCAATTAAATCATACAGAAGAAGGTTGCTCATGCTCATGGAGTTAAAAAATAATTTTTAATGAAAGTCCAAAATATTGCAAAAAAAAAAATCGGTCCAAAATTCATGTGCATTAAATACCATACATTAAATAAGATTCCAGCGCATTATCTCAACGGAAATTCAAACATTATATCCCAACGCCCAAAATAATAAAAGTTAAAAGAATTCCATGTGGTTTTTCTGTAGCGGAAAGAAAATCGTTTGGATTTCCAGGGAAAGGAGTCCCAACGCCCAAACAATATCTTCATGGAACCAAGTGGAGTATTTTTTTTTATTTCCTTAAAAAGGGTCGAATCCAGCGGAATTCTAAGATTGCATCAGATTGAAGATTTCCATGATTACATGAGGGAAAGGAGTCCCAACGCCTAAAAAAATGGAACTCCACTATAACGCAAGATTCCAAACGATTTTCTCCATATTTTCTTTATCCCATGGTTTGAGATATCCAACAACCAGATTTTCAGAAAGATTTTCTAGATTTTCATCTAGATTTCCATAATTTTTTCCAACAAAAATGGAAATAGATTAGAACGTCGGTTTTATTTATACGAAATATGGAACTGAATAGAATTTTTGAATTCACGCCATGCCATTAACGTCTTTGATGGAATCTTTCTTTCACATGATCACGTTGGAGGACATCTTCCTCCACGTGTTGACCGAAACCGACGGAAGTCGAATTTCATACTTATCCCAGGATTTTCATCAAAATGCATTCTTTTATTTAAAATAAATTAAATATAGATTTAACTTTATCCATAATTAAGCTTTATCCTATCAGATGAAGAACTTTATCTCAGGATCGCGAGACTGGTTTCATGATGCAGCAAATATCTTTCGTTCTTAACATCAAAATTCATAATTATTTTGATGCACCGTGACTTTTATTTAAAAAATCTGAATCTACAGATATTAAAAAAACATTATTGGCATCAAAATAAAATTTACTGTAAACTAATGGATGTTTATCTCACGGTTGTTGAATAAAACCAAAGAAGCCATATGCACAAATACGAATATCAATGCATATAACCAAAAAATTTCTCAACGATTCAACATGAATAGGGCTCTGATACCAATTGTTGGAAATAAGATCCGAACCTTTTGGTGAAAACCATCACTATGAAGCCCAAGAATCATTCATGTTTAATCATAAAGAATCCATAATCGATAAACGGAAGCGTACCTAATCCATATTACTTGATTGCTCTCCAGAGCCCTTCAGAGCCATGCGGTTGGCCTTTCAGATCAACACATACTCCAGAGAGCCCTTTAAATTTTCTCTAGACTATTCTTTCCGATCGGATTAAGAGAAGAAGGTCGTACATGCGATCTAAGGACCATAACCGCTTATCCTTTGGTATTTCTATTTTAGCCTATCATAAAAATAGAAATAACCCCTTAGGTTTCTATACATTAAAGGGTTACACTTAATCAGATACATTAAAGTCCAAGTCACTGTAACCTTAACTGATCACTTTTAATTAAGTTTAACCTTATTTGCCAGTTTATAACATATAATTATTTCACATATAAGCTTAATATTAAATTAAAAATTCAACAGGCCGCGACAGCAGAGCGAGCGTAGAATTCATGGATTATGTTATCAGTACTTATCATGCCAGTTCTCGCCTTGCTATAAAGTACTGAAACAAATGGTCAAGCAACGTGAACACCGAAAATTATAATCAGCATCAGATAGAGAGATAGTATAGTATGCTCATGTATTGGAAATTGAAGCCGTACCAAGAGCTTGAAATTTCCAACCGCTCCTTCTAACAGCTACATTTTCCAACCACTCACCAGGATGCGCTTCATTAATCATTAATCAGAACAACGGAGAACACTTCTCTGCTTCCTAATCCAAATTCCAGGGATTCAAGCAACTGAAGCACCCTTCTATAAATAATATACGAATTACTTAAGTGTTTTTTTCTTAAATTTTCCATTTTTCTTGAACATCCAGCTAGCTTAATTAGCAGAAAACAACAACAAAATCACAAATTTGCAAGTAAAAGGAAGCAAACGCCGGCCACGTTTCGTTCTGGCGTTCCGATATCCGAAAAGCAACGGCATGGACGCCGGTGGTCCGCCGGCCTTCTGGTGTACCTCAGCAACCACGGACCGCGCCATCATTCACCGTCCATTATTTTTTGTGGTTTACGATAAGATCTCACGTCCAGGTGAACGCGATGGGGCTGGCAACCACGTGCTTGCCATCGGACCACTCAAGCCGGCCGAAACCTGACGAGCCCGACGGCAGCGACGGCGCCGAGAAGCTCACCGTGTAGCTCCGCTTCTCCCCCTCCTTCGAGAAGCTCAACTCCGCCGGCTCCACTTCCACCTTCACCTCTCCGCCGACCACCGTCGTCGCCACCGTCGCCTTGTACGTCCCCGGGCCCCCCACGCTGGTTACCGTCCTCGTGTGCTTCACCGTCGCCATGCCGCCGCCAGCCCCGCTCGCCGTCGCGAACGCCACCGCGAAGGACGGGTAGTTGAGTCCCGACACCGCGTAGGTCCTCTTATCATCGCAGGAGAAGTTGCTTCGTTTGGTGACGCCGGCGATCTGGAGAGAGGTATATTTGAGGGCGCAGAGGAAGTCGATGTAGTCATCGGCGGTGACGTCGTAGATGAGGCCCGGGTCCAAGGCGCGCGGGGGGTCGACATGACCGGCGCCGTAGTCGAAGGGGCTGGCGGCCTTGCCCGTGGCAACGTCGATGAGGCCGCCGTCGCCGCCATGGTAGGCGGCGTAAGCGGTGGTCATGAGGGCGGAGCGGACGGCGGCGGGGCTCCAGTCCCGGTGGGCCTCCTTGAGGAGGGCGGCGAGGCCGCTCACGTGGGGGCACGACATCGAGGTCCCGGAGATGATGTTGAACTCCACCCGCCGCGAGTCCACCGACAGCCCCGTGGGCCCCACGGCCCCGGTCCACCCGGCCAGGATGTTGACCCCGGGGGCAATCAGGTCCGGCTTCAGGATCTCCGGCGTCACCGCGTTCGGCCCCCGAGACGAAAATGCCGCCACCACAGGCGACGGCCGCACCCCCACCTTCGTCCCCACGAACATGATGCTCGCCGTCGGACTTTTCTCGGACAGGAGATACGCTCTGATAGCGTCGCCGGCCTTCTGGCCGACGCCGGTGGCAGGGAGGAGGTGGGCGTCGGCGACGAGCTCCTCGCCGTTGGCGTCGGTGTTGGCGAGGACCATCCCGGCGCCGCCGGCGTCGTGCACCACGTAGCCCTTCTGGACGCGGGGACTGATCCCGCGGTCGCAGAGAACGATCTTTCCGGCCACCTTCTCCGGCACCAGCGTCCCCGGCATGCATAGATTCCCACTGGTGGCGTTGCTGGCGTTGCCGGCGTACACGAAGGGGAGCGACGAGCTCGGAAGCGGCTTCCCACTAAAGAGCGAGACTCCACTATAGTTCTGGCCATTTCCGAGCACCACGTAGGCCGGGAAGTCCCGGTCGAGAGTTCCAGCCCCCACCGTGGTGATCCAAGGGGCGACGTTGGAGAGGCTGGAGGCGGAGGGGCCAGCGTTGCCGGCAGAGCACGCGACCAGAACCCCCTTCTCCATCGCGTTGAACGCCCCGATCGCGACGCTGTCCCTATAATAGTCCGACATCCCGCCGCCGAGGGACAGAGAGAGTACCTGACACCCGTCGTCCACCGCCTTGTCCATGGCGGCGAGGATGTCGGAGCTAAAGCACCCGCCGACCCAGCACACCTTGTAGGTGGCGACGCGGGCCCGGGTCGCCATTCCCCGGGCGGTGCCGGCGGCGAAGCCCAGGAGGCTTGCGTCCGTCACGGCGGAGCCGGCGGCGGTGGTGGAGGTGTGGGTTCCGTGGCCGTCGTTATCGCGCGGAGACCGCGTCTCCCTGGTTTCGTCGATGGGGCCCATGCTGGCCTCGTAGCCCTTGGAGAAGAACCGCGCCCCGATCAATTTCCGGTTGCAAGACGTCGCCTTGAAGTCCTTTCCCTCCTCGCACTCCCCCTTCCACCCGGCGGGCACGGGGCCAAAGCCCGTGTCGTCGAAGCTCTTCCTCTCCGGCCAGACGCCGGTGTCGAGAACTCCCACCACGACGTCGCTGGCGGTGTTGGCCTGAGGGACGAAGCCGTCACTCTTGTCGAGGCCGAGGAACTCAGGGGTCCGGGTGGTGTGGAGCTCGTACCGGACCTCCGGGAGGACGGAGATGACGCCGTCGAGGGATTCCAAGGCTTGGGCCTCGGCAGGGGTGAGGCGGGCGGAGAAGCCGTTGGCGACGGTGTCGTAGGAGTAGAGGATCTTGGCGGAGTCGGAGACCGACCGGAGGGAGGCATCGTACCAGTGGCCGTGCTCGGCGAAGGTGGCCGGCATCCGAGACTTGGCCATGTGGACGATGTACGTCTTCCGCTTCGCTTCAGCTGCCGCCACGTGGCAGGAGGATGAGGAGCAGAGTAGGAGGAGGAGGAAGAGGAGGAGCATCCCTGTGATGGTGGCCGCCGGCGCCATTTTTGTTCTCGCCATTGCAAGGGCGTCGGCGATGGTGTTTATATAGTTGAAAAGGAGAAGGGGCCAAAAAGAGAGTGAGGGGGGTTTGGATGGGTGGGTGGGAATGGGGTTTCGTTTCGTCTGGGGGAACGATTGCTCGCTGAGAATGAGAACAAAGAGACGCGGTAAGCAGGCAAGAAAAGGGGAGAATTGCAAGGAAGAGCACGAAGAGGGGTAATCGAGGGTTTCGTGCTCTTTCGCCTTTGCGCTTTTCTGCTGGTTGTTTTGGACATTGAGGGTAATTAAGTAGAACCATCGCTGGAAGAGTTTGTACACGCGCTTTTCTACCTTTACCCTGCCCCTTTTCCCATTCGTGTTCAAACGTTGAGGTTAGACGGTGGACGGACTTGCTAATACGGAGCATCGAAATTAATGATAAATTTTTTTTGTTGACGCTAGAGCACAGGTCTCAAGCGTCCGATCGTCTCGAAGTTTTTTTTGGCGAGCTCTTTACATCTGTGAGCCTGTAAATAAGTTTCGAAGGCCAAAATTTTGACGAAAATTCTTTGATGAGCAACAGTCATGAGCAGTCATGAGCTTAAAAAAGTTCGAAAGAAAAAGTGAGAGAGAGAGAGGCTCTAAGAAAGCTCTCTCTGTGAACATTTAGGAGTATTATGAGTGTGTTACCTGGTTGGGGGTCCTTCTTACCCATTTTATATACGCTTAAGAGTTTATCTGGATTGAGTGGTTGAGGCTCCATAATAATGACTTTGATGGGTGAAGTGTCAGAACTGATGTTTGTGAGGCATGGGGTGCTACCACTTGTTAGAGCACGACAGCAATGGAAGGGCTTGCTTCCTTCTTTGAGATATCAGGGCTGTAGGCCAAGTCCCGTCAAAGTAGGTGGCTACAGGGCATGGCCGATCGCTATGGCGCTTTATCAGACGTATCCCCATGTCGCACGTCTGTTGTCCTGTGCAAACAAAGATGGAGTAGGCACGCAGACCCCACAATATGGCTGCTGGGGAACTATTTGGGTGACTGCCAAGGCTGAGGCTGGCCGAGGCTGAAGCTGAGCTATGTTGGCGAGCTATGTTGGCCGAGGCATGCTGAAGCTGGCCGAGGCTGTTGTTGGCCGAGGCATGCTGAAGCCGAGGCATGCTGAAGCTGGCCGAGGCTGAGGCTAGCCGAGGCTGAAGCTGGCCGAGGTATGGGCCGAGGTTGAAGCTGGCCAAGGCTGAGGCTGGCCGAGCTATGCTGAAGCTAGCCGAGGCTGAAACTGGCCGAGGTATGTTGGCCGAGCTATGCTGGCCGAGGCATGCTGAAGCTGGCCGAGGCTGAGGCTGGTCGAGCTATGTTGGCCAAGCTATGTTGGCCGAGGCATGCTGAAGCTGGCTGAGGTTGAGGCTGGCCGAGGTTGAAGCTCGCCGAGGTATGTTGGCTGAGCTATGTTGGCCGAGGCATGCTGAAGATGGCCGAGGCTGAGGCTGGCCGAGTTATGTTGGCCGAGGCATGCTAAAGCTGGTCGAGGCTGAGGCTGACCGAGCTATGTTGGCCGAGCTATATTGGCTGAGGCATGCTGAAGCTGACCGAGGCATGCTGAAGCTGGCCGAGGCTGAGGCTGGCCGAGGTATGTTGAAGCTGGCCGAGACTGAGGCTGGCCGAAAAAAAAGGGGCTAACTTGGGTGGCTAACTGGGAGTTCAACCTGAGTGCATTGCCATTGCCCATGTGGTTTACTGGCCCATCAATTTCGATGCTATAATTTGTTCGATAAAAATTTTTCATTTTATATATGGAATTACTGCTCCTGGTTAAATGGAACATACGGATCTATTAATTAATGCTCGTGTTATCAAGTGTTTAAAATTAAATATATAAATAAAAATATTTAATGTAAGTAAAATTAAAAATAATTTAACTTTTATTAACCTTTGATGTAAGCATAAATAAAATAAAAAAATAAAAAATAAATAAGGCATAATTTTTTTTAGTAAACCTTGCATACATTTATTATTCAAGACTATTTTTTGACAATTTTTTTTGGCATTTTTACTATACTAATTATTTTAATTAGATAAGGATCGAATCGGTACACACTTTTTTTTTTATCAAGCTTACGAGAAATCTTATAATTCTTTTCTTAAATCAAGGATGAACCTGCTATCTCTTCTTTCTTATGGACTACAGAGAACTCCTACACTCTTTTAAAAGAGAGAAAAAAATAAGCAAATACTTCTAAAATATAGATTTACAAATAAGATTCCAAACTTAAGAATGAGAGATTATGCACTTAAGGCTCAAGAACTACAATTTTATAAAGCTTTTCTAATAATTTTTTAATTGATTCAAAGCTTAGTCTATTATTAAAATAAGCATTAAAGCTTCTAAATTTACAGCGGTTGAAAAACTAGACATTGGGACCTAAAATGATATCCCAATAGTTAGCTAAAAACTAGCTCTTATGGCTATTAGAAGCCATAGAGTTGATCGTTCTATAATATGCCAATCGATTATTTTAAAATAGAAGGCTGCTATTTTGGTACACATTCTTTGGTCAACCAAGAACTTGCTTTAATCAATAGCTCACATTATATTTTAGATTTTTAAATTAATTCTATATTATTTTGAAATTAAAACTAATCTAATTAATTCGCAATGATTCTTAAGCCTTATGCAATTCCTTTCCAACCAAGTTATACAATGAATATCCTTAAAAAATAAAGATTACAAGATGAAGCCTTCTCTTTGAACATTTTTGAACTGATTAATATTTGATCTTCTATTATTTTCTTTGACTTGAATTTCTTGCATGTTGCTTGAATTTCTTACAAATTAACTACTTAACAAATGAAATTTTGCTCAAGTATTGACTTAGATTAGCCTCATAGTTGCCCGTCGTTCTAAATTCAAGTATGCCATTAATCCTTCAATAAATATTTTTATTTTCATCAAAAATATGTATTACTCAACCCTTAAATTTAACGGTTACTATCAACTTTCTTATGCACATCATCATTTTATTGCCTCAATTTCTTCCTACAATGAATTCCTATTAATTTTACCACAATTCTTAAGGATCTATATTAGTGTGTAGCCATGAAATTAAAGCTATTGAGTATAATTAATGAAACTCGGTTGCTTATTCAATAGATACTTGGTTTAATTCCTATTGGATGCAATAGTTTGCCAAATTAAGCACAATTTATATGGTTCTATTGAGTGCTAAAGGCTAGATATAAATGTAAGATATTAACTACTACGAGACTTTGCCATGGAAACTTGGTTAAGGAGGTTTATATGAAGTTACCTCCCAAATTTTCTAGTTAGAGGGAGAACATCGTTTGTAACTTGAAGAAATCTATTTATGTCGTTGAATTAGCTTCTCATAATTGGTCCTCAAGATTTTTCATCGTTCTCCAAAAGGTTTGTTTTGTATAGTCAGAAGTTGATTATTCTTTGTTTACTCTCAAGCGAAGTAATTCTTTTACTGTTGTTCTTATTTATGTTGACCATGTTATATTTATAGGCAACAATCCTCGCATCGCAACTTGGCTCAAATAATTCCTCTATTCTTAGTTCCATATCAAGCATTTGGAACCCTTGAAATATTTTTTGGACCTTGAAGTTACATGATCCTGCAAAGGCATTGCTCTTGGTCAAGAAAATATACTCTTGAAATTGTGAGGAGATGAAAATGCGTTCTTCTTGAACCTCTTCCTTTATATTGAAGCAAAATGTGAAGCTATTATTCAATGAAGGTACCCATTTGATGGTCCGTTCTTTATATTGCCATTTGTGGGCCACCTCATCTACCTTATCATTACACATCTTGACATTGATTATTCTATGCAAATATTAAAGCAATTCACAAGCAAGCCCCAAGCCTCATATGCAAGCTTCAAGTGTTACGCTACCTAAAGTTTATTTACAAGCAAGCCCCAAGCCTCATATATGCAAGCTTCAAGTGTTACGCTACCTGAAGTTTATTGTCTTTTCCACTAATTCTCTTCAATTGCATATATTTCTTGATTTGAGCTAGAGTAGCTACCTCACTTTCCATTGTTGACTCACTAATTATCATTTCTTTCTTACGGATAGCCTAATTTTGGAAGTATAAGAAGCAATGAAGCATGTCTCATACCTCAATTGAAGCAGAATGTCAATTTATGGCTTCAACAACTTATGGGGTACGGTGGCTCATTTTTCTTGTAAATGATTTTAATATGACCTTATGTTTCATCTTCATTGAGATAATCAAGTTGCATTACATATTGCCACTAACTTAATTTTTCTTTAAATGTGACAAGGACATCTCATCTAAGAGAAGATTCTTGTTGGCCTCATTTAAACCCATTATATTCATTCCTACTAGCAATTGGTGTATCTATTTATCAAGCTTCTAGATCGTGATCAATTTCATAAACTTCTTAGCAAGTCAAACATACAGGAAATCTATGTTTCAATTTAAGGGGGAATGGCATGCATATCATTCTTGAGTATCATATCGATTCAACATTATATATATATATATATATATTTCTTTTATTTGAAGATCAAACAATTTTGATAGGGATCACACAATTTGGCATTGTATTTTTTTTTCTTTTATCCGAGTTGACAAAATACTTGCATATTATATCTCCTTTTCTTGTATCCAAGTGTATACAAATATTGATAAAAAAATGAAAGAGCTAGATCTTCAATTTTAATAGCTTTGCTCACAATGATAAGAAAGTTGAGAGATCATAAAGGAGGATGGTCTTTAAGTCAAAAGAGAGAAAAAGAGACCTTAGTGTGTGAAGAGAAAGGATGGGCACAACAATAAATCCTTTGTGATGCTATTTATAGAAAATCATCATTAAAATATATACTTTTTTTAAAAAATAATTTGCAAATATATAATAAATCACTGGCTATGTAATTATAGCTTAATTCAATTACGTAGGGACCATATATGGTCCAAACTAGTATAAAATCAACTCTTAAATTACCATGATAATAGGGTATTGGTGAAATATGTGATTCGAGTAATGCTTTTGGATATTTATTTTATGCACGAGAAAAATATTATGAAATTTAAAATTGTTGACTTGTCACTTCATGATCAATCAATATTCTATGTTTAAGAAAAAAATCTTGTAAGTTATACCAATCCTCTCTTAAATTTTGTTGATGTGCGTGTAATAAAAGTTTTATAGGATTATTCATGATTAATAGAGATAGATTATTCATAGGATGAATGCCATATGCATCTAGGATTTAGTTTGCTAGTGGTTTAGGCCTTGAGTATCTTTAGAGCAATGAGAATAAGCATTAGATTAGGTTTTATGTACTATGTATGAGAAAATAGATGACTTAACAGAAGCCTTTATGCCCATTTTAATTATAATTGTTCAAAAAAAAAAAAAAAACTTGATCAAAATATGGGTCCATGCACATAATGATCTATTCTTTTTTTTTTTTTAAAAGAAATTAATTTAAATATTATTTTGGCATGTAACTTTAGGCCATGTAACTAACTTATGGGATGTAAAGGATATAAAACTCTCATAAACAAGAGAGTGAAGAAAAATTTAAGCAATACATGTTACCAATTATTGAATACCATTTTGAAAAAGTATGTTATTTGTATTAAAAAAATAACAATCACAAAAACATCATTTATCAAGTATAGATGGCTTTAATTTTTTGTCTAATTAATAAATAAATCTTATTAATTAATTAATTTTCCATAAAAGTATTCATTAAGTTTATTGGTAATTATATTTCAATTATGCAAAGGCATATTGCACTTTCTTTCTTCTTCAAAATAAATGAGATTTCATTAAAAAAAAATTCACTTGTTTCTTTTTATATAAAAATAATAGTATTTAACAAGTAGAAGAGCTCCTTATATAGATTCCATATAGAAGCAACTCAAACAACTTATAATATTAAATATCTCTATATAAATATGAGTATTGAATTTGTGAAACATGAGTGAGTCCCTTCGGATTAGATATAACTAGGTATGTGCCCGTATGATGCATGGATGATAATTTGATTAATAGGATAAATTAATATAGATATATATTTATAATTTTTAATTTTATATTAAATTTAAATTTAAAATTATTTTATTTAGATAAAGATTAAAATAAGTAATAAAATATATGGTTTAGATTTAATTATTTTAAATTAAAATTTGATTTGAAACTATAGGTTAAAATAGATGAAATATTTTGCTAAAAATAGAGTTTTTAAAAAAGTATAAACATAATCCAAATGGAAAGGTCAAAAAGGAAAATATTAAATTATCTTAAATTTCAAAAAGTAATTGATTTGAAAGTATAGATTAACAAATAGATGAATTATTTTATTAAAAAGAATTTTTTAAAAATATAGACATAATCCAAAATTAAAATGATATATATATATATATATATATATAATTTTATATTATTAAATTTAAATTTTAAAATTATTACTTTTAGATTAAAAAATAAAAAATAAAATAAATGTATTAGATTATTTTTAAGATTTCAAAAAATAATTGATTTGACATTGCATCTTAAAAAATAGATGAAATACTTTTCTAAAATAGAGTTTTAAAAAATATAAACATAGCTCAAAATGGAAAGGCAAAAAAAAAAAAAGATAAATAAATAGATTTACATTATTTATTTAATTTTATATTATTAAATTTAAAATTTTAAATTATCATTTCTAAATTAAAATTAAATAAAATATATAAAATATTTTTCATTATTTTTAAATTTTATAATAAAAATAATTTACTTTTAAGTGTCCATAAAAAAAAGTGAAAAAATGATAAATGAAAGTGCATTAGGGAAGATAAAGTTTTGAAAGAAAAATTATTTTAGCTGAAAATAAATTGGCTATATTAAAAGATATTTAATACAACTGAGAATATCTTAGTTTTAGTTTTACTTTTTTAGATTAGACCGCAAACTTGTACACATGGACCTGTTATCACCATGACATTTCCTCGATCGTCGACAAGCATCGACCACTTGTTCGGTTGATCAAGGATTTTTCGATAGAGTTTGTTCTTTTAAAAACCTACAAAAAGTCGATTAGAGATACAGATGATATATTTTATATTCAAGTTAGTACTTTGGACAACAGCAGTAAGCTTAAAGTAAAGCTTGAGAATCTTAAGAAATGCTTCATATAAGCATGTATATGTTCCTTATCTAGTCGAAAGTCTCTTTTATTCATTTATGAAAGTTCGTAAAGCTTGTAGTATAGTTGAATGCCAGAGCGTGCGTTACGAAGCTAGAATGGTCGTAACTAAGATGACAAGATTTACTCTTCATGTGGCATAGTAGAATTGATAAAATTTATTAGACCTAGATGATCGTTATAGAATTAGTAGGATTTATCTTCTGCGTTTATTGCGGAGGAAATATGTTTGTTGATATCCTGAGAGATTGTGTAAGCCATTATGAATGAAAGAGATTGTATATGTGGGCCTTATAAAAAAATTTATCTGAGTGGCCGTCCTATTCTTGATGCATGGGTGGTCGTATTTATTTGACTCATGGGAGAGAGAGAGAGAGAGAGAGAGAGAGAGAGCCTGATTAGTGGTAATTATTTGAGAAAATTTATATATGACTATTTCTTCACGCGAGACACTGCAAATATCCACCGCCGACAGGAGCTTTGGACCACGAGCGAAGATTAAATAATGGATATTATAATAACCAGAATACATATAAAATTATAAAAATCATCAAAATCGATATAATATTATTAACGCCGGCCAGAGCAAATTAATATTATTTTAATGGTCGATTTTTCTGGGAAGAGATTTAGCCTTTTGTCCCGTCGCGAGATAAAAGATCGCTGCGCGACCGCAGCCTTACTGCAACGGGGAAGGGAAAGCAAAGGGCCAAGGGAAAAAAAAAAGCCTCACTGCCACAAAGCTTGTCTCGTGGTGGAGCCTCCACGGCTCCACCATCGATGGATGAGGGCCACGAGACTCAACCATCCTCCTCCCACTAGTTGAGGCTCCACCATCGATGGGATGAGGGCCACGGGACTCAACCATCCTCCTCCCACAAACTAGTGGAGTTCATGGATTCCAGCTTCAGTCCCCTTATCCAAAAAGCAAAGGTTGCCACAACTTAATATTTTTTATATCCAGTAACCTTTATTTATATATTGTTTTATTTTTAAAAAAATAAAAAGTTTAATTGAAGTGGACTAATAATATATTTTTTACTTTTAGGTATATAAAATTATTAAGTTGTCGTCAAGGACGTATTCTTTATCTTTTGCACGAAGGATGCGCACCGTACCGTGGTGATGGCTTGGCGTCTTTTTATCATCGCATTGGGAGGACGGAAGCAATCGAGCGCTGGCCATAATGGACAAAGGCACGTTGTCACGGGCCGTTTTGGGGAAACGACCCCTTTTTCTGGTGTTCGGTGGTGATATATCTTTTTAATATATATATACACACACTCACATACATCATATATTTTAAGTATTTTTAAATATATCTATAAATTTTAATATATTATATTTAATTATTATATTTTTAATTATATTAAATCACATCCATTTAATTTGACATGTTACATTTGATTATTAAATCTACTCAAATTTTACTTAATATATCCAAACTTTCATATGTATAATTTAATAATATTTAAAATATATAATAGTTAAGTATAATATATCAAACTATATTAGAGAGAGAGAGAGAAGGGATTTGAATATAATCAAGTTTAAGATTTGATTAATTTTTTTATTCTTATATTCACATAGGATATATTATAAAATTATTTTATCTTTTTTATTTTTTATTTTTAAAATTTATAGAATGCATGAATTTAATAATAAAAAAGATGATTAAATATAAGTTTGGATACATTTAAATACACTAGAGTCTTTCTCAACTCAATTCAACCCACATTTCAAAAAATTTGATAAATTTTATACTAGTTATTAGTTACTTAAAGCAATTCTTTTTTTTTAATCCGAACTTAGGACCGTTGGGGGCTCTCAAAATTCACCCCAACAAAGAGGGCCCTCAAAATTCATGAGGTAGGGTAGGTGATACCTTATGCAACAAACCAAACTGTTATTTACGACCATGGACCATTTATACGATCATGCAACAAAATATATTAAATAGTAGTCTTCTATTCTCATTTTTTTTAAATCATATTTATGCATAAAAATTAAGGTTGTGCTCTTTTAAAGGAAGTAATGAAAGACGAAAAAAGAAAGCCGTGGAGGTTGTCTTATCTTCGGGTCCCATGAAACATGGTAAGGCGTACACCGACCAAGATAGCGGGTCTTGATAACGTGCACCGAGCCGACAGATCGTGCACGATGATGGTCTATCATGCGCGGCACAAATCGTGCACGATGATTAACGATGCATATAAAAAATAATTTTATTTTTAAATATATTATATACATGTACAGCCAATCAATGCATATAATGTATACGTTTCTGCATAGCTAAATTATTATTATTTATTGTTCATGCCATATTTGTTCAATAGATTAAATCAAAATATTAATCCCTATTAATTAACTATGTAACATCTAGTCTATAATTATTTTTTTAATTTTTAATTATTTCCATCTCTAAGGTATGTTAAAGTTAACTTTGATGGAAGTGTTTGTAGTAGTCAGTTGGATCGACTTTTATGATTTGATCGGGATCGACGGCATTCTTGACTCTTCGGTGTCTTTAGCTGAGTTGTATGCCGCTTGGGTTGCAATTTCGTGTGCCATTTGTAGTTTGCATGCTCATAGTCTTATCATTGAGGGAGATGCTATTACTGTGATTCGTTAGCTTTGAATGAACCATTGTGATCATCTGCCTACCAACCCCTTGATTTACGATATTCAATCTCTCCTTTAGGGAGCTTACAGCGTTCAGATTCAGCATATCTATAGGGAAACTAACTCAGCGGCAGATTGGATAGTTGCCAGGGTGGCTCATCACTCTGATTTTTAGAGATGGAAGTAGGAGACCCATGTCCTTTTTTTCTAACCCAAATTTTACTCTAATATATCGGACTCGACTCACCCAAAATTAGTGCGTACAAAAAAAAAAAAAAAATCACACATTATAAGAAATGTATGAAATAAATATCTGTAGCAACACAGTTATCTTTTTATTGTACATGGTACGTAAAAAAAAAAAAAAAAAAAATTAGTATAATAAATTGGATGTTACATGATTAGTTGATAGGAACTACACGTTATATTCTGATTTAATAAAATGCCGAACATCAATTTATACGATAAGATGTGATTTGTTCATTTATATTCATTTTATACACGTGCAATGATAGGACATGTGTTTAGATGATTTAAATGAAAACATACTAACTCGTAGAACCATGTCATGAATCAAACCAATCAAATTAGACCTGACAAATACTTTATTCTAGGTACTTATTAGGTTCAGTTCCACTAATACCAAATTTGGTAATGTTCCAAGTCAAACGTTGGTCAAATTCAACCTTGACTGTTTGTGGATCTATTTGCCATGGCTTTTATATATCGTCGGATCATAATATCATGCTACCATTGTGAGCTACTACTATTTAGTGAAGTGTAAACTTGGTTATTGGTGCACTAAAAGGGAATTTTGAAAGCTAATTTGGGGACTAAATGTCTCTAAAAACCATGGTTTCCAACCATATATTTGTGGCGAGCCTCTCGGCGTAAAGGAGGAGGTCACCCTCGCATTAAAAGCTTGGGCCCGGATGTCACAGAGATAGCTTACAGAAAAACTTGAACAAGAATTCATCTCCTTTGGTCGTTGGCTCATGATGCTGGTAAACGAGCAAGGCAGTGGATGGCGATTGCCGTAACTAAAATAGGGTTGCACCCAAGAGTTTTGCCCACGTACTTTTTAGTTTTTACGCGTATTTTGCCAAAAGTTTCTTCTCATGCATGGAATTTAACGTGATCGAAAGGACCAGTTCATGCCAAGAATTGTGAATGCTTGTGGGCCATGCATCGCGACGAGAAGGACATCAGGCGAGTCTATTGTCCTCTCGGCTGCCAGCTGAGAGGGATAGAAACCGGCATCAATTATTGATGAAGGCTTGTTTCATTCACTTGGGTACGGGTCTACTTCAACCTAACATTCTATAGATGTTTTCATCAAAATACTTGTAATATTTTAAAGTTAACTCTGTAAATTGGTAAAAGAGAAGGAAAGATATGGCATGACAGATAATCTTGGTCCACAGTTTGAACTTTTCATACCTAGGTGATATGACTATATAGAAAGTGAACATCTGAACGACAGATGTAACGTGATGCCCCAGATTTTCTCTTACATCATGCGAGTAACTTTTTTGCTTTCACGGGCAGTGTGCAAGGTTATTTTTCCTTTAGGATCTGTTCCGGGTTCCAGCAAAAAAGTCCAGCCATCCATAAGTCCGAAGAGGGCTCGTAGAATATAGCATTTTGAGTTAATTTTAGGCTACAATATACTTTTAGAGCTTTCCCTTAAAATTTATTTTGACCTTTAAACTTTTAATTATTACGGTTTAATTTTTTATATTTAAAAAATATTTTATTTGCAACATATTATTATATAAAGTTAATTAAAATTAATAAAATAAGTGTCATTCTAATGGAATAGCAGATACATCATCCTAAAAGCTCAAAGTTATAGTCCATATGTTTGTGTTAGTATAATGTGTTAGCTAACCTATTAATTTTAGTTGACTCAGTGACATAAGAAATGCAACATTCAAGAATTAAGCTTTAACAACTGAAAATTTGATGACCAAAAGAATATTTTATCCTTAGTTTTATTATATGACAATCCATAGGAAAGAAAAAATTGATTGCTTGGTCATGACCTTGTGGCGTTTGTAAATAAAGCTAGTTAATTTCTAAAATGATATTGTGAGCTATAAAATATAATCTTAACTATTATTTTTAAAAGGAAACTTTTTTTTAAAAAAAAAAATTCAAAATGCTTTCAAACAAAATACAATGAGGAGAACTGTCTTGTAAAAATGAGGTTTAAATCTTAAAAATTTTGGCTCATAAGAGCTCTTCTTGCTAACGGTTCTAAAGTTATAAATGATTTGCATGTTTACCGCTTTTAAAGTATATATTATAAATATTTATGCCTCTTAAATTTGATTATTTATTAATTTTTGGCCTCATTAGAGTTTTGAATTCATGGCATTTATTTTAGTACCATCTTAACTTACTGATGATGTCAAAATCTAATCATATATAGGACTCTATTTATCAATCGAATAGATGATGATGATAATGATTTAGAAGCAAGATTATTAGCAAATCTAATGAGAGGCATCATGATATTCACCGAGGTGACTAACGATGGCGAAGGAAGACCATTAGGAAAAATACCAAGAGTTTTTTTACGAAGCCTCTTTGATGCCAATTAGGTTAGTAAAGGAAATAAGACACAACGAAGAGGATGAGGGGATGAAATATAGCTTTACTTCTTTGTCGATCAGCCATATGAAGGTTGGTTATGTTAGTGTTGATCGGTCCTCTTTTCATTCAGTCTTCTTTTTGTAGATAGTTGGTGATGGTGTAGTATGGATCTTATATCTTATAAAAGAATCATATGGATAGCTCAAATTATGAGCCATGCATGTATCCTATCAAGATGGGCCCACCTTTTAGATAGAATTATTTGTAGTACTATGAGCTGCATATTTTGCTATCAGATATGCATGCTTGTCAATCCATTTAGAGATGCATGATCGATGCTGACTTCTTAGGTATGCATAGCTTGCCAACCTGTTATGTGCATACCTTTAAATCGTAGTCTTGCCAGTTGTAGTGATGGTGGTGCTAATGTGGATTAAGTTATCATATGCTAAGTTACTAGGAACAAGCTCAACCATATATGTATATATTTGACATCAATAATAGGATTTTTTTTTTCAGGAAGTAAAATAGATAGACTCAAATCTATTAACATACAAAATATTCATGCATAAAATTAAGATGAATAATTGTTTTTCATGAGCCTGCAATTGAAGAAGTATGATGGTGAAATTCATCTATCATAAATCTCTCCATTTCTCTCTCTCTCTCTCCCTCTCCCTTCCCTCTAAAAGAAAAAGAGGAAAAACTGCCTGCTAGAAAATATAGATCTACATGATCGATAAATAATGAGCTGGTGACGGGTCCACCACCAATTATTGGAGGACGCCGGCCCCAGTAACACCTTTGCGGTGGTTCTCTGGCTGGACTACAAGATTCATGAGATGCTTGCCCCTAGTTATCATTTCTTGAGAAGCCGGTTGTTGGTTGCTGGAGGCCTTTGAAGTGAATCTTGGGGGCCATAGTTCTCAATCTTGCATGTGAAAAGTTGCCAACCATGTGGACGATGACTTTTAACTCTCTTAGGATTCATCTGAAGGTCTTTTGTGAATGCAAACGACCATGTTACACTCGCATGAAGTTTGATGATTATAGGCCACACCTCCACCTACCTCGGAGCCCCAGTTCACTTCAGCTGGCCAAGGCTGTTCTTAGACGTTTACATGTTCCATGCCAGCCTTGATTTGCCATTAAGTTTCCTTAAATTCTCTCTCTCTCTCTCTCTACTGTAATGTTACGGACAAGTCAACAGATGGCTTCAAAATATATATTGCAAGTATGGCACCTTTAGGCTATAGATGATACCATGCATGGTCCCACTTCTATCAGAAATAACGCAAGTATGTGCGTGTGTAGAAAGAGAGAGAGAGAGGGATCAGGGAGAAGAGAGAGTTAATTGTTTTGATCCACCTGAATCATTGGCGTAATGCTGGTGCATCTTCAGCGTACTGTCATAAGAGAGAGAGAGAGAGAGTTAATTGTTTTTGATCCACCTGAATCATTGGCGTAATGCTGGACATCACTTCTTCAGCGAACTGTCATAAGAGAGAGAGATAATTGTTTTTGATCCACCTGAATCATTGGCGTAATGCTGGAGCATCACTACTTCAACGAGCTGTCATGGATGACTGGTGCCGATGATTTTGGAGGGCAGTGTGAAGAACAAAAGCGCGTGGATGCTAAAAAATATTTTCCACCAGCCTCTCTCTCTTGGACAAACTCGGAGCATCACTTCTTGACCATAATGTCCCAATTCTCAATCACTTAAATATTTTCCACTAGCCAAAATGCTGTTTGGCATGAGTTGATATCAGGATGGCATAGCTTAAGCTGCTGCAGCTGGAGGGCTAAACACCTCCTCAAGTCGTTGGGAAGTATGAACGGGTTGACCGGTCCCATCCCAGTTCAGTCAGCCAAACAACCAGTATCACGAGTTAGATCCGCTGTCACGGCGAAGAAAAGGGAAAAAAAAATAGAACTTGGCCATCGTATTGCTGGACTTCGAAAGGTATATGATTGAAGGAAAAAGCCAAGGTTGCTGCAAAGTGCAAACCGACCAAAAAGGCCCCACTAATGCTTCAGAACCATATATGATTGCTGGTTGGATAAGGCTTGACTTGAGAAAGTTGTAAGTGAAGCAAGTGCTGAGACCGGAAAAGTTCTGGATCATATAATTCAACAAAAATATAATTTTAAATTATAATTTCGAGTATTTATGTATTTTTAGATTCTGCGATTTTGGTGCTGTCGTTGCCGGTAGTCAATTCTTATCCTAAGACCACTCCATGATAAGCAACCATATCTAAAGTTAAACTGACCTCTAGTCCCTAGATTAGAAGTGTTTGGCATCATTCTTATTTTTTATATACATTTTTATAAATTAGTGAGATATTAAATGGATACTGATAGGGCCAGTAAACCCCATGGGCAATGGTGATGCACTCAGGTTGGACTTCCAGTTAGCCACCCAAGTCAGCCCTCTTTTGGCCAGTTTCAGCCTTGGCCAACATACCTCGGCCAGCTTCAGCCTCGGCCAACCTCAGCCTCGGCCAACATACCTCGGCCAACCTCGCCTCGGCAGCTTCAGCCTCGGCCACCTCGACCAGCTTCAGCCTCAGCCAGCTTCATCCTCGGCCAACATACTTCGGCCAGCTTCAGCCTCGGTCAGCCTCAGCATATACCTCGGTCAGCTTCAGCCTCAGCCAATATACCTCGGCCAGCTTCAGCCTTGGCCATCTTCAGCCTCATCCAGCCTCAGCCTCGGCCAATATACCTCGGATAGCCTCAGCCTCGGCCAACATACCTCGACCAGCTTCAGCCTCGGCTAGCTTTAGCCTCGGCCAACATACCTCGACCAGCTTCAGCCTCGGCCAACATACATCGGCTAGCTTCAGCCTCGGCCAACATACCTCGGTTAGCTTCATCCTCAGCCAGCCTTAGCCTTGGCCAACATACCTCGGCCAGCTTCAGTCTCGGCCAGCTTCAGCCTTGGCTAGCCTCAGCCTCAGTCAGCTTCAGCCTCGGCCAATCGGCCTCAACGACCACTCAAGCAGTTCCCCAGCAGCCACATTATGGGGTCCACGTGCCTGGCTCCATTGCTGTCAGCACAGGACAACAGACGTGCGACATGGCAAACACATCTGGAAAGCACCGTAATGGCCGCCCATGCCCTGCAAGCCTGCAGCAACCATCCAAATCAAGTGGCCACCCACTCTGACAAGACTTGACCTGCAATCCTGACATATCAAAGAAGGAAGCAAGCTCTACCATTGCTGCCATCACCTTAAATGCTCTGACAAGTGGCAGCACCCCAAGCCTCATTGACATCAGCTCTGACACTTCACCCATAAAATTCATCATTATGGAGCCTCAACCACTAAAGCTAGAAAAACTCTAAGCGCTAATAAAAAGGGTAAGAGAGACCCCCGACCAAGTAACGGAGTACTGAGAACTCACTATACTCTTAACGCTCATTCTTTCCCACAGAGAGCACAGCTCTAAGCCTCTCTCTTCTTCTTTTTCGAGCTTCCTCAAGCTCACGACTGTTGCTCAGAGCACTGACTTGAGCGTCGGAAAGTTCCCGCTGGAATCTTCGGCCCCCGAGACTTGTTTGCAGGCCCACAGGCGCAAGGAGCTCACCGAAGGATCCGGGCTCGCTGAAGGAGGCGACCGGATGCACGCCGACGTTCGAGGATGGTGGTTTGGTGTCAACAGATTGCACGCAGGAAGGGGGAGAGAGCAGAGTTCTACGACACTAAGCTACAAGCTCTCACTCCTCTACTACAACAATGAAAGCTTCCACCAGTTATGCTAGGGGGCACCCTCAACAAGCTGAGCAACAAGATGCTAGTTCTCTATTCCACCATCACCACCAGTTCATACCATTCAAGCAAAATACCGTGCCACCCTCACCCTGAAGATCCAAGCATTAATGGCAGTTGTTCAAAGGCTATGGGAGCGATATTCCATAGCCACGTGGCAATAAGCTTAGGAGCAAGAGCAACCTCAAACTCAAGCTTAACGGCAATTTAAGGCTCAGGCTCGTTAGCTAGCAAGAGCGCCACTCCTTGCCACCCAAATCCTAACTCCTAGTCACCTCAAGTATTTATGGGCATTTTTATTCCTGGCGGTGATAAGCTAAGACATGCTGATGCTATTAATGTAAGGTGGGAGATGAGGACAAAGGGCTTTGACTGTAGACTCTATCTACCCCCTCTCTTTTTTTTCTATGCTGCACCCAGAGCCAATCCAAGCCCAAGACCTCCTGCGGATTCCATTCCAGCTGCCCTCGGATTTCAGCACTGGTACCCCTCACCCTCAATCAACATAGTTATCTGGGGGTAGGTCATCAACTCAGCAGAAGGAGAGAGAGACCGTGGAAGCTAGAGGGCCCCTTCCTTGAACCAATGTGGAGGCTGCCCAAATCCTGATAACTCCCAGCAACATTCTCTCCTAACTGTCGACTTCAGCGGACTCTCCGGTCGCTCGTCTTCAACGGCCGCTGGCTGCCCGGGCTTCCCTCGCGACCTCTGGCTCCTGAGTCCGACTCCGACTCTCGTCCGTGGCTCCGCTCCAGCGTCCCCGGCTTTGGATCCCATCTCTCTCTTACTGCATTCTGAAGATGGATCCCTAGCTTCATTTCGGAGAGGAGCTAGTCATCAACTAATTCCGGGCTCCGTCCAACTTGATTCCCTGGGGGGCAGACCACCAGCGGGCAGAAGTGCTCAAATCCGCAGAAGGAAAACAAGGGGGTGCTACAAGAGCTAAGTACGCTGCATTTAAGACAGTCTTCTTTCATTGATACTTAAAAATATCATGCAGGGAAGACCAACCTTGCATCGGCATTCAAGACCAATGTACCATTGGTACCGAAGACCGTGTACCATCGGATCCAAAAAGCCTAACTCCGTCGGCACTCAAAGCCCGATGTACCATCGGCACTAAAGCCTGAGGCCAGCTCGGCACAAAAGGCACATGACGACTCTCAACTCTCAGGTCACCCTTCGGGGTTAAAAAGGCACCTGACGACTCTCAACTCTCAGGTTACCCTTTGGGGTTAAAAAGGCACCTAACAACTCTCAACTCTTAGGTCACCCTCCGGGGTTAAAAAGGCACCTGACGACTCTCAACTCTTAGGTCATCCTCCGGGGTTAAAAAGGCACCTGACGACTTTCAACTCTCAGGTCACCCTCGGGGTTAAAGGCTCCGAGCATGGTCCCATCTCAGCGACTCTCGGGTCACCTTCGGGGTTCAAAAGCTCTCGATGGCCTCAACTTTGCCTCAGCGGCTTCAACTCTATCAGTGGCCAACGGCCAATCGGGTAATACCTTTGTTTAAATTATATACTTGCAACATATTACTGATCACTTTCAGCCATCAAAAAGCCCCAAGATAACTCACAGCTAGGAGAGGCCAACTCCCCAGCTCACAGTTGATAGGCATCCACTCCGAGCCCCCCTCGGCCTCATACGGCCTCAGCCTTGGCACTCAAGCCTGACTCCGGTCGGCACTCAAAGCCCGATATACCATCGACACTCAAGCCTGAGGCCAGCTCGGCACCAAAGGCCAAAAACTGACTCCCCGTCGATACCAAACACGATGCAAAGGCAAACTACGAAAAAGCTAAGTACACTACAAGAAAAAGTTTCTTTTCATTAGTATTTAAATGCTTTATGGGAAAACCAACCATTCAAAAGGCTCTCAACGGTCCTATAATCATAAGGTCACCCCGGGCCGGCCACGAAACCCCCGCGATGGTTCAAGACCTATGGTTCCAGCGACCTTGAGTCACCCCTCGGGCTAGCCATGAAACCTCCGAGGCGGTTTTGGAGGAGCTCGATAGCATCACGGCTAACGGATACCACTCGGCCCGGTTAGGATACGCCCCGAGTCGGTTCAAATCCCTAACAGTCCGTACCCACTCGAGTCACCTACTGACCGGCACACAAACACCCGAGACGGTTCTGAAGGAGCTCGGTGGCATCGCGACTAACAGGATACCACTCGGTCCGGCTAGGATACGCCCCCGAGTCGGTTTAAATCCTAACAGCTGTACCCGCTTGAATCACCCCCGAACCAGCACATAAACACTCGAGGCAATTTTATTTCAGCCCCCGTAGCTCTATTTCTGCTTCGATAATTTTATTTATCCTCAACAACTTTATCTCTGCCTCACGGCATCATTGTAGCCTTAACGACTTATCTCTGCCTCAGCGGCATTATTGCAGCCTCAACGACTTCATCTCTGCCTAAGCAGCATTATTGCAGCCTCAACGGCTTTATCTCTGCTTCAGCGGCATTATCGCAGCCTCAATGGCTTTATCTCTGCCTCAGCTGCATTATTGCAGCCTCATCGGCTTTATCTTTGCCTCAGCGGCTAGTTGACGAGCACCTAAATTCAAACTTCATGTCAGAAGTTGAAGACCCAAAGTCAACTCACAGTTGGAAGAAACCAACTTTCCAACTCATAGTTGACGGATATCCACTTCCAGACTCTGCGTTGGGAGAGGATTGCTGGCTACCCTCAGCTAGTCAGCGAGCGGATGGAAATTATCCGTAGCAAGGCAAAAGAAAAAATATCTCTCCACTAGGAAGGAATCAGAACTGAAGTAGGCATGAATGGACAAGAACAAAGATGAAGAGCTCTACACTCCTTTGCTTGGTGGATGCAAGGCACGCGTCGTACAAGCTCAGGAGTATGGGGGGCATTTGATGGGCCATTAAATCCCATGGGAATGGTGATGCACTCAGGTTGGACTTCCAGTTAGCCACCCAAGTCAGCCCTCTTTTGGCCAGCTTCAGCCTTGGCCAACATACCTTCGCCAGCTTCAGCCTCGGCCAGCTTTAGCCTCGGCCAAAATACCTCGGCCAGCTTTCAGCCTCGGCCAGCCTCAGCCTCGGCCAGCTCAGCCTCGGCCAGCTTCAGCCAGCCTCAGCCTCGGCTACCTTCAGCCTTGACCAATATACCTTGGCCAGCTTCAGTCTCGGCCAACATACCTCGGCCAGCTTCAGCCTCGGCCAACTTCAGCCTCGGCCAATACCTCGGCCAGCTTCAGTCTCGGCCAGCCTTAGCCTCGGCTAGCTTCAGCCTTAGCCAATATACCTCGACCAGCTTCAGCCTTGGCCATCTTTAGCCTCGGTCAGCCTCATCTTCGGCCAACATACCTCGGCCAGCTTCAGCCTCGGCTAGCTTCAGCCTCGGCCAACATACCTCGGCCAGCTTTAGCCTCGGCCAACATACCTCGGCCAACTTCAGCCTCAGCCAGCCTCAGCCTGGCCAATATACCTCGGCCAGCTTCAGCCTCAGCTAGCCTCAACCTCGGCCAATCGGCCTCAAGACCACTCAAGCAGTTCCCAGCAGCCACATTATGGGGTCAACGTGCCTGGCTCCATCGCTGTCCATGCAGGACAACAGACGTGCGACATGGCAGACACATCTGGCAAGCGCCGTAACGCCGCCCATGCCCTGCATGCCTGCAGCAACCATCCAAATCAAGTGGCCACCCACTCTGACGGGACTTGACCTGCAACCCTAACATATCAAAAGAAGAAGCAAGCTCTACCATTGCTGCCATCACCTTAAATGCTCTGATAAGTGGCAGCACCCCAAGCCTCACAAACATCAGCTCTGACACTTCACCCATAAAATTTATCATTATGGAGCCTCAATCACTCAAGCGAGGAAAACTCTAAGCGCCAATAAAAAGGATAAGAGGGACCCCCAACCAGGTAACGGAGACAGAGAACTCACTACACTCTTAATGCTCATTCTTGCCCACAGAGAGCACGGCTCTAAGCCTCTCTCTTCTTTTTTCTTTCGAGCTTCCTCAAGCTCACAGTTGTTGCCCATAGCACTGACTTAAGCGTCGGAGGGTTCCCGTCGAAATCTCCGGCCTCCGGGACTTGTTTGCAGGCCCACAGGCGCAACGAGCTCCGGAGGATCCCGAGCTCGATAGAAGAGGCGACCGGACGCTCACCGACGTTCGAGGAGTGGTTTGGCATCAATAGATACTAACATTGAATTGTTATCGCCAAATCACGCGCCTTGAATGTCAGGTAACGGCAAAAATCCGAAAGTGGCGAAGACGGTCTAGGAATCTTCTAACTCCTCTCCGGGCCAAATCCTGTAAGGAAGTCCCCGGGGACCGGTTGCTCCGATGAGGACCCTCCGACGCTTAAGTGAGTGACTCAAACAAATAGCGATAAATAGTAGACTAAAGGGCTTAGCCTCAGAGTTTGGGGTTCGAATCCCTCCACCATGAGTGAGGGGTTTTTTATACCTGTTCGGGAGTCCCTCTTACCCCTTTTGGAAGGTTGCTGAGTCAAGGCATCGCCGTTGGCAGAGAATAGATGACAGGGCTAGTGGGGGACAGGCCATGACCGTCCCTGAGGTTGTCAGAGGTGGCCTGCCATCTTTCTGCCAGGTGCGCATCATAGGTAGTGGTGGGCCTGGTCGTGTCAGGCGAGCACTGTAAAGGATAGTGGCCGCGGAAACCATGTGCAGTTGCAGGTGATGGTTGAGCCATGAATGGTCGCAGATGTCAGATGGGCCACGTGGGAGAATGCTATGGGTGGATCCCGCAGCTGAAGTCATGATAGGAGGCGACTATGGAGTCGCACGATCCGAGGCCGACTCTGGAGTCGGACTTAGTCTTGGAGGCCAACTCGGCTAGAGGCTGGCTCTGTTGGAGGCCGACTCTAGAGTCGAGCGATCGGAGGCCGACTCTGGAGTTAAGCCTTGTCATGGAGACCGACTCGGCTAGAGGCCGGCTTTGCTGGAGGCCAACTCTGGAGTCGGGCGGTCGGAGGCCGACTCTGGAGTCAGGCCTAGTCTTGGAGGTCGACTCGGTTGAAGGCCGGCTCTGTTGGAGGCCTACTCTGGAGTCGGTATTAGTCTTCGCTATGTGATCTCGTTCGCCTAGCCTTCAACTCCGTCAGTCACTGTTGGCCCAGATGGCAACCCAAGAGGGGAGGTGAATTGGGTTCTTAAAAAAAATTTAGCTCTTTTTTTAAAAAAAACTTTTTGCTTTGATATGAAAGAGCTTAAGTGCAAAGTAGATAAATGCTAATCACAAATAAATGAGATAGAGGAAGACTAAGAAACAAAGCACGACAAACACAAAGATTTTATAGTGTTCGGTGTATCTAACACCTACGTCCACTCCCAAGCTTCACTTGGGTCCACACTATAATCTTTTGATTACAGTCGAGTTGTTTTACAAGCTCACAACTCAAAACTTGTTGTTTCCCCTGGGATCACAATGAACCCAGCTGGTTTTCGGGCTCACCAGCACACAACCCAACAACAAGCTATCCTTAGCTTGTACCGAGGTATACTACCTCCACTAATTCAATCCCCCGATTGAATTAGCAAACACTAATGAAAAATAGAGTTTAAGTACACAGCAGCTCCTCAAATGAGCAAATAAACAATAAACTAAACAAGGATAAGAAAAGCCTGTTTGAAGCTCTTTGAATGTGTGCTTTTCTTCTTTTCTCTTCTCCTTTGAAAGATTGAATCAGGGCCTCAGCTCAGATTCTTCAGAAATTTGCAGTTGAGAAGTTGAGGATTTGGGGCTTTTGCTATTTCTTCTAAAGATGGAAATCTCCTTGATTTGAACTTGAGAAGCTTGTGGATTTCTCTTTGAGCTTTCTGAGGTTGATGGATTTGAGCTCTAAGTCTTTCCTCTTGATTTCTCTCTCTTTTTCACAGAGTATTTTTCTCGATTTTTCTCCTCTTTTCTCTTGTATTCCTCTCTTTTTCAAACGGACGATTTTCCCTTTTATAGATTTCTTAATCCAGGTTTAGGTGGGAAATATAGCCGTTGTGAGTTGTTTGGATCTTCTACACACAAAGAAAATAGCCGTTAGAGGTTAGGTAAAAAGAAATCTTACCGTTGGAGTCTGTTCTGACAGATAAAAAATCCGTTCCTGACAGGTTGGAGTCGGCTCCAACTTTTCAGGTGTCGGCTCCAAGTCGGGTATCCAAAAATAGAAAATAAAAAGTTGTTGAGGAGTCGGCTCCGAGAAAGTTAAGTGTCGGCTCGCTTTCGGGTCGGCTCCAATCCAAGGTGTCGGCTCCAGAAATGCTCATAAAAACACGCTCTCTGTTCTCAGGTTAGAGTCGGCTCTAGAAAATCAGTGTCCTCCCGAATTCTCAGGTGTCGGCTCCCGAATACTGGTGTCGGCTCCAGAAACTGAAACAGAATACGCTTCTCTGTATCTCAGGTTGGAGTCGGCTCTGAAACTCTGGGTGTCGACTCCAGACCATGCCAAAATTTTAGAAAACTTCTGATACGCCTTGGGGTCGGCTCCTGACCATTTGGGTGTCGACTCCAAGCTCTGAACTTTGAAAAATTCTTTTGACATTTTGATTCAAAACTTGTTTCTTTATTCCTTTTGATTGATCAAACATTTTTAATCCCTGTAACACTTGTTAAATCTATTAGAAACATAGTAAATATACTCATGTCTTTTATTAATCATCAAAATCAATACTTGAGTCAACAATCTCCCCCTTTTTGATGATTATAAAAACATTGAGTATATGCATGAGTTAGACAATAAGATTTTCAACTCAAATTTCTCAAATATTTAGTTCTCATAGGTAAGCTCCCCCTGAATGAAGTAGCTCCCCCTATGATACTCAATTTAACAGTAAACTTTTAATGTTTGATACTGATTAAACAATGCATATCAAATTATATCAAATTAAGTGCATATGTCAAATTAAGCTTATTTATTCCAATGCATATACAAAACTTTTCCCTCTTTTTAACTTTTGATGCATATACGACTATCAAATTACTTCTCCCCCTTTTTTGTAATCAACAAAAAGGTTAAGAAGTTTCAAGTTAAATGATAAAATTGAGAGATGCTTCAAAGATCAAATGATATTCATTAAGTATCAAATAAGTTCATTACATAAAGTCAAGTATTACATCATATTGCAAAAAGAAACTTCATTACATCAAAATTTCAAACTAAACTACACTTCATTACATCAAGACTTTAGTGAAAAGTAAATCAACATCAAACTAAACTAAACATATCTTTTAATTACATCAAAGAACTTCATTACAATGTAATCAAAGATTAGTTCTAAGAAGTCTTTGCAAATCTTCTAATATTTTTTCATTCCTTCACTTTGAGTTCTTACAAATTCCTTTAGTCTTCTATCAACAAATGCACATGCAGTCATAATTTTGTCCTGAAGCTCAGCATTGCATTTGGAGTAAGTCTCTGAATCTCCACCAATATCTTTAAGTTCTTCAAAAATATTCTTGAGATCATTCTTCAAAGATTCTGCGGAGGCTCCAAGTGTAGATTCAATTTTACCAATTCTTTCATCCAAAGAATAATACATTTCTCTTAAATTCATTAAACTATTGTCAATTTCTGTTTTCATTTCTTCCTTGTGAGTAGCAAATAAACTTTTAAGCTGTTCTAACTGGATATCAGAAAAACCAATAGATGACATAGGCGGTGGTACATGTGCAGGAGCTGGAGTAGGTACCGGTGGTGGTGAAGATCTGCTAGGCTCTGGTGATGGATGTCTCACTGATGGACCTGCCTCAGATGGTGCAGTAGCCCTAATATCAGCTGCTCTCTCATCCAGATGGCCTTTCCTTTCCCATCTACCATCCACTTTTACAAACCCCATTCTGTGCACAGTAGCCAAGCTGTAGTAATCTGTGTGTCTAAGGTTCTTTGATGGCTCATTGTCAGAAATCACAACTCCTTGACTTCTAAAAACCATGGTTAGGATCATCCCATAAGGCAATGAAGATCTCCTCTTGCCCGGCCTCAGCCATATACCATATCATCATTCCAGCAAGATTAATTGGCTGACCCGTCAAGATACTATCCATAATCACTATGTCTCGCTCTGAGACATACTCAAAATGGCCAGTCTTGGGAAATAAGATCCTACCACAAATGTTATGCAGCAATCTAAGTTCAAGTGGCAATTGATTTGCCCTAACTTCCTCAAACTCTGATATTTCTCTTCCTAACATCCTTGACAAAGCATCTGATCTCTCACTGTGAATGTCCGCAAGCCCAGTGACAGGGATGCCTAAAAGATTTCCTAAATTGAAATGTGAGATGAATTCTCTTCCCTCTTACAGAACTGACTATTCCACCATCTCCCCTTGATAAATTGAGATAAAATTCCTTAACTATAGGAACATCCAAAGAACATACCTTATCCCAATGAGCTCTTTAATTTGTCTACCGATTACAAAACCCTCGGCTTCAAAGAAATCGAAATCCACCTTTCTTCCCATGGTTATGACTCGCCCAGCAAGGATATCTACTTGAGGAGAGGAAGGGCTAGGATTATCCGAGTGAGTTGAAGAGGAATCATCGCTTGGGGAAGGTTCACGGATGGGACGCCGAGCCGTGCACTTCCTTGTAGCCACGGGAGCATCAAAGACCGATCCCCTATGCTTAGGTGCCATTGGAATCTTAGGGAATGGTTGATTTGAGGAGTATTTGGCTTTGGAGGTTTGGAGGGGTTTTGGAGAAGATTTGGAGAAGATAGAAAATGAGAAGGTGTCGACTCTGCCCTAATATAATCAATTTGGGTCCACCAGGTGTCGACTCCCGCAAAGTCGGGTGTCGACTCCAAGTCGCTAACACTGTTAGCGCCGAGCTGGAGTCGGCTCCGCTTAAGCGGGTGTCGGCTCCAAGGTCAGAGACCGAGAGCGACACAGACAAGGTGTCGACTCCACAGATTAAGGTGTCGACTCCACTGACAGTTTCAGAGAAAAATAAATGAGTTTCAAACAGCCGAAACTTGTCAAAATAAGGTCAATAAATTTTTAAAAAAAAATCTTTGGAATGTGGAGAATCAAATTGCTCAAAAGTCTAGATAAATTGTCCTTAAAGTCATGAAAGAAATCAGGAATTGATTGAATTCTAGATAATCATTCCTTAGGTTTCAAAATCATTCCAAAGGATCACAAATTCCTAATTCTCCTCTAAGATAACAAAATCTCTCTTCACTCAAAGGTTTTGTAAATATATCAGCTAACTGTTCTTCAGTATTAACATAATCAAGGCAAATTTCATTGTTAGCTACATGTTCTCTTATAAAGTGATATCTAATTTCAATGTGCTTAGTTCTTGAATGTTGTATTGGATTCTTAGTTAAATTGATTGCACTTGTATTATCACATCTAATAGGAGTTTTATCAAGTGTTATGCCATAATCTTCAAGTTGTCGCTTAATCCAAAGGATTTGAGCACAGCAACTTCCAGCTGCAACATATTCTGCTTCAGCAGTAGATAATGCAACCGAATTTTGCTTTTTGCTAAACCAAGAGATTAAGTTACTTCCTAAAAATTGACATGCACCACTTGTACTTTTTCTATCTAGTTTACATCCAGCATAATCAGAATCAGAATAAGCAATCAAATTAAGTGTTGAATCTCTAGAATACCATAATCCTACATTTTTAGTTCCACTTAGATATCTTAGTATTCTTTTTACAGCAATTAAGTGAATTCTTTAGGTTCTGATTGAAATCTAGCACATAAACAAACAGCAAACATGATATCAGGTCTACTTGCAGTTAAGTAAAGTAGAGATCCGATCATACCTCTATAGTATTTTTGATCAACTTTCTTACCGTCTTCATCTTTATCCAATTTGCATGAAGGACTCATAGGTGTTCCAAGGGGTTTGATTGATTCCATTCCAAACTTCTTGAGATTTCCTTTGTGTACTTTGTTTGGTTGATGAAAATCCCTTCTTTGCTTTGCTTGATTTGAAGTCCTAGGAAGAAGTTGAGTTCTCCCATCATGCTCATCTCGAATTCACCCTGCATTAGCTTAGCAAATTCTTGACACAAATGATTGTTAGTAGCACCGAATACAATATCATCTACATATATTTGTACTACTAATAAGTCTTTGTCTTTTCTTTTCAAAAATAGGGTTTTGTCTACATTTCCTCTAGAAAAACATTTTCAATTAGAAATTTGCTTAACCTATCATACCAAGCTCTAGGTGCTTGTTTTAAACCATATAGTGCTTTGTGTAATTTAAAAACATGATTTGGAAATTCATGATCTTCAAAACCAGGTGGTTGTTCCACAAAAACTTCCTCATTTATAAAACCATTTAAAAATGCACTTTTAACATCCATTTGAAATAGATTGATGTTCATATGACATGCAAATGCAAGTAGTAATCTAATTGCCTCTAATCTAGCTACAGGTGCAAAAGTTTCATCAAAATCAATTCCTTCTTCTTGATTATATCCTTTTGCAACTAATCTAGCTTTATTTCTGATTACTATGCCATTTTCATCCAATTTATTCCTAAATACCCATTTAGATCCTATAACTGAATGACTTTTAGGTCTATCAACTAAGGACCATACATTATTCCTAGTAAATTGATTTAATTCTTCTTGCATAGCTAGCATCCAATTACTATCTTTTTCAGCTTCTTCAATAGTTTTAGGTTCAATTTGAGATACAAATGCAAGATGATTATTGATATTCCTCATAGATGATCTAGTTCTTACTCCTTGAGATGGATCACCTATAATCAATTCCTTCGGATGACCATAGGCATATCTCCAATCTCTAGGAAGATCTACTTCATTATGATTAGTATCAATAACATCAACCCTAGGTGAATCATCATCTTTAGCTTCTTGTTCATGATCTGAAGATACATCTATATTTAATTTTTCAATATCTCTTTCTAGAATATTTGTATCTTCCTCATCATCAATCTTTTCTGAACTTGATGCTAAAGACTCATCAAAAACTACATGAATAGATTCTTCTACAATTAAGGATTTCTTGTTAAATCTATAGGCTTTACTAGTTGTTGAATATCCTAAGAATATGCCTTCATCAGATTTTGCATCAAATTTTCCAAGATTATCTTTTCCATTATTATGAATAAAATTTACAACCAAATGCATGAAAATAACTAATGTTTGGTTTCCTATTATTCCATAATTCATAGGGAGTTTTCTTAAGAATTGGCCTAATTAGGGCTCTGTTAAGGATGTAACATGCCGTGTTTATAGCTTCCGCCCAAAAGTATTTTGGTAGGTTGCTTTCACATAGCATGGTACGGGCCATGTCTTCTAAAGTTCTATTTTTCTTTCTACAACTCCATTTTGTGTGGTGTTCTAGGTGCAGAAAAATTATGATGAATGCCATGTTCAATGCAGAAATTTTCAAATAAATGATTTTCAAATTCAGTGCCATGATCACTTCTAAGAGACACTATGGTGTTGTTTTTCTCATTAGTGACTTTCTTGAAGAATTTCAAAATATTGAGAAAGTCTCATCCTTGTGAGCCAAAAATAATACCCAAGTGAATCTAGAATAATCATCTACTATCACAAGGCCATATTTCTTTCCTCCTAGACTTGTGGTTCTAGTAGGTCCAAAAAGGTCCATGTGAAGTAGCTCTAGTGGCCTAGAAGTGGAAACAATATTTTTAGATTTGAAAGAGTTTCTAGTTTGTTTTCCAAATTGACATGCATCACAAATTTGTTATTTTCAAAATCTAACTTTGGAAGTCCTTTAACTAAGTCCATTCTAATCAATTTTGAAATCAAGTGTGTGCTTGCATGACCTAATCTACGATGCCATAGCCATCCAATCTCATTTACATTAGCATTATTAGCAACTAAGCAATGATTACTAGTAGACAAATTGTCTAAATCAATTAAGTATACATTGCCATTTCTATTCCAATAAATATAATGCTATTAATAGGATTAGAAACGGTGCAGATAGAAGCTTCAAATGAACTTTGAAACCTTTATCGCACAATTGGCTAATACTAATTAAGTTATGCTTTAAACCATCTACATAAAGAACATTTTCAATAAAGTGGAGGGAGTTATCTGAATTTTACCAAATCCCATAATCTGGCCTTTACCATTATCACCAAATGTAACAACTCCTCCTCTTTTATCCTCAAGGGTGATGAATTGCTCCTTGTCACCCGTCATGTGTCTTGAGCAGCCGCTATCAAGATACCACTTTCGTTTTGATCTTTTGGCCGCAAGACACTCCTGCAAAGTAATCAAACTTTCTGTTTAGGTACCCAAGCTTTCTTGGGTCCTTCATGGTTAGTAGCAACAAAGATTGTTCCTTTCGGAACCCATATTTTCTTTCCTTTACTACTTAAATTCTTGTTAATTTTTTTAAATTGCATTCATAAGATTTATGTCCCTTTTTGTTACAACAATAACATGAAAAATTTTTATCCTGTTCTTTTCTAAAGAAATTTTTAAATACTTTTGTTTTGTTAGGCCTATAACCTAATCCAGCTTTATCAAATACAGCTCTTTGATTACTCAATAACAAATTAAGTTTTTCTAAGCTATATGTAAATTTATCAACTATATTTTTATATTTATCAACTTCTTCTTTAAGCTAACATTTTCATTAGAAATTGACTCTTTATCTTTTAACAAATTCTTATTTTCAGATTTCAATTCTTCAACTTCATGTGTTAGTTTATCTTTTCTTGACAAGATTTAATTATCATTTTTCAAAACTTTGCTTTTCTTTTTCAGAATTTTGAAATCACTAACTAATTCATTAAATGCATCAAAAATTCATCAAAGGTAAAGTCATGAGTTTCGGTACATACCTCATCGTCTTCTTTTGCCATAAAGCAAATGTTTGCAACTTCTTTTGTTCCCTCGGATGAGGATTCTTCGTTGTCGCTCCATGTTGCAACGTATGCCTTTTTCTTTTCTTGTATCCCTTTTTCAATTGAGGACAATCATATCTAAAGTGCCCCGGTTTCTTACATTCATAGCATATGAGGGGGTCTTTCTCTTTATCCTTGTCCTTTTCTTTTTCTTTTTCACCTCCATCTTTGTTCCAAATTTTTTCTTGTGGAAGGGTCTCCTTCTTTGCATAAATCTTTTGAATTTCTTAGCTAGAAGTGCAGTCTCCTCATCATCTTCTTCTCATCACTGCTGCTCTTCTCATTTCTGCAGCTTTGAGGGCAATTGTTTCTTCTTTTTGACTCTTCCTCTTGATGTTGCTTCATGGTCAGTTCATGGGTCATCAATGATCCAAGTAGCTCTTCCAAAGGTAATGTATTTAAATCTTTGGCTTCTTGGATGGCAGTTACTTTCGCTTCCCATGATCTTGGAAGAGACCTAAGAATTTTACGAACCAATTCAGAGTTAGTATAGGTCTTACCAAGACTTTTTAGACCATTTACAATATCAGTAAATCTAGTGTACATGCATGTGATAGTTTCATTTTGTTCCATGCTAAACAATTCATACTTATGAACAAGAATATTAATTTTAGATTCTTTGACTTGATTAGTACCCTCATGGGTAACTTCTAATCTATCCCAAATTTCTTTTGCGGAAATACATGTAGAAATTCTATTAAACTCATTAGCATCTAAAGCACAATATAAAACATTCATGGCCTTAGCATTGAGCTGAGCCATTTTCCTATCGTTCTCATTCCAATCCCTTTCGGGTTTAGGAACTATTGAACCATCTACTAAGTGTGGGTGTGCTAGGTCCATTAGTGATTACACTCCAAAGCTCATAATCTAAAGCTTGAATAAAAATTCTCATTCTAGCTTTCCAATAAGAATAATTAGAACCATTAAATAAAGGAGGTCTATTGGTAGAATGACCTTCAGCAATGAAGATCCAGCTTGAGCTGCCATTTGGATCTTTAACTCTTGATCGTTGGATCAAACAAGAAATGAGCACAAGCTCTGATACCAATTGTTGGCCCAGATGGCAACCCAAGAGGGGGGGTGAATTGGGTTCTTAAAAAAAAATTTAACTCTTTTAAAAAAACTTTTGCTTTGATATGAAAGAGCTTAAGTGCAAAGTAGATAAATGCTAATCACAAATAAATGAGATAGAGAGACTAAGAACAAAGCACGACAAACAAGATTTTATAGTGGTTCGGTGTATCCAACACCTACGTCCACTCCCAAGCTTCACTTGGGTCCACACTATAATCTTTTTACAGTCGAGTTGTTTTACAAGCTCACAACTCAAAACTTGTTGTTTCCTCCGGGATCACAACGAACCCAGCTGGTTTTCTGGGCTCACCAGCACACAACCCAACAACAAGCTATCCTTAGCTTGTACCGAGGTATACTACCTCCACTAATTCAATCCCCCGATTGAATTAGCAAACACTAATGAAAAATAGAGTTTAAGTACACAGCTCCTCAAATGAGCAAATAAACAATAAACTAAACAAGGATAAGAAAAGCCTGTTTGAAGCTCTTTGAATGTGTGCTTTTCTTCTTTTCCTCTTCTCCTTTGAAAGATTGAATCAGGGCCTCAGCTCAGATTCTTCAGAAATTTGCAGTTGAGAAGTTGAGGATTTGGGCTTTTGCTTCTTTCTTCTAAAGATGGAAATCTCCTTGATTTGAACTTGAGAAGCTTGTGGATTTCTCTTTGAGCTTTCTGAAGTTGATGGATTTGAGCTCTAAGTCTTTCCTCTTGATTTCTCTCTCTTTTTCACAAAGTATTTTTCTCGATTTTTCTCCTTTTTTCTCTTGTTTCCTCTCTTTTTCAAACGACGATTTTTCCTTTTTATAGATTTCTTAATCCAGGTTTAGGTGGGAAATATAGCCGTTGTGAGTTGTTTGGATCTCTACACACAAAGAAAATAGCCGTTAGAGGTTAGGTAAAAAGAAATCTTACCGTTGGAGTCTGTTCTGACAGATAAAAAATCCGTTCCTGACAGGTTGGAGTCGGCTCCAACTTTTCAGGTGTCGGCTCCAAGTCGGGTATCCAAAAATAGAAAATAAAAAGTTGTTGAGGAGTTGGCTCCGAGAAAGTAAGTGTCGGCTCGCTTTCAGGGGTCGGCTCCGCAATCCGAAGGTGTCGGCTCCAGAAATGCTCATAAAAACATGCTCTCTGTTCTCAGGTTAGAGTCGGCTCCAGAAAATCAGGTGTCGGCTCCCGAATTCTCAGGTGTCGGCTCCCAAATACTGGGTGTCGGCTAGAAACTGAAATAGAATATGCTTCTCTGTATCTCAAGTTGGAGTCGGCTCTGAAACTCTGGGTGTCGACTCCAGACCGTGCCAAAATTTCAGAAAACTTCTGATACGCCTTGGGGTCGGCTCCTGACCATTTGGGTGTCGACTCCAAGCTCTGAACTTTAAAAAATTCTTTTGACATTTTGATTCAAAACTTGTTTCTTTATTCCTTTTGATTGGTCAAACATTTTTAATCCCTGTAACACTTGTTAAATCTATTAGAAACATAGTAAATATACTCATGTCTTTTATTAATCATCAAAATCAATACTTGAGTCAACAGTCACCTTGTCCGTTAAGCCTACCATGGGGTGATCAGCCACATCAAATGCCCTTCCGCCCCTGAGATGGTGCGGTTACGTCTTCTGCCCATTGAAAGGGCGCACAATGATTCGGTGGCTGATCCCCATGTGTCTTCGATTGCGGAGAGGGGCACGTGTCCTCAGGGGGCAATGCCTTTTCAATGCAGAAGATATAGGGCGTCGTGACGATGTTTCCCTGGTGGTCCTCATCATTGGATTCGAAGAGATCCTCCTCGGAACCGGGTAAACCTTTCATACTTCATGAAAAGTCAGTCGCCATCATGAGGCTGGTGTCATTGCTGTCTTATCATTGGTTGCTGATCATGCTCCCGATGCGCTCGATGATTATCGAGGCATCTCCTTCAACGGCAGGCATGCACACGGCGGGCCAAATTAGGCATGCAATTCAAAAGGAGGGATATAAAAGGAGGGCCGCTCCATCTGGCATTTCGCACCTTTAGACCTCCTTCTTCTTTTGTCCTAAGCCTAAGTCTCGCCCGAGCTTTCCTCTCTCAGACCTTGCTGTTCTTCTTCCTTTGCTCAGGTTAGTCCTCCCAACTTCTCCTTGTTTCCTTTCCATGGCTTCCTTACCCTCGTGGTCCTCCTTCCCTCCTTCAGAGGGCTACGTGTCCTCGTCCCAACTACGAGTGTCCTCGTCTCCACCTCCACACTGGTCCTCCTCTCCTTCTTCGGAGGACCAGGTTCCTCTGTCACAACGGTGGGTCGCTGGCAGGGTTCCTGTCGCAGATCTGCCATTCTCCTCCTCTCGATCATCCAGAGTCGATGGGGAAAGCTCGGAAGGGATCCCCTCCACCATCACCTCTTTTGAACTTAGGACCTTTATAGGGGTTTACATGATACTCGGGGACATCCGGTTGACCGCCCCAAGACCTGACGACAGAGTGACCTCGTCCTTGCGAGGGATTGCTCTGTACGAGGAGTTTTTTAAGATAGGTCTTCGGCTTCCCCCTTATCCTTTTATCGTCAACCTCCTCCATAGGTACAGCCTAGCACCCGCGCAGTTGGTTTCGAACTTATTTCAGACCATCAGTGCATTCATTACGCCCGAGTGTCCCTGTTCCCTTCGTCGCCAGTGTCGCTCCGGCTGGTGGCTATTCACACCCAGGCCCGGCTGGGCCATTAGATTGAGTCTTCCCACGTCCATTAAAAAGTGGAAGACTTGATACTTCTTTGCCAGCATTGAGGGAGTAAGGTGGGATTGGGGGGACCCTAACCTCGCGGCGAATAAGAACTTGACGATAGTCCCGAGGGATAGGGAGGCTCATGAGCAATTGCAGGCCTCCAAGGTTCCCCCCTACCGAAGACTCCTGTCAGAGAAGAACCTCCGATGCTTCGGGATCCTCCTGAGTGGTGGTGAGCGGCCGCTGATACTCTTCCCTCCTTTGCTCTTCTTCTTCCCTTTATTTTTTTTTATTTTTATTTTGCTAATCGACTCTAGCATTTGCAGACGTGAGGATGCCCCTTGATGTTGTGAGGAGGGTGGTGGCCAAAAGGGCGAGGGCTACCGATGAGGCCAAGGGGTCGGGGAAGAGGCCTCGGTCTTGGTCTCCGACCTGATCCTCGACCCGGTCCCCGACACCACCGCCCCTGATCCGTAGGCCCTGAGTGGATTGGATGCTCGTCCCATTCGTTGTCCTCATAGCTGATACACCCCCGGAGGGGCAGAGGGCCAAGGAAGCACCGAGGATTGAGGCGATGCCGAAAGCCGAGGCGGTACCAAGGGCCAAAGCAGCGCCGGAAGCCGATGCAGTCCCCCCACCTGTGGAGCCGGTCCCGAGCGAGGGCCCATCATATGGAGGCCCACGAGAGGGAGAGGGGGCGGCCGAGAAGTGCCCACCGGTAGTGGGACCCTCGGCAGAGGCGACGCCATCGGCTCCTGAGAGGCAAGTGGCCTCGGTGCCGACAGAGCCCACGAAAGGAGGAGGACTTAGGGCGATTCCGTCTCGGCCCTCTTTGATGAACCACGACCGTGTGGCGGAATGGTTGCTAGCCCTGATCTATCTGCCAGAGTTCCAGGAGGAGCTTCGATGTTAGGGGTGCTCTTCCTTCTTCTGGGACGCCTCCACCGCCATGGTGTGGGTAAGTGCCTTCTCTTCCTTGCGACATTTTTTTGCCTTACTTTACTGTATTGCTAACTGGCTTTCTTCGTGCAGTTGGTGAACTCCTTGTCCGCCACAAGGAAAGTCACTCTCCGAGCCAACAAGGGCCTCAACCGAGCCCAATGAGAAACCGCCGATGCTCAGGCCTGGGTTGCGAGGGCCGAGGGTGCATTGGAGGCGGCTCGAGCTGAACGGGCAGGGGAGTTAGAGGAGGTGAGGCGTCGGGCGGAAACTAAGGCCAAGCATGCCCGGGTTGCTGCAGGGCAGGTGGACGCCACCAAGGCGATGATTCTCGCCCGAGACCTTTGCCTCGACTCCCTCGAGCGGGAGGTGAAGGCGATCGAGCTACGGGCGAGCTATGCCGAGGAGATCGCCCGCATGGCTGACGCCAGGGCGGCCGAAGCCCTCAAGAGGGCTCAAACCGTTGAGGGGAAGGCAGCCGCGACCGAAGAGAAGGCTGCCATGGTCGAGGAGAAGGCCGCCGTGGTTGAGGAGGCAGCGGCCGAGGCGGTGGAGCGCTTTCGGGGCTCCAAGGCCTTCTGGGATGAGTTGGCAGAGGCCTCGGTCGACGTCTTCCACCATGGCTTCCGAGATTGCAAGGAGAAGGCGGCATGGGTCTTTGGCATCCCCGGCATCCGCAACCTCGAGCTAGATATCGAGGAGCCAGGGGAATCATCCTCAAAGCGGAGGCCGGCTGAGGACGGACCGGCATCAGCTGACGCCTGAAAGCTCCTCCTCTCGTAGTCTTTGTTGACTTTACTTTTTGTATGGAAGTCCAACCCGAGTCGACATTTTGTAAACACTGACAATTAATGAAGAATAGAACTCTTTTTCAAATGCTGATGAGTGTGAGTTCTTCTTTAGTACTTAGTTTTTTGAGAATTCTTGTCTGTTCACATTGAGTGGTTTTAGAGTGATCATCCATTCCACGACTGAAGTGAATCTCAGAGCAAGTATTGGAGCCGTCCCTGGGGTGAGGCTTAGTGCCGAGGCGGAGTTGGCCACAGGAGCCATCCATAGGATTGGTCCCATGCATGGACTCCATGGTAAGTCCATCTTTGAGCTGACTCGGTCATTGGTCTTTGTTATTCTTGCTCGATGAGCTTGGGGCTCGAGGTCCTTCTTACTGATGAAGTCTAGTCTGGGGGTGTCAACTTGGAGTCGAACTTCGGTCTTGGTCACCGATGCAGAGTCGAGCTTGGGTGCCGAGTCAGCTTCAGGTTTTTGTGCCGAGCTGGGCTCGAGCCTTGGGTGCGGATACTTGGAGTCGATTTTAAGGCCGACTCTGCTGGACTCGGTCTTTGGTGCCGAGCTAGCCTCGAGCTTTTGATACTGACACTTTGAGTCAGTTTTAAGGCTGACTCTGCTGGACTTGGTCTTTGGTGCCGAGCTGGCTTCGAGCTTTGGTGCCGAGCTGGCCTTGGGCTTTGGTGCCGATGCTTGGAGTTGATTTTAAGGCCGACTCTGCTGGACTCGGTCTTTGGTGCCGAGCTGGCCTTGGGCTTTGGTGCCGATGCGAAGTCAGGCTTTTGTGCCGACGCTTGGAGTCGGTTTTAAGGCCAATTCTGTTGGACTCGATCTTTGGTGCCGAGCTGGCCTCGGGCTTTGGTGCCGACGCTTGGAGTCGGTTTTAAGGCCAACTTTGCTGGACTCAATCTTTGGTGCTGAGCTGACCTCGAGTTTTGGTGCCGACTTTGCTGGACTCGATCTTTGGTGTCGAGCTGGCCTCAAGCTTTTGGTGCTGAGCTGGCCTTGAGCTTTGGTGCCGACGCGGAGTCGGGCTTTTGTGTCGACGCTTGGAGTCGGTTTTAAGGCCGACATTGCTGGACTCAGTCTTTTGTGCCGAGTTGGCCTCAAGCTTTGGTGCCGATGCGGAGTTGGGCTTTTGGTGCCGAGCTGACCTCGGGCTTTGGTGCCGAGCTGGCCTCCGGCTTTGGTGCCAACGCGGAGTCGGGCTTTTAGTGCTGAGCTGGCCTCAGGCTTTGGTGCCGATGCGGAGTCGGGCTTTTGGTGCCGAGCTGGCCTTGGGCTTTGGTTCCAACGCGGAGCTGGGCTTTGGTGCCGATGCGGAGTCGGGCTTTGGGTGCCGACGCTTGGAGTCGGGCTTTGGCTGAAAAGGTGAGATACTTGAACACATCTTATTAATTGAAAAGAGGCGAGATATTCAAAGTTATTTTTATTTCAATAAGCTGAGAGGATGAGGTACTCAAACCTAAAATCGGCTGATTGTGTACATTACTGATAATACCGATGAAGGTTGTCTGAATTCCAGGTGTGAGGGAGTGGGATCCCGTGGAGCCCTTCGATTTGGTATGCTCTGCAGTGTAGGGCCTTCGTGACCCGGTAGGACCCCTCCCAGTTGGGTGCCAGCTTGCCTCCTTCAATCAGCTTTGAGACTTCAGCTCGTTTGAGGATCAGGTCCTCCGGGAGGAATACCGTAGAGCAGACACTAGCGTTGTAGTACTTGGCGGCTCTCTGACGTCTCCTGTTGCTCAAGCTCTTGGCAGTGCCCCCCAGTGCGGCTGGTGGAGATCTCTTGAGCGCGCGTTACCATCATTTTTACTCAGTGGGGGTATAGAGGTCTGCTACCGGCTTCCGCAGGTATTTCACTTCTCTCCTGACCCCACCTACTTGGTGCGCCAATTTGTTATCGCCAAATCACGTGCCTCGAATGTCAGATAACAGCGAAGATACGAAGAGTGGCGAAGATGGTCTGGGAATCTTCCAACTCCTCCTCTTCGGGCCGAAATCCTGCAAGGAAATCCCTGGGGACTGCTTGCTCCGATGGGGACCCTCCGACACTTAAGTGAGTGACTCGAAAAAACAGCGATGAATAGTAGACTAAAGGGCTTAGCCTCAGAGTTTGGGGTTCGAATCTCCTCCCACCATGAGTGAGGGGTTTTTATACCTGTTCGGGAGTCCCTCTTACCCCTTCTGGAAGGTTGCTGAGTCGGAGGCACCGCCGTTGGCAGAGGATAGATGGCAGGGCTAGTGGGGAATAGGCCACAACCGTCCCTGAGGTTGTCAGAGGTGGCCTACCATCTCTCTGCTAGGCATGGTGTCACATATGGTGAGTGAGCTTGGTCGTGTTAGGCGAGCGCTGTAAACGGTAGTGGCCGCGGGGACCACATGCGGTTGCAGGTGGTGGTTGAGCCACAGGATGGTCGTAGATGTCAGATGGGCCACGTGGGAGAACACTATGGGCGGATCCCGCAGCTGAAGTCATGATAGGAGGCTGACTCCGAAGTTGGACGGTCCGACGTTGACTCTGGAGTCGGGCTTAGTCTTGGAGGCCGATTCGGCTAGAGGCCGACTTGCTGGAGGCCGACTCTAGAGTCAGGCCTAGTCTTGGAGACCGACTCGGTTAGAGGTCGGCTCTGCTGGAGACCGACTCTAGAGTCGAGCGATCGGAGGCCGACTCTGGAGTCAGGCCTAGTCTTGGAGGCCGACTCGGCTGGAGGTCGGCTTTGTAGAAGCCGACTCTAGAGTCGGTATTGGTCTCCGCTATATGGTCTCGTTTGCCTAGCCTTCAACTCCGTCGATCACCTTGTCTGTTAAGCCTACCGTGGCGTGATCAACCACATCAAAGATGGTTGCTAGTACCTGTTGCTTTTATTTCCACTCCGTCTGATCGTTTTCAGAAACTATAAAGATTTTATAAACAATTTCAAGAGAATCAAACTTCACTGAAATTAGAGTCACTCATTCTCCTGTCCATTTGGTTCACACAGAAAACGAAATCAGAGTTAGAAGCTTGAATAAGCTAGATTTTCCGATGCATATAACAAAAATTTATCAAAAACTGTAGATAATATATCCAAAATCAAACTCATTTTGAAGAAAAAAGAAAGAAAAAATAGGCTTATCTCCAGCAGTAACATGATTGAAAGTTTGGAGGGTATCAAGTGAGAAGAGAGAAACAGATGTATTGGTTTATAGTTGGTCTTGAACATGGATTTGCCTTCCAAATGTGATAGGTCTGGATTTCAATTTTCTCTCGATGACAGAATTTAAATCATATCGTTTCTAGTTATGTTCAAATAAAAGTTAAAAATCAGAATTAGTAATTCGGATTTCAACTTTCATTTTCATAAATCAAGCGCGTCTGCATACACCCTTCGGCTGCAAGGAAATTAAGAATTAAATCATATTGCATTATCTCTTTGGTTATACAACCGAGGCAGAAAGTCTATATAATTCTAACGTCTCTTTTCCTTTGATGTTTGGTCGCTATCTTAGGGAACATGAACGCAACACCTACTTCAATTATTTGTACGAATCAACAGGATGAGTGTCTCATACTCCTGGGTCCACTTCAAACACTGCAAACAGCTCAAAAGAAGGGGCAGTGGACCACATCAACGTCTACAATCCTGGAACGCCTGTCTATTCTTCTCGCTGTTTCACCGAGCCTGTGATCGGTTCCTGAGTTCTTTTGCTTCTAAAGCAAGCAGGCGATGGAAATGACATAGAGAAGGCGTGGATGAAAGCATTAGAACTATTACACGCGTGGTCCTGGAAGGCATTAAAATTAAAAACTGCACGAAGATTCCACGAAACATGGCAATATGTGAATATTCTAATGGAGGTGACTTGGCTGATCAAATCTCGTTAGGGTTAACGAAGAAAGTGACTAACGAAACCCCTCTCGGCTTTGGATCTGGGGTCTCTTCGGCCTCGGACCTGGGGTCTCCTCGGCCTCGGACCTCATGTTCCCTCGGCCTCGAACCTGGAGCTCCCTCGGCCTCGAACCTCATGTTCCCTCGGCCTCGGACCTAAAGTCCCCTCGGCCTCGGACCTCATGTTTCCTCGGCCTCGGACCTGAAGTATCCTCGGCCTCGGACATATGCTCCCTCGGCCTCGGACCTCAGGTGTCCCCTACTTCGAGCTGCCTGATACTACCATGTGGTCCACCAACCATTATGGCTGCCATATGACCCACTAACCATTTGTAACTGCGCGTGGCCACTGTCCGTAACGGCGCACATATGACACGACTAGGCCCACCTACCATCTACGGCGCCGCGCCTGACAGGTGGTTCGTTGAGCAAGATACCTCTAACATGCCTAGTGTCTGTTGCGACCTATCCTTGTCAGCCTGACCACCTGTCCGCTACCGAACAATGACTCATTGGGATTAGCTACCTTCTAAAAGTGGGAAAGGGGATCTTCGAACAGGTATAAGAACCCACACTCACAACAAGGAAGGGATCTGAACTCAAGCTCTCTAGCTATCTTTCTACTAGCTCTTTTCTTCACTGTTCTCAAGTTGCTTACTTGAGCGTTGGAGGGTCCCCACCGGTGCAACCAGTCTCTGTGGACTTTCTTGCAGGAACTTCGAGGAGGAGGACTTTCGTTTCCTGGCGTTGGAGGAACGTGACTTGGCGGCAACAGATTGGCATGCCAGGAAGGGGGGATAGAGAAGAAAGCTTCGAACCAATCAGCTACAGATTCTTCTCCCCTGAGTATTCAAGAAGATGGTGGTGACATATGCGCAGGAGGTTTCACCAGCCACGCTGGGGGGGCATCGCCAGGGAGTTGATCCGCTGGAGGCTGGTCCCCTCGCTCCTCAGGCCGGCATCCCCACACCGCCATCGCCGCCACCACCACCACAGCAGCAAGATGATCGGATCGCTGCTCTCACCATGCAAGTCCATTCGCTGGTGGTGGCGGTCCAGGTTCTGCAGCAGCAAATCCAACCCAGCCAGCATTCTTCTCAGGGGAGATCTCCCCTTCGGAAGGTCCGTCACCACCGCGCCTGACCCCGACATCATCGCCGGAAGGCCTCTAAGAGGTTCCGGTCCCCTTCTCACCATGCAGCGCTTTCCATAAGCGGAGTCATGGGAGGGAGGCGGAGCGCACCCGCTTGTATCGCTGCCACCCCTCTTCGTCCTCTGAGTCTTCAAGGGAGGGGTCCTTTGATGGCCAGATAGCTCGCCAAACCGAGCGCCGCTAGACGAATATAACCAGCGGCTGGAGGAGCTCAGCCACAGGATCACCAACTCACCGGAGGCAGACTACGACAACCATCCACCGCTGTCCCGCCGCATCATGGAGGAGCCGATTTCAACCCGGTTTCGTCTCCCTCAACTGGACCCGAACGATGGGGCTACCGATCCCCTGAACCATCTGGAAAGCTATAAGGTCCTCATGCAGGTCCAGGGGGCAACCGACTTCCTACTTTGCATCACCTTTCCTGCTACCCTAAGGAAGGCTGCCCGAGCTTAGTATTCCCGCTTAGCACCGTGCAGTATCAACTCCTTCTGACAGCTGGAGAGGGCCTTCCTGGCTCATTTTGACGCATGTCGGAAGATCCCAAAAGTGGTGGACAATCTATTCTCCATTCAGCAGAAGAACGATGAGTCCCTGCGGGACTTCGTCGCCCGATTCAAAGAGCTGCCCTCGAGGTCTACAACCTCGAGGACTATGTGGCCACTTTGACCTTCAAGTGAGGGCTCTGCCCCTCTCATTTTTCCTACTCCCTTGATAAGAAGCTGTCCGGTTCCTATGCCGAACTGCTGAGCCGGACGCAGTATATCCGTGCCGATGAGGCAGACTCCTCCCGGCGTGAGGTGGACGGGAGTTCTAGCAAGAAGTAGACTCGTCTCGAGCCTACTGAGGCTCACCTCAGGAGGCCCGAGCCTCCCCGTCGACCAGACAACTGCCCATGAGCTCTTGCTCCTAGGGAGGGTCCGTTCACTCTTTTGCTTGCCCCGATATCTCACATCCTGTTGAAGATCGAGGGGAGCCATATCTCCAGCGCCCTCCTCCATTGAACCCAAGGACCCCGTAACAAAAATCTATACCGCCACTTCCACTAGGACCATGGCCACGACACTGAAGACTATCACCAGCTGAAAAAGGCGATTGAGGACCTTATCCAGTGTGGCCACCTGGGGAAGTTCGTTTAGAGGGGTAACCTGAGTGCACCCGGCCCGTCAGTACCTCCACATCCTAAGGTCAGCATCAACAACGCCCCAACCAAGAAGATGGTGACCATGATCCCTTGGGGGGCAGGCAGCGCCTCCAAGAGGCCACGGGGGAAGGAGGAATTAGATTCTGTAATTTTTTTTTCTAAAAGGGATCTAAAAGGGATGGTTAACAAGAATGATGATAGCGTTGTTGTGTCTATGACGATCGCAAAGCATCCTGTAAAACGAATCTTAGTCGACAGTGGGAGCTCAATTGATGTTTTGAGTTATGATGCCTTTGTTCGAATGGATTTGTTTCCTAGCTCCCTTCGGCCGTTCACCACACCCTTGATGGGTTTTACTGAAGATTCTGTAAGGATTGAGGGGATCACCCTACCTGTCAGCTGGGACCCCACCGTGTCAGAGCATAGTTTTCATGAATTTCTTGGTTGTTCGGTTCCCCTGGCCTACAACGCCATCCTTGGGAGATCCGGTCTAAACCTTTTGGATGCCGTCATCTCCACTAAAAGATTGCTCATGAGGTTTCCCACCAGCGAAGGAATCTGAGAGATGCGGGGGGAGCAGAACCCACTGCCACTTTGCTATCATATGGCCCCTAGCCCACAGGGGGCGGTGTTTGCACCAGCACCAGAATAACTTGACCTCCGAGACTTGGAGAGGAGAGGGGAACTGGCCGAGCACCTGCTGACCTTCCCACTGGGGGAGGACCCAACGAGGGCAGTCCAGATTGGAGCCTACTCCTGGAGGAGGCACGCGACAGCTTCTAGCTTTCCTGCAAGCCAACTTCGACATCTTTGCATGGTCGGCGTCTGACATGCCAGGTATATTCAGGAGGTAATTACCATCAGCTCAACATCAAACCGGGATGCTGGTCCATTTGGCAGAAGAAGAGGAGCTTCGCTTCTGACCGACAAAAGGCCATTGACGAGGAGGTTCATAAGTTGGTAGCTGCTGGCCACATCTGAGAGGTCCACTACCCCGACTGGCTAGCCAACATCGTGATGATTCGCAAGGCTAGCGGGAGCTGGAGTATGTGCATAGATTTTACTGATCTCAATAAGGCATGCCCCAAGAACAGCTTCCCATTGCCTCGGATTGACCAGCTAGTGGATGCCACATTTGGCACGAGACCCTCAGTTTCATGGACACCTTCTCAGGATACAACCAGATCAAGATGGACCCAACGGATGAGAGGCTACTTTATTTGTAATCGAGAAGGGCGCAAGGTAATGCCGTTCAGATTGAAGAACGTTGGGGCCACCTATCAAGGCTGATAAATAAGGTCTTCGAGGATCAGATCAGGCACAACATGGAGGTATACGTGGATGACATGCTAACCAAGAGTATTCGTACCGATGACCATGTTGCCGACATTGCGAAGACCTTTAGCAATCTCCACAAGTACCAGATGAGGCTAAACCCCCGCAAGTGTGCTTTCGGAGTGACAGCAGGCAAGTTCCTAGGCAAATCCCAATAAGATCCGGGCCATCCTTAACATGAGGCCCCCGGCAAGCAAGAAGGAGGCAGCGTCTGACAGGAAGGGTAGCAACCTTGAGCCGTTTCTTGTCCAAATCAGGCGGAGAGGTGTCTGCCTTTCTTTAAGGCGCTGCACAAGGTCAACGGCTTCGAGTGGACGAAGGAGTGCCAGAAAGCCTTCGAGGAGTTGAAGGAGTTTTTATCCACTCCACCGTTGCTATCCAAGCGAGGGGCGGGGAGAAGCTCTTTCTCTACCTTGCAGCTTCCCCGAGGCCGTCAGCTTCGTGCTTGTATGCATGGATACCGACGGGATGTAGAGGCCAGTCTACTACACCAGCAAGGTGCTTCATGATGCGGAAACCATGTATTCCAGGACCGAGAAGATCATCTTTGCTCTGATCATCTTCACTCAGTGTTCAAGCCCTACTTCCAAGCTCATCCTATTGTGGTGCTCACGACCAACCTCTCTGGACGATCTTATCCCATCCTGACACCTTCGGTCGACTAGCGAAGTGGGCCATCAAGCTAGGGGAGTTTGACTTGTCCATCCGGCCGAGGTCTACATTGAAGTCCCAAGTGTTAGCCGACTTTCTGATCGAGTGCACTTGGGCCGAGGAGCAATCGGAGGAACAACGCTTGGGTTCCCCCATGACGACGGAGGCAGGAGGAAAAGATTGGATCCTCCATGTAGATGGTGCATCCAATTCCCAGGGGTGTGGAGCCGAGCTCATCCTCATGAGCTCTGAGGGAGAGGCGGTGGAGTACACTCTCCATTTCCTTTTCTCCGCCACCAATAACCAAGCGAGTACGAAGCCTTGCTGGTAGGAATGAAGCTGGCCGAGGAGCTGAGCAAGACGTCTCAGGGCTTTCACTGACTCTCAGCTTATCTCTGGGCAAGTTGCTGGGGAGTATGAGGCCCAAGACCCGACCATGTCCCGCTACTAAGCAAGGTCCAATCCCAAGCCTCCCATTTTGCTTACTTCTGTGTCAATTACATTCCCAGAGGAGAGAACACTAGAGCTGATGCACTGTCCTGTTTGACCAACTCGGCCGACGGACCTTGGGAAGAATGTATGTGGAGCATCTGAATCCTAAGCATCGAAGCCACAGAAGAGGCCCTACCGGTCGCGCAGGAATCCTCTTGGATAGATGCTTACATCCGGTATCTTACCGATGGCACCCTTCCCAAAGACCCTGCTGAAGCCAGGCTCAAGCGATGAGCTCCTAAGTTTTTGATAACGGATGGGTGGCTTTATCGAAGGTCCTTCTCATACCCGTCCTCAAGTGCGTCAGCCCCACGGAAGCTGATTATATCTTGCGGAAGATCCATGAGGGCATTTGTGGGAGTCATCTGGGGGGCAGAGCACTGGCATACAAAGCTCTACCTAAGGATACTATTGGCTGACGATGAAGGAGGATGCCGCCGAGCTAGTTAGAAGGTGTGACAGCTGCCAGGGACATGCCAGCATCCAGCGGCAATCGACCTCTCAGCTGAGCCCCCTGGCGGCTTCTTGGCCTTTCGCTCAATGGGGGATGGACATCCTGGGACCATTTCCCCCAGCCTCTGGCCAATGCAAGTTTCTGCTGGTAGCCATTGACCACTTCACCAAATGGATCGAGGCTGAGGTGCTGGCTAAGATCACCGAGGGCAAGGTGAGATCCTTTTTCTAGAAATCTATAATCTGTCGGTTCGGACTACCATATACCCTCATCACCGACAATGGTCGATAGTTCGACAACGTACCCTTCAGAGGATTCTGCACCAAGCTGGGCATTCATTAGTGGTTCATCTGTCGGTCACCCTTAGACCAACGATGCAACCGAGGTGACAAACCGCATCATCCTCCAGGGACTTAGGGCACGACTAGATGACTTCAAGGAAAGATGGGTGAAGGAGCTCCCCAACGTGCTATGGGCCTACCACACGATGCCACGAGCTCCTACAGGGAAGACTCCCTTTAGCCTCATCTTTGGGTCTGAGGCTGTCATCCTCGTGGAGATCGGCGTCCCGAGCCCCCGACGGAGTCTTACGACGAGGAGGACAACTCAAACCAGCTGCGAGCCAACCTTGACCTCGACCTCGTCGAGGAGGTACATCACCGAGCGCAACTCCGAATGGCTGCCTACCGACAGTGGACCACTAGGTATTACAATGCTCATGTCCGCCCCAAACATTCTTGCCAGGAGACCTAGTCCTTAGACAGGCCGAGGTCTTGAAGCCGACAGAAGGAGGCAAGTTGTCGCCAAATTGGGAAGGACCCTATCAAGTCACCGAAGCCCTCCATCATGGAGTGTACCAAATCAAGGACTAGATGGAAAGCTACTCCCTCGGACCTGGAACTCTGACAACCTTCGTCAGTACTACTAGTAATGTACCCCTTCTTTACATTGGGTTAGGTGTTTGCATTCCTTTGGACTCACTTGTCCCGTGTTCTATATTAATAAAAGTGTGTTCGAGTAACTTATCTTTTCAGCCAAAGCCCGAGGCCAGCTCGACACTTTAAGACCGATGTACCATAAGTACTCAAAAGCCCAAGGCCAGCTCGACACTTCAAGCTTGATGTACCATCAGCCTCAAAAGCCCAAGGCCAGCTTGATACTTCAAGCCCGATGTACCATCGGACTCAAAAGCCCAAGGCTAGCTCGACACTTCAAGCCCGATGTACCATTGGCCTCAAAAGCCCAAGCTAGCTCGGCACTTCAAGCCCGATGTACTATCGGCACTCAAAAGCCGATGCCAGCTCGGCACTTCAAGCCCGATGTACCATTGGTACTCAAAAGCCTGAGGCCAGCTCAGCACTTCAAGCCCGATGTACTATCGGCACTCAAAAGCCGAGACCATCTTGGCACTTCAAGCTCGATGTATCATCGATACCAAAAGCCCGATGCTAGCTCGACACTTCAAGCTTGATGTACCATTGGCACTCAAAAGTTTGAGGCCAGCTCGGCACTTCAAGCTTGATGTACCATCGGTACCAAAAGCCCAAGGCCAGCTCGGCACTTCAAGCCCGATGTATCATTGGCACTCAAAAGCCCGAGTCCAGCTTGGCACTTCAAGCTCATGTACCATCGGCACTCAAAATCCTGAGGCCATCTCGACACTTCAAGCCCGAGGCCAGCTCGACACTTCAAGCCCAATGTACCATTGGCACCAAAAGCCCGAGGCTAGCTCGGCACTTCAAGCCCGATGTACCATCGATACTCAAAAGCCTGAGGCCAGCTCGACACTCAAGCTCGATGTACCATCGACACAAAAAGCCCGAGGCCAGCTCGACACTTCAAGCTCGATATACCATCGGCACAAAAAGCCCGAGGCCAGTTCGACACTTCAAGCCCAATGTACCATTGGTACTCAAAAATCTGAGGCCAACTCGACACTTCAAGCCTGATGTACCATCGGCACTCAAAAGCCAGAGGCCAGCTTGGTACTTCAAGCCTGATGTACCATCGCACTCAAAAGCCCGAGGCCAGCTCGGCATTTCAAGCATGATGTACCATCGGTACTCAAAAGCTCGAGGCTAGCTTGGCACTTCAAGCCCGATGTACCATCACACTCAAAAGCCCAAGGCCAGCTCGACACTTCAAGCCCAATGTACCATCGATACTCAGAGGCTTGAGGCCAGATCGGCACCAAGGCCCTATCTCGGCACAGTAGGCTCACCGCGAGGCTCGTACCCATGCATCAACCTCGGGTTCACCAAGGAGAGCAAGTCCATCCTTAGCACCCCCATGGGTCTGGCCCTATATAGCAGCTAAGTTGTGGATTTGCTCGTAGTAAGCAGATAGACACTATCCCCTAATGCCGACGCAACCCCTAAGGGTCCTACGATGGCCAGCTGAAGGGGAAGTTACTAAATGAATGAAAGACATTTCAAAAAGATTTCTCATTACTTAAGTTCTTACAAAATGCTGACCAAGTCGAACTTTAATACAAAGGAAAGATAGGGATCAAGGCTCGACCGTCGTAAGCTCGTCGTCAGCTGGAGGTTCATCAGGCGCCTCGTCCGGGCCACTTCTCTCGGCAGTCCCGAAACCCCTGGAGATAGACGTCCATGGAGGCTTCTGCCAGCTCGTCAGTGAAGCTGGTGGACTTGCAAAAGTTTTCAATAGCTTATGCAACCCTCTTCTCAGTGGCTTCTGCCCTCCCTTCAGTGGCAGCTACAGCGGCCTCTGTCTCACGAACCTTAGCCTCCCCCTCCGCGATGCGGAAATTCGACCACCTCGCTACCTCTTCAGCATTTTCTGCCCTCTCCTCAGCTGCTTTTACTTTGACGGTGAGGGCATGGATACGGTAGTCCCTAGCGGTGATGACCCCATGGCCTCCCCTAGTTGGTCCAGGGCCCCCGAGCGCTCGGCCTCGGCTGCCGATCAGCGTTTGGCTGCCTCCATGGCCTCCTCCACCCTCTCGGCTTGGGCTTGGGCCTCGGCGGCGTCGCGCTAGCCTCACGGAGGATGGTCTCCCCTTGGTTGATGACCTCCCTTGTGGCCACCAACGAATTCGCCGACTGCATCAAAAAGCAAGTTAGTGCAAAGCTAATTGGATACTAAAAACTAAAGACGAGCAAGGTACTTACCCGTATGAGTGCCACGAAGGCTTCCCTGAAGAAGGCCGAGGCCCCCAGTGGCTAAGTTCCTCCTGGAACTCGGGCATAATGAGTTGCGCGATGAGCCGCTCCGCCCGATGACCATGATTCATTACTGAGGGCCTTGAAGGGATTGCCCCGACCTCACCTCCCTCGGAGGCTTCGGATGGCTCGGACGCTACGGGTGCGGAGCTGGGAGCCATTGGTGCTTCCTCAATCGGCGGCCCTGCTGTGGCCAAGGGGCCCTTGCCCAAGCTTGGCTCCATCTGTACTGACCTTGCGACTGAGGCGATGGGCTCTATCGTTGCTGTGGCCCCCTCGGCTCTTGCTCCTGGTGGAGTGTCGGCCGTTAGATCAATGGTAGGGATGGGTGCTGGCTCTTCGGGCTTTGGGGGTGGGGGTGACCGTGCTGGGGGCTAGCTCGGGGCTTGGGTCCGCCGCCTCTCGCTCGGCCCCTCGGTGCCCTCTGGGGCCCTCTTCCTCTTGGTCATAGCCTTTTGATGGCATGGACAGGGATCTTCATTACTACACAAGTCCACGTCAGAGTTAGTTAAAAAAAAGAGAAGAAGAGAGAACATGAAAATGGGCTAAGGGTCAAGGATTTGCAGCCACTCACTGCTGCGAGAGGAGATGCTCGCGAGTCAGAGGTTGTCCTCCGTCAAGAGTTGGTTGTACCGGGGGACCTCGGTTCAGCAGTTGCCCAAGTGCTTTCCAGTCCCTCGGTGACACTGACAAGTCCTTGTTCGCCTTAGGTTCGAGTCTCCCCACCTTGGCTTTACCCCCTCGAGATCAGCAAAAAAGAAGCGGGATTTTCATCCCTTAACAGATGAAGGAAGGCCAAGCTTCAGGGCACGGCCGGGCCGAGGCTGTAACAGCCACCAACCCGACTGTTGCCGAAGGGTATAGAAACAGCGAAAGAGGGAGATCCTCGCTCGATGCTGTGGAGGTGGCAGAGTACTATAAAGCCACAAATGGTCCGAATGAAGTTCGGAACCAACTGGGTAGGGGTCAAGGAGTAGCGGTCAAGGAGGTTGAGGAAGAAGGGATGGTAGGGTAGGCGGAGACCTATCCTAAGTGAGACCTCGTAGACGGCTATCCTACTAGGTCAAGAAGAGACTACCCTATCATCGGAAGTTGGGAGAAATAGTCCTATGTCCCTAGGGATCTGGTAACGGGCCCTGATGTTAGCCAGTTCTTGGCCCGTTACCGTGGAGGCGGTCCCTATCGGGGATTCCGCCCCACCCTCGAAGAGGTGCCGGCGGCCACCGGATGGCTCCTGGCAGGAGCCTGGCCGGTGAATCACCGTTGGAAGAGAGGAACATGATCCTCGAAGGGGATGGAGGAAGAGGACCATGAAGGAACAGGAGATGGAGAGTTGTGGAGCCTCGAGGAAGAAATCTGATCCTCGGGGGGGCATAGGAGGACCAGGAAGGATAAGAAGCCATGGAAAACAAAGAATGGAGCTAGAGACGAGCAAATAACTGACCTGGATCAAAAAGAAGAGCAGCAGGAATGGGTTCTCGAGGGGGAAGACGAAGTCGGGAGAGCGAAAGAAGAAGATGATATCAGAGCAGAATGACAAGACTCGAAGCTTTCCCCCCGACTTTTTAGCTTCAAATCATCCCGCCTTACCTAACCGGCCATGCGGACCCCCGCTATAGGTGGTGTAACCTCTGCAGGTGTCCAGCACATGGGACGTTCCACCTTCAGCCAATCATGGAGCATCGCTGACATCAGCACCATGATAGCAATGATGGCGGTATCTCCTTGCAGGCTTCGAGAGGATACTCCCATTTCGAGGCGAATTTCCACGGATCTGACGGTTGGTAGGGGTGGTGACACTTCAGCACCCAAGTCACTACACAAAGGAATCATTGTACCCAGGGAACATGTGCCCTTCAGCAATTGGCGGCATGGCGGGATCAGCCACTTGGGAGCTTGTACTCCTTTCGCCCTGCAGGGGTGGGCTTGAATCCTCTTAGAGGCAGGGGGTATCTGATATGGCTGATCAAATCTTGTTAGGGTTAACAAGAAAGTGACTAACAAAACCCTCCCCTCGACCTCCGAGGTTCCCTCAGCCTCGAACCTGGAGTCCCCTCGGTCTTGGACCTAGGGTCCCCTCGGCCTCAGACCTAGAGTTCCCTCGGCCTTGAACCTCATGTCCCCTCGGCCTCGGACCTAGAGCCTCATCGGCCTCAGACCTCATGTCCCCTCGGCTTCGGACCTGGAGTCCTCTTAGCCTCGGACCTGGAGTCCCCTCGGCCTCGGACCTCAATTCCCCTTGGCCTTGGACCTGAAGTCCCCTCGACCTTGGACGTCAAGTGTCCCCTACCTCAAGCTGCCTGATACTACCACGTGGTCCACAACCGTCCACGGATGCCACATGGCCCACTAACCATCTGCAACTGCGCATGGCCACTGCCGTAACGATGCACGCCTGACACGACTAGGCCTATCTACCACCTACGATGCCGCATCTGACAAGTGGTTCGCAAAGCAAGACACCTTGACATGCCTAGTGTCTGTTGCAACCTGTCCCTGTCAGTCTGGCCACCTGTCCGCTACCGGACAACGACTCATTGGGATTAGCCACTTTCTAAAAGCGGAAAAGAGGATCTTCGAATAGGTATAAGAACCCACACTCACAATGAGGAAGGGATCTGAACTCAAGTTCTCTAGCTATCTTTCTACTAGCTCTTTTCTTCACTGTTCTCAAGTCATTTACTTGAACATCGGAGGGTCCCCACCGGTGCAATCGGTCTCCGGGGACTTTCTTGTAGGAACTTCTTCGAGGAGGAGGACTTTCGTTTCTCAGCATTGGAGGAATGTAACTTAGCGGCAACAGAAAGGTTGAACACATCTTAACCAGTAATGTGGGTTCAATTGTCGATTAATTTATTGGCTTGTCAATAGGTCTGGTTAAATTCCTATCCATAGCCAGCACTAGGGAGGAAAAAATAATAAAAAAAGGCATCCAGTGAGATGATTTGTAAATTATTTGCCATACTTATGGAATATTTATTCAGATTATTTGAATGAATTATGAAACATGAAAGGAAAATAATATGTAAGTTTGTGCAGCTATTACTTCTATTGTTTAAGCATCTATGCAATCAAGAGATGTGAATAAAGGAAAACGATTTATAAAGTAAATGAGTTTGGTTTAAATATTGTGTTACGAAAAAAATATACGTTATGTTTTAACAAGATCAATTAATCATAACATACATGGATGGATATTAGAATTTGGTGGAAAAGGGTGGATTATGATATAATTAGTTTATATGTGTGTGTGTGTTTGTATTCATCTAAATTCAAAGCCGGTTGAATCAAACTTGAGGTCCAATTTGGAGATGCAAACCCCTCCCAATAATTTATAAGATCTATTTTTCAGACCTAAACCCTATATTATGTTATAGGAAAATCATGTGTGGCATCAACTTTTAACCAAGGTTTTCAACATTGGCAATAATAAAATATTAATTATTACAATGACTCTCTCTCTCTCTTTCAACAAGGAAAAAAGAGAGACCATCATCAACCTTTATAGCAGAAAATAACAGGCGACTATAGAGATCGACATTTATGCAAACTGCTCAAATCACTGCTTATTAAATAACAAATATATTTTCAACAAGTATGAAATTTTATTCTCACAGAGAATAAAGATGCTAAATAGTGGTCATTATTTTTCTTCATGTAATGACCACCGTAGTAAGATGGTGGTTACACCTAAAAGCATGTTGGATATAAATAACTTTTTATGTATATAAGAAACATAATAAGAGACCTCTGAAAGCACTATTAATAACCTTTATTTAGGACTTTGCCTTGGTATGGGAAGAGGCACAGTATTGTTGTGAGCTACGAAGTTATCTAATAAGTTTCGAGTTAGAAATCCATGCACCAGTGATTTGAGTGCTTCACTGATCTCTCTCTCTCTCTCTCTCTCTCTCTCTCTCTCTCTCCCCCCCTCCTTTTTGCACACTCTCTACTTACCTAATGATGGTTCTTTTTTGGCATTCTTCATTTTCTTTTAAAAAGTTGGAATAGAATCTAAATTATTGATTTCAAGTTGCATGTTATGCACGTGTATGAGAAATGATGTGCATGATAGCTAGGCACCAAAATGGCTTTAGGATGTTCCCACTGTTGAGCTGAGATACCATCCACAGTTGTGAATCAGTGTCCAGCTGGTTCATACATTATATGGTCTTCCATATCTAGAAGGATGATTTCATTTTTATCATTACAACACTGAATATTAGACTACTGGCATCGAGGTGAGGAATGCTAGATGGATAGCAAACTGTTGCAGAATAGGAGAACGAAGAAGACAACCAACCGTGATTTATGGCAAAGAGACCAACCATTTCTCTCCTCAACATGCTGGGTCTTATCCATAATTCTAGTGATTCACTTGCCGTGTCCTTCAATAATTGGAGGATAGCTGGCTTTCAGTCATCACTGTCTTGTTCCATAAAACAGGTCAAGATAAAAGAGTTTGCACCTAAGATTGGACAATGAGACCATGCCCTTTTTAATTTAATGCATGATGCCAAATGTTGTGCCAGAGTCCCTGTCAATATGATTTAAGTCGTTTGCTATCCAAACTGAGCATAGGCTTTGCTCTTCTGTACATAATCATATTATCATTAAGAGTTAAAACCAGCAAAACATAATATATGATTAAGTTTTTTATAGTAATGTTCTCAAAATTATGGACCCCCTCTGGAATCCTTATTTGCTCTTGTGACAAGAATAATGTCTGTTACTCTGCTGATGAATTATTGATTGGATTTTCTGATAAAAAGTTTAGCTAATAAAAAATAAATGAAGGATGACAACAGTAAAGCTGGTGTTACTCCATAATGCCATTTTTCCCTCAAATAAGTCAGTGTTCCTGCTATGTAATAGACCTCATATTTAAACCATGGACGTAATTGCCTCATTGCTAATCTGGAGTAATTCAATGGCTGATACGGCTCAAATTTATAAATGATATGTTTTAGTGCAATACAAAAAAAGGGACTGAATTAGAAACTCTATGAAAATACTTTAACCAATTAATTAGTGCATGCTGCAAATTATCTTAATCAATTCCTTCTAGCTCCTTTAAGAAAAGTTTTTGCACATCATTTATTTCATAGAAAAATTTAAAATTATATATGTAAATAAAATTTGAATTATTTTCCGACCTATTCTTGGCAAAGCTAATTTCATCAAGGCTTTTTATGGTGGAAAAGAAGGTTTGCTGTTTTTCATCAAGAAATAGACAAGATTTTTCCGTCACTGTATCATCCTTCGTTTCCCTATCCTATACCTGATGTGCTTTAGGGTTTTCTTTCTTTTCCATTCTTTTATCTTAACCACCTGCAATTTCTTTGCATTTTCTCTCTCTTAATTCTTAATGAAAGCGATTAGACTATGCCTAATATTTCATTCAAAAAAAAAAAAAATACTCCAAGCCTACAACAAAATGTGAAAAAATATTTAATTTTCTTTCTTTCCTTTCTTTTTTTATTTTATGCATCTTTCTTATCCCCTGCTACAAAACAGAACCTAAGAAATTAAAATGAACTGCAAAACAAAAAGTACACGTTGTGCATGGGCCTCTTTACAACACCAGGCCTTGATCATGCATGGATTAAGCGTAGGTTATTGTATTGGATATGGCACGGAAAGCCCAAACTAGAACAAAGGGGCCTAAAACGGTTTAAAATTGTCGCGAATATGAACAGTACACGTGGAGGCCTATTTGTAGGCCACGCCATTATTTTCTTTAGTCTAATTTCTCGGTTCCTACGTGCTCGGTCGCCATAGTGCGCTGCCTCGCTGGCTCTCCAACTCCATTCGATCTTGTCTGACGCCAATTTCTAGCCACAATGGCAGTCCGAGCGAGAGAGCTCCGCGTTCAGTTCCTCCTCCCCGCGGTTTGATGCTGAATAGCCATGGACTATTGTTTTAGAGTCCATGGGCCATGATGGTAAGGGCTTGAACTTATTGTGTAAGGACCGCCAGCTGATCAGTTGGGGCAGCTGCGTTGGATGACGGACAAACGATGAAAGGGTTAGCAGTAGAAAAGTTAGCTTCCTGCTGCCTAGCCGATGGGGCATGCCCTCCAGGATAACTGGTAGAAGTGTCCTGAGCACGCGTCACTACCATGGCTTGGTAAAGAAAAAGGAGGAAAAGCTTGCGAGTGAAGACTGTAGGTTCGCATCTTCCTTAATCCCCCTACCTAGCGCGCCAATCTGATGATGCCCAATCGCCGGACTTGAACGTAGGGAAGAAAAGTCTGATCGCTTGCTGGGGCCTCGCATAGCTAGATGACCTGCAAAAAGTCCCGAGACCGGAGGGGAGCCCGGTAGGGACCCTCTGACGCCCAAATTAGCGACCGAGGTCACAGCTGAAGGAGAGCTCGAGGGAGCTCCTTAGGGCAGAGAAGGCTCCGAGGGATGGAGTTTCTCTGGAATGATAGAGTAAGAGAGGTCGTGTGTTCGTCTCCCTGAGTCTTCAGTGGACTTACCCTTTTATAGGCAGTCGAAACTTGCATGGAGATTAGCCACATGAAATTCTGTGAGGGAGAGATGTCTGCGAGTCACGCGGGAGTTACGTGAATTTGGGTTGATCGGTAGGTCCTGTCCCATCGGAGAGAAAGAAACTGGCGGTTGGTGGGCTAGGTCCCATCAGTCGGCGGAACCAGTTGGTTGGTGGGCCTGGTCCCATCGACGGCGTGATCAGGCGGCGGGTGGACCTGGCTGTGTCAGTCCGTGCGGGTCAGAGAGTTGATGGCCCTGGCAGACGCGGGACCGACTTGGAGAAGTCGGGGCCGCCTCGGCTCGCCTGGAGATGCCGGGGCCGACGGGGCCGACTTGAAGAAGTCGGGGCTGCCTCGGCTTGCCTGGAGATGCTGGGGCTGACTTGAGGAAGTCGGGGCCGCCTCGGCTTGCCCAGAGATGCTGGGGCTGACTTGAAGAAGTTGGGGCCGCCTCGGCTTGCCTGGAGATACCGGGGCCAACGGGGCCGACTTGAAGAAGTCGGGGCCGCCTCGGCTTGCCTGGAGGTGCCGGGGCCGACGTGTCCATGCCATGTAGTCGATTTTGTCATGATTGCCCATGTGGCTTCATCAGCCACATCAGATGCCCCCCGCTCCTGAGTGCGAAGGGCCATGTGCTCGCTGCCCTTTAGGTGAAAGGGGCGTAAAAATTCAAAAAATGATGAGTACCTTTAATGGTGGGTGAGCTGGCGCGCTCTCATGAGATGGCGTCACTTCGAAAATCTTCCGTAATCATACGGTAGGTGGGAGTTGACGCGGGTCAAGGCGCCCCCAGGGGGCGCTCTGGGGGCGCATCTCAAAGGATGGGAAAAAGATGGGTGCCATCATTGCCTCTCCACTTTTCATGCACCATCATTGGCCGAGGATCCCGCTCTTTGGGCTGAACCGAGGCGGCGTGCCTTGGGCGAGGGCGAGATGGCCAGCGCCTGAACACTTGGCGCAATAGATGAGGGCCCCATGGCGAGTCCTCGGGCAATGTGATTTGGAGTTGGGGTATAAAAGCCAACCCTAGTGTTCGAGGGGGACTCTTACACTGCTATTGCTTCTTCTGCCCTCTTCTTCCCTGAGCTTTGAGTTCCTCTGCAACCTGAAACCTCCGACCTTCATCTTCCTCCTAAACTCCAGGTCAGTTTCCCATTTCTTGACTCATAGACCGTCGGGCAATTAGGGAGGGCAAGAGGCCTGTTGTAGAGTCTTCCCAGTCTTCGGGTGAGGGACCTTCATCTTCCTTCAACCAGCCAAGTACCCCGGCCAGTGGGTGGCATTACCATCCGAGACCAACAGGCGGAGAGCGAACACCTGTCCGTCCAAGCCTCCCCGGTGATAGCGATTCCCATATCTTCTAGTCGTCCGGCGCCCCCTTCGGCGGTAGGCCTTGACCCGGCGGGCCCCGGGGGGGTGGCTTCCATCATGACTCCTGAGGAGGTAGATGCACTTAGGACAATGTATAGGGTTCCCAGCTTCATCCATTTGTCTGCGCCAGGGCCCAAGGACAGAGTAACCTCTAGCCTCCCCAGCCGGGTTGCTCTGTATGAGGAGTTCTTTCGGTGTGGGCTGCGCCTCCCCTTCCATCCTTTTTTCTTGAACCTGTTAGATAGATATAGGTTAGTGCTGGCGCAGCTGACTCCGAACTCGATTCAGATCATCTGCGCCTTTGTTATTCTTTGCTTTTTTCAGGGCTCCCCGGCTAGATTGTCTTTGTTCCGAGCTTTTTACAAGCTCCGCTGCCAAGGTGAGGGGGCCTGGTGGGTATTTACCGTCAACCGGGTAGGGCCATTCCCCAGGTCTCCCATCAAAGATTAGGGGGTGGAAGTCCCGATTTTTGTTTGCCCATGTGAGGGGGGTGAGGTCCGACCGGAGAGAGCCGAATGTTAGCTCTAATGAAAACTCCGCCGTAGGTGAGAGGGATGGGGAACTCTTCAACAGCCTGTCCTTCTGCCAGATCCCCAACTACAAGGAACTCCTGTCCGAGGAGAACTTGTATGAGGCCAAATTGGCCCCGGCGGTTGGTGAGCACAAAAATTTGTTCTTTTCGTCCCGGCTCAGCGTTTGTTGTGCGTTGTCACTAATGTCTATTTTTCGTGCAGCAATGAAAATCTCCACCGTGAAGTTGGAGGCTGCCATGCGCCAAAAGAGGCAGGTGGCAGGCGAGCAGGAGGGCCCAGACCCCGGAAACTCTCGCAGCCCAGGCGCTTGCGGAGGAGCCGGCTAGCGATATGCCGGCCAAAGGAGCGGTCCTCGGTCCATCGGGGGCCGAGATAGAAGAGGGGGAAATTCCAGCCACCACTGAGGCGGTCGTAGTGGTTCTGGACCCCGAGGAGGAGACCCCTGCCACCGCGGATTTGGCCGAGGCAGGGCAGGTCATAGTTGCAAGTGGCCCTTCGGCTCCCGCCGAGCCGAAGGTGGAGAAGGCTCCTCCGTCCGCCGGAGGGGGGGAGGTATCAGTCAGAAGGCCCGATGCTGGGGCGAGGAGGCCCAGCAAGCATAGGGCCGAGCCGGGGAGCTCATCCCGGTGATCCGCACGCCACCCAACTCGTCAACCGATCGACGAGACGCCGGCGGGGCTAGCACGACCGGTGCCCAGGCTTTACTCCATGGAGGATGCTGGGAAGGCCATCATCCTCTTGTCAAGGGCGTGGTCTTTAGAGATCGACAAGGAGATGGGGCAACAGTCCCATGCTGCAGTCCTCGACATGGTGATGGTGGCCGTGCTTCAGGTAATTCTTCGAACCTAGTTTCCTTTTGTTGTGTCTTGGCCGACTTGGCTGACGAACTCCTTCGATGCAGCTGGCCAATGGGGCCCTCGCCCTTCGCGCGGTGATGACCCACTCAGGGGAGGTGCTCTCACGCACCATAGAGCGGGCTGAGAAGTACAAAAAACAGAGCCTGCCACTGTCCGAGAAGCTTACTCGGCAGCAGGCGAGGGCCAAGACCCGGAAGGAGGACCTGGGTGGCCGAATAAGGGAGGCGAAGAGCCGGGCCGAGATCAAAGGCGGCCAAGCATTCATGGCCGAGACCAAACTAGCCCTAGTATCGGCTCGGTTGGAGGCGGTAGACAAAAGAATAGAGGAGCTGACTCGCCAGCTCCAATGTTCGGAGGGCCGGGTTGAAGCGGCGACGGACGAGGTCCAAGCCGTGATGCAGAGGGTTCTCGCAGCCGAGAGGGCGGCGACCGAGGTGAACCATGAGCGGGTCGGGGCGATGGCCCATGCTCACGATGCCAGCGCCCGTGCCGAAGAGGCTGAAAGCAGGGCTTGGGAGGCGAAAGAGCGTGTTAGGAAGGCCGAGGTGCAAGCCAAGGAGGCCGAGGCCCAAGCTGAGAGTGCCGTCACCAACTTCAAGGCCTCAGCGGAGTTTGAGCAAGAAGTTATTGAGGCCAGTCTTGATGCCTATGCGAAGGGCTTCGACCTTTGCAAGGCGAAAGTATCTGCAGCCTTCAACATCAGTGGCTCCGAACTTGAAGAGATCCAGCCCAGGGATCTTAGCGGCAAGGAACCGGCGGAGGAGGAGGAAGCCGGGGAAGAGCCAGGGCCGAGCGGGCCCTGAAATACTTGTATTTTTGTATCTTCTTTCTGATCTTGTAATCTCTTATTGTAACTGACTTCATGCCAGATTTTGTAATCATTACAAGATGCTAATGAAAAGGAATATTTTTCTTAAAATGTTTTGCTCTTCTGCTTATAAGTATCGTGTATGTCGGAGACGTCGCGGCAGATCCATAGACTTAGGCTTGATAGTGACCGAATGCATCTGCGGAGACTCACGCCGCCAGGTAGGTTTATAATCTATTGAGGCAATCTGGCGCCGGCCGCGCCCATTTAGAAATGCCTTGAAGGTTCACCCACGAACTTAGAGAGAATCCTTACTGAGGTAACCCGTTCAAGGTTATCAATGAAAGAGACTCTTCCTTTGGACTGTCTTCTACGCCTTGTTTATTTTTCTTTGCCTTCCATCTCTGCGGTAGTCTCATGTACTTAGACTCGATAGTAATTTGAACAAGTCCCCAAAGACCCATGTTGCTAGCTAGGCTTACGGTCCATCAGGCTCCCGGCTGGGTAAGTAGAATAACTAATCGTCGGTCGGAAGGGAAAATCCAGGTGAGCTGAGCGGCTTTTGAGAGCATTTTAGGAACTTGCACACGAACTTAGGGAACCAGCTTGACTGGGCACAAGGCTATTAAGCTCAAGGAGATGCCTCGAGGGCTAATTCTAAAGGTGATTCTGGCGGGCATGGTCCATTGGGGATGGCGAAGAACTGGGTGATGCCCCATTGGCTATGATGCTGCCAAGCTCCTTCAAACCGTCCCAGGGGTTTGTGTACCGCCCGGGGGGATGGGGTTACTCGGCCGACTACAGAGCCTTTAGGGACTTGAACCGACTTGGGGGCACCACCGTGCCGAGGCCGAGTGGTGTCCCATGGGCCGTGATGCCAGCGAGCTCCTTTTGAACCACTTCAGGGGTTTGTGTGCCGCCTGAAGGGGTGACTCATCCGAGTATAGAGCCTTTAGGGTCTTGAACTACTCAGAAGCACCGCCATGCCGGGGCCGAGTGGTGTCCTGTGGGCCGTGATGCTAGCGAGCTCCTTTTGAGCCATCTCGAAGGTTTGTGTGCCGCCTGAGGGGTGACTCGGTCGGGTACAGAGCCTTTGGGGTCTTGAACCACTCATGAGGCACCGCTGTGCCGAGGCCGAGTGGTGTCCCATGGGCCCTGATGCCGATGAGCTCCTTTTGAACCACCTCGGGGGTTTATGCGCCGCCTAAGGGGTGACTCGGTCGGGTACAGAGCCTTTAGGATCTTGAACCACTCGGGGGCACCGCCGTGTTGGGGCCGAGTGGTGTCCCATGGGTCGTGATGCCGGCGAGCTCCTTTTGAATCACCTCGAGGGTTTGTGTGCCGCCCGAGGGGCGACTCGGCCGGGTACATAGCCTTTAGGATTTTGAACTACTCAGGGGGCACCGCTGTGCCGGGGCTGAGTAGTGTCCCGTGGGCCATGATGCCGATGAGCTCCTTTTGAACCATCTCGGGGGGTTTATGTGCCGTCCGAGGGCCGACTCGGTCGGGTACAGAGCCTTTAGGGTCTTGAACCACTCGAGGGGCACCGCTGTGCCGGGACCGAGTGGTGTCCCATGGGCCATGATGCCGGTGAGATTTTTTTGAACCACCTCGGAGGTTTGTGTGCCGCCCGAGGGGTGACTCGACCGGGTACAGAGCCTTTAGGGTCTTGAACCACTCAGGGGGTACCGCCGTGCCGGGACCGAGTGCTATCCCATGGGCCATGATGCTGGCGAGCTCCTTTTGAACCACCTCGGGGGTTTGTGTGCCGCCCGAGGAGCGACTGACCGGGTACAGAGCCTTTAGTGTCTTGAACCACTCGGGGGCACTGCCATGCCGGGGCCGAGTGGTATCCCATGGGCCGTGATGCCAACGATCTCCTTTTGAACCATCTCAGGGGTTTGTGTGCCGCCCGAGGGGCGACTCAGTCGGGTATAGAGCCTTTAGGGTCTTGAACCACTCGGGAGGCATCGCTGTGCCGGGGCCGAGTGGTGTCCCATGGGTCATGATGCCAGCGAGCTCCTTTTGAACTGCCTTGGGGGTTTGTGTGCCATCCGAGGGGTAACTCGGCCGGTACAAAGCCTTTAGGGTCTTGAACCACTCGGGGGGCACTGCTGTGCCGGGGCCGAGTGGTGTCCCATGGGCCGTGATGCCGGTGAGCTCCTTTTGTGAGATCTGGTTCTTGGGTGCAAGGGAGAATTGATCAAGGTGCTGAAGGAGGCCTTTTATTGTTCATAATGCAAGGAGATGCATCATTGATAATATCGGGGAAGGTTGTCAGCATTCCAGGTATATGGGATAGGTCGGCCGTTGAGCTCCTCGATTCGGCACACCCCTCGGTGGAGTGTCTCAGCGATCCGGTAAGGACCTTCCTAATTGGCAGATAGCTTGCTCCCCTCCGCAGGCTTGGACACCTCGGCCTTCCTCAGAACCAAATCTACAGGACGAAATACTTTGGGGCAGACCCGGGCATTGTAGTACTTGGTCGCCCGCTGGCGAAAAGTTGCCATACGTAGCCGTGCTCGATCGTGTACTTCATCGATGAAGTCAAGGTTGGCTCTTATCAGGGTGGAGTTATCTTCTTCGTTGTAAGACTCCACATGTGGGCTAGGCAGGCCGATCTCGATGGGGATGACCGCCTCGGACTCGAAGACGAGACTAAAGGGGGTCTCGCCCGTCGGGGCCCTCGGGGTTGTATGGTAAGCCCATAGCATACTGAAAAGCTCTTCTACCCACCGGCCTTTGGAGCCATCCAGCCAAGTTCTGAGTCCTCTAAGGATGCTGCGGTTCATGACCTCAGCCTCCCCATTAGTCTGTCGGTGGCCGACGGAGGTGAATCGGTGGTGGATGCCCAGTTCGTCGCAGAAAGTCTTGAATGTGGCTTTGTTGAACTGGCGGCCATTGTTGGTGACGAGAGTGTGAGACAGGCCAAAGCAACATATAATCGACTTACAGAAGAAGGCTTTGACCTTACTCTTGGTGATCTTAGCCAGTGCCTCGACCTCAACCCACTTGGTGAAATAGTCGATGGCGACGAGCAAGAATCTCTGTCCTGAAGCCGGGGGGAATGGTCCATGGATTCCATTCCACTGGGCGAAGGGCCAAGGGGCTGAGAGCGGATTCAAAGGGATAGACGGCTGGTGCTGGATGTGTGCATGGCACTGGCAGCCGTCAGACTTTTGGACTAACTTGGCAGCGTCCTCCCTCATGGTGAGCCAGAAGTATCCTTGGCAGAGGGCCTTTTGAGCTAGGGATCTGCCCCCAAGTGGTTCCCAGATGCCTTCGTGAATTTCTCTGAGGATGTAGTCGGCGTCGGCAGGTCCTACGCATTTGAGTAAGGTGTAGGAGAATGACCTCATGTACAGGCGCTCGTCCAGGAGGGTGAACTTGGAGGCTCTCCATTTAAGCAGCCTAGCTTCATCATAGTCATTAGGGAGAGTGTCGTCTGTGAGGTATCGGATGTAAGCATCCATCCAGGTCGGCTCTTGGGTGAGTAGGAGGACTTCTTCTTTGCCTTCTATGCTGGGCCTCTCCAGATGCTCGATGTAGGCATCCTAGTGATGCCGTCAGTGGAGGTGGCCAAATGAAAAGGGTGTCGTCCTTGGCGTTCTCGCTTTGAGGTATAGCTGATGTTGAAATAAGTTAGTGAAGAGACCAAAAGTCGAACCTTGCCCAGATATCGGGCCATGGTGGGGTCACGCACCTCGTACTCTCCATTGATTTGCCCGGAGACGAGTTGCGAATCGATAAAAGCTCTGAGGCACCTCACTTCAAATTCCTAGGCCAGTCTCAACCCCGCCAGTAGGGCTTCGTACTCGGCCTGATTATTCTTGGCTTCGAATAGAAACCAAAGGGTTCACTCCACCTTCTCTTCGCCCGGCCCGCGAGGATAAGGCCTGCGCCGCTTCCTTGAGGGTTTGAAGCACCGTCCACATGGAGAATCCAGGACTCCTCGCCATCATTTGGCTCGGCATCGGGCTGCTTCATGGGAACCTCCTCAGTCAGCTCTTCTGCCCAGGTGCATTCGACCAGGAAATCGACCAGGACTTGGGACTTCAGAGCTGGCCAAGCCTGGAAAGAGAGGTCAATTCCCCCAACTTGATGGCCCATTTGGCAAGTTGGCCTGAGGTGTCTGGGCAAGTTAGGATGGCTCGAAGATGGTGATCCATGAGCACCACGATAGGATGAGCTTGAAAGTACGGGTGGAGACGTTGGGCGAAAATGATCAGGGCGAAGATGATCTTTTCGATTTTGGAGTACCTGACTTCCGCATCGTGAAGCACTTGCTCACATAGTAGACAGGCCTCTGGGTCCCATCGGCATCAAGATGCACCAGAAGGAACTGACGGCTTCCGGAGAGGCGACAAGATAGAGAAAAAGACTCTCCCATCCTTTGGCTTTGATAGGAGCGGAGGGGAGGATAGGAATGCCTTCAACCCGTCAAAGGCCTTCTGGAGTCGTCCGTCCATTCGAAGTCATTTACCTTCCACAGGGCTTTGAAGAAGGGAAAACACTTTCGGCTGACTTGGAGAGGAAACGACTTAGAGCCGCCACCCTTCCCGTGAGTCGCTGTATTTCCTTCTGCTAACCAGCGGCCTCATGTCGAGGATGGCGCTGATCTTTCTGGATTCACTTCGATCCCTCACTGGGTCACCATAAATCCCAAAACTTGCCTGCCATGACGTCGAAGGCGCACTTCTTAGGGTTCAATTTGACTTAAAAATGATGGAGGTTGTTGAAGGTTTCCTCTAGGTCGGAGACATGGTCAGAGGCACGAGCACTCTTCATCAGCATGTCGTCCACATAGACCTCCATGTTCTGGCCCAGTTGATCTGGAAGACTTTATTCATCAATCTTTGATAGATCGCCCCGCATTCTTGAGGCCGAAGGGCATCACTTTGTAGCAATAAATGCCTTTCTCCGTCACGAAGGAGGTATGCTCTTCATCGCCTGGGTCCATCTTTATTTGGTTGTACCTGGAGAAAGCATCCATGAAGCTGAGAAGTTCATGGCCAGAGGTGGAATCCACTAGCTGGTCGATTCGGGGCAGGAAAGCTATCTTTTGGGCACACCTTGTTAAGGTCGGTGAAATCAATGCAGATTCTCCAGCTTCTGTTTGCCTTCCGCACCATGACCATGTTAGCCAGCCAGCTAGGGTAGTGCGCTTCTCGGATATGGCCGGCGTTGAGCAACTTGTTGACCTCCTCGTCGATGGCCTTCTGCCGCTCAAAGCAAAGCTTCTCTTCCTTTGCGAACCGGATGGTACTTCGGGTCGATGTTGAGCTTATGGGTGATCACCTATGGAGGGATGCCGGGCATATCGGACGCCGACCAGGCAAATATGTCCGAGTTGGCCTGTAGGAAAGTCAGGAGATGGTCATGATCCTCTGGGGGGAGGAGTCCATCGATGCGCACAGTCCTTGCAGGGTCGTCTCCTAGAGAAAAGTCAGGAGTCGCTCGGCCGACTCTCCTTCTTTGCTGGACTCCCTAGGGGTCAGGCACCTCCGAAGTTGGCTCGGCCTCCCGAGGACTCGACGCTGTATGGTAGCAAGGCAGGACCGGGCTGACCTCGCCTTGCATCTCGCCGATCCCGCTGCTGGTGGGGAACTGTATGAGCAATCGCTGGGTGGGGATGACCGCATCCAACAGATTGAGGCCCGGTCGTCCGAGAATGGCATTATACGCCAGGGGGACTTGCACGACCAAGAACTTCATGATGACTATGCTCTGGCATGGCATATTCTAGCCATCACAGGCAAAGATATTTCGCCTTCGACCCTCACCGAGTCTCCAGTAAATCCAACTAAAGGAGCCGCCATGAGCTGGAGAGAATCAACAGATAGACCCATCCTAACAAATACATCGTAAGTAAGGATGTCAGCTAGCTGCCACTATCAACTAATATCTTTTTATAGGGTTTTGGCAATCATCATTGAAACGACGATGCCCTCATTATTTACATTTTCTACGATTGCTGACCCCTTCCCGGGACTACATCACCTGTGCCTCCTCCCCTCTCGGCCGCTTGGATGAAGAAGCTGCTCCCCAGGACACCATTCCAACTGTCTGCTTCGTAGGGGCATTGTCTATGGCAGCTTGAGCAGGCGGGGGCCTCATGAGAGCCGGCACTGGTGGAAGCGCTTTCTAAACATATTTTCTAAGGTAGCCCCATTGGATGAGCTCCTCGATAGCACGCTTTAGGCTGTAGTATCTATCGGTGTCGTGGCCATAGTCCCGTGGAAATGGAATAACGACTTTTGTCATGGGAAAGACCTTCTTCATGGGAGGAGGTCCTGGAGATAAGGCTCACCCTCAATCTCCATGAGGATATGAGAGCGATAGGCAAAGAGAGGCACGAGCTCGCTCTCCAGAGGGGCGAGACTCCGATGCCTATCGTTCGATTGGCGGGGCGGCTCGGGCCACCGGGGGTGAGAGGATCCGTTTGGCTCGGGACGGGCAAGCTTACGACTGGACCCTCTTGTGGACTCTCGGCGGGTGAGGTCGGCCTCATCCGCACGGATGTATTTCTGGGCTCGGAGGAGAGGTCAGAGTAGGAGCCGGGGGCTTCTTATCCAGGGAGAAAGTGAAGTAGGACGGGAGGAGTCCCCGCTTCAAGGCCAACATCGCCACCGCATCATCCAAATGGTAGACTTCGAGGGTGGTGGTCTTGAATCGGGCCACAAAGTCCCGAAGTGACTCTCCCTCCTTTTGTCGCACAGAGAAGAGGCTATTAGCAACTCTCGGGATTCTTCGGCAGGTGTCGAAATGTGCCAAAAAGGCCCTTTCCAGCTCCTGGAAAGAATCGATGCTGTGAGGGGACAGATGCATGTGCCAGGCGGGCAGCTTTCCGTAGAGTGGCAGGGAAAGCCTTGCATAAAAGGGCGTCCGTAGCCCCTTGGACCTGCATTATGGCTTTGTAACTCTCGAGGTGATCGAGAGGATCCGTTGTACCATCATATGGATCTATCTGAGGGAAGCGGAATCTGGAGGGTACGGGATCCTCCAATATCTGGTGGGTGTAGGGAGGACGAGTGTCGTACTCCTCCTCCAGTTGGTTGTTGATCTTTCTAGTGAGCTCGTCAAGCCGCCGGTGGTACTCGTCCAGGTGCTCCTTTACTTGGCGGCTGATCACTGGGGTTCTCCTGGATAGCTCGAGGATGAAGAAGAGGAAGATGGAGAAGGGCACGAGAGGTGAGACCTCCGCTTTGGTTCCTCCTGGTACCGTGGCTCTGAGGGAACTTGCTCGGGCCACAGTTGGGAGATCGTGGCCTCTTGAGGGGCTCACATCGGGGCTTCCTGGGGAAGCTTGGCGATGTCCGGCCTCTCGCTGAGGAGAGCCTACCCTTGCGGACTGCTGACTAGCAGGGGAAGTGGTTTGATGTTGGGTAGCCACGGACTGTTGCTCTTGGAGTCCGTGGACCATGGTGGTGAGGGCTTGGACTTGTTTGGTAAGGGCCGCTAGCTGATTAGCTGGGGCAGCTGCGTCGGGTGGCGGACAAATGACAGGAGGGTCAGCAGCAGGAATGTTAGCTTCCTGCTGCCTAGCCGGTGGGGGATGCCCCCCAGGGTAACTGGTAGAAGCATCCTGAGCGCGCGTCACTACCATGGCTTGGTGAAGAAAAAGGAGGGAAAGCTTGCGAGTGAAGACTATAGGGTTCGCGTCTTCCTTAATCCCCCTACCTGGCGCGCCAATCTGATGATAACCGATTGCCGAACTTGAACGTAGGGAAAAAAAGTTTGGTTGCTTGCTGGGGCCTCGCCTAGCTGGATGACCTGCAAAAAGTCCCGAGATCGGAGGGGAGCTCCAGTAGGGACCCTCTGACGCCCAAGTTAGCGACCGAGGTCACAGCTGAAGGAGAGCTTGAGGGAGCTCCTTAGGGCAGAGAAGGCTCCGAGGGATGGAGTTTCTCTGGAATGATAGAGTAAGAGAGGTCATGTGTTCGCCTGCCTGAGTCTTCAGTGGACTTACCCTTTTATAGGCAGTCGAAACTTGTATGGAGATTAGCCACATGAAATTTCATGAGGGAGAGATGTTTGCGAGACACGTGGGAGTTACGTGAATTTAGGCTGATCGGTAGGTTTTATCCCATCGAAGAGGAAGAAACTGACGGTTGGTGGGCCAGGTCCCATCAGTCAGCGGAACCAGTTGGTTGGTGGGCCTGGTCCCATCGACGGCGTGGTCAGACGGTGGGCAGACCTGGCTGTGTCAGTCCGTGCGGGTCAGAGAGTTGATGGCCCTGGTAGATGCGGGGCTAACTTGGAGAAGTCGAGGCCGCCTCGGCTCCCTAGAGATGCCGGGGCCGATGGGGCCGACTTGAAGAAGTCGGGACCGCCTCGGCTTGCTTGGAGATGCTGAGGCCGACGGAGCCGACTTGAGAAAGTCGGAGCCGCCTCGGCTTGCCTGGAGATACCAGGGTCGACTTGAAGAAGTCGGGCCGCCTCGGCTTGCCTGAAGATGCCGGGGCTGACTTGAGGAAGTCGAGGCCGCATCGACTTGCCTGGAGATGCCGGGGCCGACTTGAAGAAGTCGGGGCCGCCTTGGCTTGCCTGGAGATGCCGGGACCGATGGAGCCGACTTGAGGAAGTCGGGGCCGCCTCGGCTTGCCCGGAGATGCCGGGAACGACGGGGCCGACTTGAAGAAGTTGGGGCCGCCTCGGCTTGTCTGGAGATGCCAGGGCCGACGTGACCGACTTGAAGAAGTCGATGCCGTCTCGACTTGCTTGGAGGTGCCGGGGCCGACGTGTCCATACCACATAGTCGATTTTGCCATGATTGTCCATGTGGCTTCATCAGCCACATCAGGTTTTGCTCTTCTGTACATAATCATATTATCATTAAGAGTTAAAACCAGCAAAACATAATATATTATTAAGTATTTTTATAGTAATGTTCTTAAAATCATGGACCCCCTCTGGAATCCTTATTTGCTCTTGTGACAAGAATAATGTATGAATTATTGATTGGATTTTCTGATAAAAGTTTAGCTAATAAAAATAAATGAAGGATGACAACAGTAAAGCTGGTGTTACTCCATAATGCCATTTTTCACTCAAATAAGTCAGTGTTCCTGCTATGTAATAGACCTCATATTTAAACCATGGACGTAATTGCCTCATTGCTAATCTGGAGTAATTCAATGGCTGATACGGCTCAAATTTATAAATGATATGTTTTAGTGCAATACAAAAAAAAAGGGACTGAATTAGAAACTCTATGAAAATACTTTAACCAATTAATTAGTGCGTGCTGCAAATTATCTTAATAAATTCCTTCTAGCTCCTTTAAGAAAAGTTTTTGCACATCATTTATTTCATAGAAAAAATTTAAATTATATATGTAAATAAAATTTGAATTATTTTCCGACCTATTCTTGGCAAAGCTAATTTCATCCAGGCTTTTTATGGTGGAAAAGAAAGTTTGCTGGAGAAGAATCACCCCCCCCCCCCCCCCCCCCCCTCTCTCTCTCTCTCTCTCTCTCTCTCTCTCTTGACATAAAAAGTAAAAACTCAACCAAAAAAAAAAATCCAAGCGAAAATTTCATAACCAAAATTTTCTTTTGATCCAGTATAATTTTTTTCTCAAAAAGAGTGCTTTTGACAGAAAATAAGTAGGCAAATACTTTCATAATCACTTTTGTTAGCTACGTTCTCAGTCCTTTCCAATTTTCTCTCTCAATAACATTAAACTAATTTGAGAGATTGTGAAAGATGCGCTGTTTTTCATCAAGAAATAGACAAGATTTTTTCGTCACTGTATCATCTTTCGTTTCCTATTATGTGATTTTAGGTAGTGTTTGAAATAGAAAATAAGAGGGGATATCCCTTCTTATTCTAAAAGCCATAACTATAAAGGATAGTTGGGAATAAAGTTAACCAAAGGGATAATTTATGGTTAATCATGGTTAACCATGGGTTATCCCTCAATTTATTCCATAGAAAATGTAGGAATAGCTGGTTATCCATTCAAATAAGAGTAAAAAAAAGTTATCCTATGGATTTACTTTTTGCATTTGATATGATTAATGGGATAGCCAGGGGATTAACTCTATCCCGTACACTTATCCATGGATAATATTTTTTCTATCAAACACTACCTTAGGGTTTTCTTTCTTTTCCATTCTTTTATCTTAACCACCTGCAATTTCTTTGCATTTTCTCTCTCTTAATTCTTAATGAAAGCGATTAGACTATGCCTAATATTTCATTCAAAAAAAAAAATTACTCCAAGCCTACAACAAAATGTGAAAAAATATTTAATTTTCTTTCCTTTCTTTTTTTTATTTTATGCATCTTTCTTATCCCTTGCTACAAAATAGAACCTAAGGTAGTGTTTGATAGAAAAAATATTATCCATGGATAAGTGTACGTGATAGAGTTTGTCCCCTGGCTATCCCTAGGGATATCCCTTGGCTATCCCATTGATCATATCAAATGAAAAAAGGTAAATCCATAGGATAATTTTTTTACTCTTATTTGGAGGGATAACCAGCTATTCCTGCATTTTCTAGGGAATAAATTGAGGGGACATCCCATGGTTAACCATGGTTAACCATGGATTATCCCTTTGGTTAACTTTATTCCTAGCTATCCCTTATAGTTATGACTTTTGGGAATAAGAGGGGATATCCAGAGGATAAGAGGGGATATCCCCTCTTATTCCCAAAAGCCATAACTATAAGGTAGTGTTTGAAATAGGGGATAAGAGGGGATATCCAGGATAAGAGGGGATATCCCCTCTTATTCCCAAAAGCCATAACTATAAGGGATAGCTGGGAATAAAGTTAACCAAAGGGATAATCCATGGTTAACCATGGTTAACCATGGGATATCCCCTCAATTTATTCCCTAAAAAATGCAGGAATAGCTAGTTATCCCTCTAAATAAGAGTAAAAAAAAGTTATCCTATGGATTTACCTTTTGCATTTGATATCATCAATAGGATAGCCAAGGGATATCCCTAGGGATAGCCAGGGGACAAACTCTATCCTGTACACTTATCCATGGATAATATTTTTCTATCAAACACTACCTAAGGGATAGCTGGGAATAAAGTTAAAGGGATAATCCATGGTTAATCATGGTTAACCATGGGATATCCCCTCAATTTATTCCCTAGAAAATGCAGGAATAGCTGGTTATCCCTCCAAATAAGAGTAAAAAAAAGTTATCCTATGGATTTATCTTTTTGCATTTGATATGATCAATGGGATAGCCAAGGGATATCCCTAGGGATAGCCAGAGGACAAACTCTATCCCGTCACTTACCATGAATAATATTTTTTTTATCAAACACTACCTAAGAAATTAAATTGAACTGCAAAACAAAAAGTACATGTTGTGCATGGGCCTCTTTAAAACACTAGGCCTTTATCATGGATGGATTAAGCTCAGGTTATTGGATAGGAAAAGTCTTTGTTCATCGCTCCCGGTGCAGCAAGTCCTACATGGGCTGCACCGTTCCTTCTTATTGGTCCACATGGATCCTATGTGGCTTGACGCGATGGGACAGGATAGCAGGGGGATAATGTTACTTTTTGATCGTGACATCCATTAAAAGTCGTTCAGCCTTTAACCATTAGTGTGCAGATGAAAATGCCCTTTCCCTCCAGCCTACTTCAACCCACCATCTTATTTAGATTTTGCTGATAAAAAATCTTTCTGATTGTAAAACATTCTTCCTGTGGATGATGGTGCCGCAGAGCGGGAGTCTAGGGTTGAGGTTGTGGTTTTTGAGCTTGATGATGGCTTTCAAGATCTCCTGCCAGATAAGATGGCGGGTAGAAGTAGGCCTGCATGAGAGTGTTAGTTTGGACCAGCATCATCACCTTGGTGTACCTTGATGGAAGGGGCTCAGTGCCGAAGACATCGGCATTCAGGAACTGGATGGTTTCGTCTGGAGATCAATGGTCTTTTTGGTGCGGCGATAGCTTTGGAGGATTCATCAGCTTTGGTGCTAGCTTTTGATGATTCATCAGCTTTGGTTCATCTGTGTTTCTTAAACTCTAACTTCTTAACAGCTTTGCTGCTCAAAAAGCATTAGTTCAACTAGGGTGTCGTAGGTTTTGAACTAATGTTTTGTCTTAACATTTTCTGAATGGGTGTTGTAGGTTTTGAACTAGGGTGTCGTGGGTTTTGAACTAGGGTGTCGTGGGTTTTGAACTAATTCTTTGTCTTAACGTTTTCTGAATGGGTGTCGTAGGTTTTGAACTAGGGTGTCATAGGTTTTGAACTAGGGTGTCATGAGTTTTCAACTAGGGTGTCGTAGGTTTTGAACTAATGCTCTGTCTTAACGTTTTCTGAATGGGTGTCGTAGGTTTTGAACTAGGGTGTCGTGGATTTTGAACTAATGCTTTGTCTTAACGTTTTTTGAATGGGTGTCATAGGTTTTGAACTAGGGTGTCGTGGGTTTTGAATTAGGGTGTCGTGGGTTTTCAACTAGGGTGTCGTAGGTTCTGAACTAATGCTTTGTCTTAACGTTTTCTGAATGGGTGTCGTAGGTTTTGAACTAGGGTGTTGTAGGTTTTGAACTAGGGTGTCGTAGGTTTTGAATTAGGGTATCGTAGGTTTTCAACTAGGGTGTCGTAGGTTTTGAACTAATGCTTTGTCTTAACGTTTTCTGAATGGGTGTCGTAGGTTTTGAATTAGGGTGTCGTAGCTTTTGAACTAGGGTGTTGTGGGTTTTCAAATAGGGTGTCGTAGGTTTTGAACTAATGCTTTGTCTTAACGTTTTCTGAATGGGTGTCGTAGGTTTTGAACTAGGGTGTCGTAGGTTTTGAACTAGGGTGTCGTGAGTTTTCAACTAGGGTGTCGTAGGTTTTGAACTAATCTTTGTCTTAACGTTTTCTAAATGGGTGTCGTAGGTTTTGAACTAGGGTGTCGTAAGTTTTGAACTAGGGTGTTGTGGGTTTATAACTAGGGTGTCATGGGTTTTGAACTAATGCTTTGTCTTAACGTTTTCTGAATGGGTGTCGTAGGTTTTGAACTAGGGTGTCGTGGGTTTTGAACTAAAGTGTCGTGGGTTTTCAACTAGGGTGTCGTAGGTTTTGAACTAATGCTTTGTCTTAACGTTTTCTGAATGGGTGTCGTAGGTTTTGAACTAGGGTGTCGTAGGTTTTGAAGTAGGGTGTCGTGGGTTTTCAACTAGGGTGTCGTGGGTTTTGAACTAATGCTTTGTCTTAACATTTTTGAATGGGTGTCATAGGTTTTGAACTAGGGTGTCGTAGGTTTGAACTAGGGTGTCGTGGGTTTTGAACTAGGGTGTCGTGGGTTTTCAATTAGGGTGTCGAAGGTTTTGAACTAGGTATCGTGGGTTTTGAACTAGGGTGTCTTAACATTTTCTGAATGGGTGTCATAGGTTTTGAACTAGGGTGTCGTGGGTTTTGAACTTGTTAAAAATCCAAGACACCCTAGTTCAAAACCCACGACACCCTAGTTGAAACCCACGACACCCTAGTTTAAAACCCACGACACCCTAGTTCAAAACCTACGACACCCATTCAGAAAACGTTAAGACAAAGCATTAGTTCAAAACCTACGACATCTTAGTTGAAAACCCACAACACCCTAGTTGAAAACCTACGACACCCTAGTTGAAAACCTACGACACCCATTCAGAAAATGTTAAGACAAAGCATTAGTTCAAAACCTACGACACCCTAGTTGAAAACCCACGACACCCTAGTTCAAAACCTATGACACCCATTCAGAAAACGTTAAGACAAAGCATTAGATCAAAACTTACGATACTCTAGTTGAAAACCCACGATACCCTAGTTCAAAACCTACGACACCCATTCAGAAAACGTTAAGACAAAGCATTAATTCAAAACCCACGCCACCCTAGTTAAAAACCCATGACACCCTAGTTCAAAACCCACGACACCCTAGTTCAAAACCTACGACACCCATTCAGAAAACGTTAAGACAAAGCATTAGTTCAAAACCTACGATACCCTAGTTGAAAACCCACGACACCCTAGTTCAAAACCCACGATACCCTAGTTCAAAACCTACGACACCCATTCAGAAAATGTTAGACAAAGCATTAGTTCAAAACCCACGATACCCTGGTTGAAAACCCACGACACCCTAGTTCAAAACCTACGACACCCTAGTTCAAAACCTACGACACCCATTCAGAAAACGTTAAGACAAAGCATTAGTTCAAAACCTACGACACCCTAGTTGAAAACCCACGATACCCTAGTTCAAAACCTACGACACCCATTTAGAAAACGTTAAGACAATGCATTAGTTCAAAACCTACGACACCCTAGTTCAAAACCCACGACACCCTAGTTCAAAACCTACGACACCCTAATTTAAAACTTACGACACCCATTCAGAAAACGTTAAGATAAAGCATTTGTTGAAAACCTACGACACCCTAGTTCAAAACCTACGACACCCATTCAGAAAACGTTAAGACAAAGCATTAGTTCAAAACCTATGACACCCTAGTTGAAAACCCACGACACCCTAGTTCAAAACCCACGACACCATAGTTCAAACCTATAACACCCATTCAGAAAACGTTAAGACAAAGCATTAGTTCAAAACCCATGACACCCTAGTTGAAAACCCACGACACCCTAGTTCAAAACCTACGACACCCTAGTTCAAAACCTACGACACCCATTCAGAAAATGTTAAGACAAAGCATTAGTTCAAAACCTACGACACCCTAGTTGAAAACCAACGACACCCTAGTTCAAAACCTACGACACCCATTCAGAAAACGTTAAGACAAAGCATTAGTTCAAAACCCACGACACCCTAGTTGAAAACCCACGACACTCTAGTTCAAAACCTAGGACACCCTAGTTCAAAACCTACAACACCCATTCAGAAAACGTTAAGACAAAACATTAGTTCAAAACTTACGACACCCTAGTTGAACTAATGCTTTTTGAGCAGCAAAGCTGTTAAGAAGTTAGAGTTTAAGGAACACAGATGAACCAAAGCTGATGAATCATCAAAAGCTAGCACCAAAGCTGATGAATCCTCCAAAGCTATCGCCGCACCAAAAAGACCATTGATCTCCAGACGAAACCATCCAGTTCCTGAATGTTGATGTCATCGGCACTGAGCCCCTTCCATCAAGGTACGCCAACGCGGTGATGCTAGTCCAAACTAACACCCTCATGCAGGCCTACTTCTACTCGCCATCTTATATGGTAGGAGATCCTGAAAGCCATTGTCAAGCTCATAAACCACAACCTTAACCTCAAACTCCCGCTCTGCGGCACCATTAGGAAGAATGTTTTACAATCAGAAAGAGTTTTTTATCAGCAAAATCCAAATAAGATGGCGGGTTGAAGTAGGCTGGAGGGAAAGGGTATTTTCGTCTGCACACCAATGGTGATAGGCTGAGACTTTTAATGGATGTTACAATCAAAAAGTAACATTATTCCCCTGCTATCCTGTCCTATCGCGTCAGACCACATGAAATCTATATGGACCAATAAAAAGGAATGGTGCAGCCCATGTAAGACTTATTGCACCGAAACGATGTACAAAGACTTTTCCTATCGAATATGGTACGGAAAGCCCAAACTAGAACAAAGGGGCCTAAAACGGTTTAAAATTGTCGCGAATATGAACAGTACACGTGGAGACCTATTTGTAGGCCACGTCATTATTTTCTTTAGTCTAATTTCTCGGTTCCTACGTGCTCGGTCGCCATAGCGCGCTGCCTCGCTCGCTCTCTCACTTCATTCGATCTTGTCCGACGCCAATTTCTAGCCACAATGGCAGTCCGAGCGAGAGAGCTCCGCCGCGTCCAATTCCTCCTCCCCGCGGGCTTTGGATCGCTCTCCATGGGCGGCGGCGACGCGAAGGCCGGTAGTGGAAGGAGATTCTTGAGCGCCGGGAACACCGGCGGCGAGTTGTTTGCCGGCAAGAGCGCCTACGAGGTGCTCGGGGTCTCGGAGTCCAGCTCCTTCTCTGAGATCAAGGCCTCGTTCCGGAGGCTCGCCAAGGAGACCCACCCCGATGTCTCGTCGTCGCCGGATGATCCCGCCGCCTCCCAACGGTTCCTTCAGATTCTCGCCTCTTATGAGGTTCGAAGTTGCTGTTTCTGTAATTGCTTGGTATCTTGATTTGAATCGGGTGAGAATTTAGTGTCTTTGACGTTTTACCGAATTTGATATGTATCTGTTTTGGATTCGTCGAGGTCGATAGATTTAGGGGAATTAGATCAGTGCGGAATGGTGGTAGTGATCAAGGTTGTGGTTCGAATGACTTGATTCTCCCGAAGAGATTAAAAAAATATTATTATTATTTTTTAAAAAATCAACTCTTTGGTTACTGAATACTGATCAAGTAGTTGGGTTAAGGATGGAAGGAAATTGGTGGATTTGACAAGATCGAGGGTTCTCGCGAATTTGTCAATATTATGGTGTTTAGGTTTATGGATTTTGGGATTATTAGGTTCTTTGAACTGGTAGTTGTGAGAAGGCTCAGTGTTTGAGTTACTCATTTCGTTCAGTTTCTGTAGAGGGACGTGAAAGTTTGAATCTTCTTTTGTCGACTTTTAAGGTTGAGGTTGAATACCAGTTGGCGTGCTGCATCGGAGATTGAGGTTTGTTTAGCCGATGCTTTGTTGTCAATGTTGGTGGACTGATGACTTCAATCCTGTTTGCAACTCTTATTTGTAGATTCTAGATTTAATCTCTGCTATCCAAGCCCCATAGTTTAAGACCTTCCCCTCCGTAACTCATTGTTTAGGATTGGTACTGGCAGGTGAGATGTATACGTAGAGATACGTAGAGAATTATTGTTGGGTTTGTGAGTTGGGTGCATGATGATGGGAAACTAAGATGCAAAAAATTGGAGGCAGATTTAATGGCAAGAGGGAGCAATTACAACACTGCCATCTTTCCACGAAATCTATCGTCTCAGACATTAGGTCAACACCGTGGGTTCTAAGGAGAACAGTTAATAGACAAACTTGTAAACTGGTGAACCTAAACTTTGTAGTTTCACTGGAAAAGACAGTGTTCTCTCACTAAATTTACAATATCTCACTATATTGCCTTATATAATCCATTTTTTCTTTTGCTTGAATAAGTTAGTTGGAGACCGACATGCATGCATGTATGCCTCTATAGGCACAGAGATTCACTGTTATACTAGCATATGATTGCATTTTGCTAGAGCAAACTAATTAGCATTTGTTTCCTAGAAAACTTTTTAGATGTGCATCGGCTATAAGCTTTTATTGTTTGTTCATATTTGTTGTTATTCTACTGCAGATTCTTTCAGATTCTAAGACAAGGGCCCACTATGACAGCTACTTGTTTTTACAGAGAACAATACTTAATAAACATTCTGGACTTGGTTCAGCTATGTATACACATAATTCGTCTGTAATATTAATAAAGCAAAATAATGTGGAGTGGCTGAAGTGGTACAGACTTACTGTCAATGATATTGTTATGCAGAAAAAAGTTGTGACAAGATCAGGTTACTTTGGTAAGCTTGAGAGTGAACTTTATTCAGCATTACACGCTGCATATTTTGGCCCAATTATCGAGTCTATGGATATTCTTCCTGACCGTTTTGAAGCCGAGGAGAGGTCTGCATATGAAACTTCTGAGGTTTTGCACCTAGTTTCAGGACGAGATCTATTTGGAATTGTTAATATAGTTGATAAGATTCCTCATTTGTCACATATCAGCCATAAAAAGCTAACTCCCTTTGATTCCGTGGCCTCTGGAAGTTGTCAATGTGTTACACATACCGCAACAGAAAAAGGTTGCGATTCTTTCGGAAGCATTAGTATTCATGAGGAAGATGTTAAACAGCGAAGTAATTTTCAATCAGATGTTTACAAAGATCTTGAATTGCATGTCTGTGGAAGAGTGGTTGCTGTCGCGACTAGAAGCCCTAAATGCAAATGCATTGGCACACCACCAACAACAGATTCTGAAGATCACATACATGTCTTTCTTACTCTGGATGATGCTAAGGATGCAGTTTCATCTCATTCAGTTGGATCGAAAATTCTCTTAGGCACAATAATTGGATTAGGAACAAGTGCAGAAGAAGGATCCTGTTCTGTTTTTGATGGCAGCGGCACAAAAACTCATGTGATTGTGAAACACAGAACTTTACTGGTTTGTAATTAAATTTCACTTTAGGATTTAATATTGTCATATTCCTTGTCATTTTAGATGTAATTCTGAATAATTGTTAGTCTAACATCATTATTTTCAAATTGCTGCTAGGGTTTCTTTACCTTTCCCTAGCTTGATTGTCCTTTACTTATGAAACAGAAGATATGTAGATTGGTTTAATTATTCTGTATTTTTTTTAAAAGTTTTATGATAAAAATACTTGATTTTCAAGTTATTATCTTTCTCTTTTCTTTGTGCCAGTAATGAAATCATAGTTTCAACATTATTTTCTCCTCTCCAGTTCTTTTATATTCACTATCTTGGCCTCTTGCAAGCATGCATAGACTTCTTTGTCCACCATGCTAACTAAAATGCATTTCATCTGATTTAGTCGATAGAGCATGCTTCCTCATTATCTCTCCCATTTTTAAGCCCGTTGAGGAGGATGGAGAGGAAGTCTAGGAAGAATCATGCATAAAGGTAGAAAGAAACAAGAAGTTTTAGATGTTTTTGACCTTTTAGATGTCATTAAGTAGTAAAGATTTTTCAGCATTAAGATGATATGAAGAAACAAGAAGAGAATTTAATGCTATTTAACCCATGTAGTTTGAGCGTAAAAAGTTTGTTTGGCTTATCTTCAGTTGCATGGGCCTGTTTCTAACCTGGTTATCTCATCTTCCTCTCCTCTTCTTTTCTCTCCTTCCTCTTCTATTTCTTTTTTTTTTTTTTTTTTTGTCTCATCTATAAGAGCCTAGGATCTCATAGTTTAGATTGCTCACAATCTCTAGAATCCAAGACCTACCTTATAGTTTAGATTGCTCACCATCTCTAGACTCCAAGACCTACAACTAGATAAGAGAGCAAGAAAGATCTTGCACCAGTATGAGGGAAGTTGAAATTTGTTGTTATTAGGTTGTCAGGTCATCTCTTTTCATCTTTACACCTTTCCTCTTCTCTTTCCCTGAAATCCACAATTCCCAGAAATATCTTTTAAACTTTTTAAGGAGACCTAACATGTTTGAATGCCATCTGGAGTTAAAATTTTAATTAAGAAATTGACCCTTCAGCTTATAATCTGATACATGATAAAAGAACAAAAACATTTTTTTAAAAAAAATTAGTGTGCGAGTTCTTCATGTTCTTAAATTGAATGGTTATATTTACCTAATGTTTTTCTCCTGCACATCCACAATTGGTGATAGTACTTTTATCAAATCCCAGGTGAAGCACATGCATTGGTATCGAGTTGGGGGTGAGGTCTCACCTTGTGAATGCCGGTGTAGTAGAGCGTACTTACCACCTAGCAAGTAAGTTGGTTTCTTCATGTTTCCAGACTGTTCATAAGTTCATGTCCAATGCTATTGGCTGCTTGCAAACTTTAATTGGATCAAAGTCTTGTGCATACCTCACCTTTAGTTTTTGCTCCATATTGGCAGACTAAACATTTAAGCTTATGCTGTAGTTTCTTTAGCTAGCTGGATGCCTGGCAGTCTTGTGGGCATTGTGGTTGGCAAGGGATTAATGTATGACAGAAAGATAAAGTGGGCTTTAACATTTGCCACATGGTAACACATTGAATAACCACCTTTGGTTTTTTTTGATAAAATAGATACTGGTAACTTCCAAATGATGTCTCGAGCAGTTAGGGGGTAATAGACCCTTTTAGGCACCTGAAGCTTGGTTCTGATGCGTACTTCATGGGTCATATGGACCTGCTGGATTTCAGAGATTTATCCCTAGAACTCCTCTTTTGTAGTGCCTAATCCACTGGACTGAGACAATAGAACCTTATATATCTGACCTGTTTCTTGGATAAATGTGTTGTGGGCAGAAGTGGAAGGTGACCATGCAGGGCGTTATTAGATTTCCATGCAGCAGGAATACAAGTTGAATGTGACTATGTAAATGATAGGATTTGATCAATGGTAATATATTACTGATATATTTGAGCTAGTTTAAGCTACCTATGCCTTTTGACTTAAATGGCAATGCTCAATCTGGCTCTTTGGGATGTAATTTATGCATTCATGAGCTGCTTCTTATATTCAACATTATGTTCTTTCAACTTCATTTAAACTTTCCAGTTTCAGTGGAGTCTTGGATATTGCTTCCTAATTTGAATGAGTTTAAATTTTGTAGCAGTCTTCATGGCTGCCAACCAGTTTTACGGGCTATCTGTGTATTCCTTTTCTTACCTAAATTGTGTTTGCCCCTACCTCAACTTTGTAGACAGTTGATTGTAGGTTGAGCCAAACGTGAAATGTTCCCAAACTTATAACAAATTATGACCTGGATTATCAAATTGACTCCATAGGTGCTACTGAATTGTCAGCCATGGAAGTTTCTAAAGATATGGAGTAACATCAGTCAAATATGGCTGTAAGAAATAATGCAAATAAATTTGAATGGTGCTTGTAATGTACTTTATAAGGAAATTACTTTATCCTATTTAATGAGGAATATGATTTCTGGACTCTTAATTTGTTGCAACAATGAACAGCATATCTTCAATAGAGACAAGAACTGTTTTCTCAAAAGCATTACAAAGCTGTGGTGGTTTGGGTTTGAAACTTTGAGTTTGGCGTAGATGTATGGTCCAGAGAGTCCAAAGTGGGTGGAAATTTTTGCATATCATGATTAAATTACTATTGCTCTTGATGACTGAATACTAGACGATTGATATGCACTCTTTTTTCTTAAGTTTAAAAAGATGTTATGCCTTTTACATCTCTGTTTTGCAGATATTGGCTGTTTGAGCCTCGTTGTACCATGCATGACATTGGTGGTTGGTATGTTGAAACATTTGGCCGAGACAAGAAAGGAAGGACTGTACCTTCCCAAAGACAATGGGATGGTATGACTGAGCATCCTGAAAAGTAAGTCTCCCATGTGACCATGACGCTGAATCCGTTGGTTGTCTTATTTTGCTGCTGTGATAGGCATATCATTATATTCTTCCATACAAGCATGTTTTACTTTCAATAAAATTATTATTTGTATTTACACATTTCTTATTCATTGCACATGTAGTCCATAATGTTAGGTGTTCATATAATGATTTCTGAACTTGTTCGTATTTATGAATCCAGTCTATAAGGATTTGACACATATGACAGAACATTGTGGACCATTATGATATATTTTTACTTCATTTTTGAATCAAATACTTCATTTTTGTTTTCAACAATGATGCATATGACAAACATTGTGGACCAATATGATATATTTTACTTTCCTCCACAGAACTGTTCTCCAGTGTATCATACATACCTTATTTGTTCACTTCCAGTGAGCAGGCTTTTAGGTTGCTAGAGTACACCTAGACTTTGCCATTGATTATCCTCTGATTCATGAGCACGACAGTCTTATAACTCTTGAACAGTGATATGGATATAACATACCTTGTAGGCTCAGCATCTTAACTTTCAGAATGTACATCCAAGCCACTATCCCTTGCATAGAGCATTGCTCCAAGGTCCTAACGAAGGTTCTCCACTTCTCTTCTGTGAGATCAAAGTCATGCAAAGCATGTCCACGTTATGTTGTGGGTAGATAAGACTAGCTAAGGGTCTATATTGATGAAGAGCAAGGACAATAAGGCGCATCCTCTGCCACCGATCTTAATGAAGGTCTAGAAATGGCAAAGTGCTTTGGATCCTGCTTCTAAACTAGTTTAAAGAAATTAAGATAACAAAAAATAAGAAGAATATGAGGGGAAAGAAAAGAGTGGCAATAACTAGTGGTAGGGATTCAAGTCTTGATGGGATGGAGGCAGTTGAAATGTCTTGTTTCAAAGGGATTTCAAGACCGATCTCGATTGTTCCATTCCGTCTTATCTCGGTCATAATATATTATAGTTTTAATTTTAAGTAGATTTAATTTATTATAAAGATATAATTTTTGAAGTTCAAGTCAACTCATCTAAGCCTTTTTCCAACTACACAGGATCGGCTATATGAATCTGTTTCCTTCACTTTGCTCTATTCAGGACTAAGTTGACACTCAAATTATGGACGTCCTAACTCTTTGCATAGTTGGATTTAGTAGATTCATATTTTAGGGAATTGACAGAGTTTTGCGTTGGCTATCAACTATCTAATGCAACCCTTCTCCTTTATCCGGGTTTGGGACTGACCTCGGTGGAGTTATAACTTTTGAAGTTCAAATATATTTAAAAATCAAATAAAATATTAAAACTTTATAATTTTTTTAAAAGAAAAGGCATCCCAAGTAAGTATCGCGATGTTTGACCGGATCGGGGATCGAGACCGGTAAAGACGTGGAGCATTTCATTTTATGAAAAAACTGAGATATCTCTGTCTCATGAGATTTAAAACCTTGACTAATAGAACATGTTTGAGTCTTCATTCTTCGTGTCTGCCCCTTGACGTTTGTGTCTCCAAACGTTGATGATGACTACCACCGGTGTTGGATTGGACTGAGGTCACACTTTTTATGCGATGGGAGATGAGCGGTAAATAGAAGTGTCACCGCAAGCAGTGGAGAAGTTGTGCTCGGAGATGATACTTTGCATGGTCATGGAAACAATGATTGATGCGCTTCTGTTGTTGCTGAACTATTCAAGCAGATGTACATGTCCCAGCAAAATAATGTCCATAGAAAATAAAGATGTAACATAAAAGGAAAGGGTGCACTCTAAGTTTGTAGCATTGCATATTGAATCGAGCGCCAGTTCATTCCGACAAATCCAATACTTCATTTTTGTGTTCAACAAAATGACACATATGACAGAACATTGTGGACCATTATGACACATGATCCATCATGCATACACCGAGGAACAGTTTTGCTTGGCTGATTGGCAGACAATCAAGGATGCTTGCCAAGATGACAAGTACTAACAAAACTATGAACAAATTTTGCTTCTTTGCATTAAAATACAGTTCTTTAATTTCAATTAGAAGGATTAGCATTATGTTTGCTTAGCTGGGTACAAAACCATAATCTCGTCATATTATGCTGCTTGGTTGGGATTGATTCTGGTTATGTCTTAAAATATTCTGGTTACATAGCCAATTAAAAGTTCTTTATGAATATATTTAGATAGACTAAAATCCTGATTAGAAGTTTATATGTGCTTCTTTTGCATATCATGAAGTATGTGAATTGCAGGAGATTGCATCCTGCCATGTATTTGCTGGCTCTGGCATATAGAACATTAGATCTTGAGGAAGCAAAAAGAAGGAAACAAAGTTTTAAGGATATTGTACAACCAATATTTAGCAGCATACTTCGTTGGTGTAAGAAGCTTTATAATTTGATAACTTTGGATGTTTAGACCTCAGAAGAAGAGGAATTTTACTGACCTGCTGCTGTCTTTGGGACCTTCTGATAATATCTAGTGGTGTGTCTCCTCAAAGAGCGTTCTGTCTTCAGCATTATCTTCTCTGGTTCATGTCTTCACAGCTCATGTGAAAGTAGCAAAGAGTTGCAAAAGGATATAAATGGTGGTCCCTGATATAATGAACCTCTAGAAATCTTGATTCTTGTGTGTGTTGATTTTCGGATGTGGCTTCGTTGATTGGTTGGTCCAAGAACAATGAATTTTGTGAACAAGACAATCTTGCAACTCCTGTCCCCTGGTATTGTACAAAGAGAATATACAGATATCATATCTTAGTGATATTGATGGATACAATGTGGACTCATTTCCCTATGAAATAAAAGAGAATATACAAAATTTTCCAACATGCAATGTTTTATCACCACTTTTATCTCATCAGAGGCCAGCAAAGGTCAGTAGCCAGCTTCATTATTTCCATGCCATAATATTCCTTAGACAGAATATGGCCATTATCAAAATACATCATTTATTTACTGTTTTTATTGTTAATCCCATGTTCAAAGGATCCAAAACATTTCAAGAAAAATCCATTGCAAAATATTTGTAAATCAGAAGTTTATAAGAATATATTTTGATTCCTTTTTGCAGAAACTACTTAAACCCATGACTATTTCTCTGATGTTTGAACTCTTTCCAAGGCTAGGGGGGCATTGGAGGACTGACCCCAGTATGAACTTCAGTTGCATAACCAATAATATAGGTGCCTCGACTCTAAGCTGGCATTTACTTGAGCTTGAGCTGTACTTATCATACATGAGTCCTGAAACATATAATACCAACTTCAATGATCTTTTCGTTTGTCATATATTATAGAAGTGAATATGTGCTTTTTTCTTTCTTTTTCTTGTTTGAACAGAGATATCTACCCTTGCCCTTGCAAATATGCTTTTAACAAACCATTATTCTGGTTGTGAATCTTATCATCTAATGAAAGGCCACATTGCAGATGAGTGATAGGTGAGATATTTCCATTACAAAGTAGCTAGCCTAAATCAAACAATAAGGACAAATCCTGTCAACTACTATATTCTTTGAAGTAACTAGAGTATCTATGTCATGCCCTGAACCCAGTCTAATTTAGGGTCATGATAGCCACCGTATATGCATCAAGATTGACACCACAAGCATATGCAGAATGTAACGGTTGTACCCCTTTAACTTTATAATTTATTGTTCATATAAAATAATTGGGTAAACTCTTTGATTAGCAAGTTAACCTTGTATGCTTGTGGGGGCAATCCCTATGAGTATGTGGTGGCCTTCATGATCTCGAGTTTGATTGGGTTCATGGCGTGATAATCCATGAGCTTTATATTGGTTACCATGACTTTTCTGCTTTGTTGTGTTCATGTTGTTGAGGTTCTGTGAGATTATTCTACTCAACTCATCCAAGCCTTTTTCCAACTACATGAGGTCGGCTACATGAATCTGCTTCCTCACTCTGCTCTATTCAGACTAAGTCGATACTCAAAATTACAAATAGTTATATCTTTCTTAATTATTTCTATTCATTTAGTTTAGGTCTACCTCGATCTCTATCAGTACCATTAACTGTTAAAATATCACTCTTTCTAACTGGAGCATTTAAAGGTCTTCGTTGTATATGTCCAAACCACGTAATTGGTTTTCTCTCATTTTATTTTCAATTGGGGCTACTCTTATCATTTCTTGTATATTTTATTTCTAATTCTATCTTTTACCCTCTATTTGGATTGAGAGAAAACTAGGGAGGAAAGAAAACTAAGAGAGAAAATAGGAAAAAAAATAAAATTATCTTGTTTGGATGGAGAGAAAAGTCGGAGGAAAGAAAACTAGAGGGAAAATATAGAAAAAAAGTGGTGGGCCCTACATAAAAGTTTTCTCTCCGAAACCGGAGAGATTTCGGAGAGAACTCAAAAGTATTTTCATTTTTTTTTTCATTCCAATATTGACCCTTCCAAAAAATAACCGATGCATTTTTTGATCATCTATAATAAGGATATTATTGTCATTGTAAATTATCAAATTTTCTTTCCTCTCTATTTTCCTTCCACTCATCCAAACAGAAGGAAAGAAAATATTTTCTCTTCAATTTTCTTTTCTTCCACTTTTCTCTCTCCCAGTTTTCTTTTCTCCCACTTTTCTCTCCATCCAAACAGAGCATTAAAGTTTTACCACATATCCATCTTAGCATGTGCATTTTTGTTACACTTAATTTATTCATATGTTGTTTCAGTATTGCTTAACACTGTTTCATATAGCATAATTGGCCTAATAGTGTTTTATAAAATTTTCTTTTAATTTTAATGGGATGTATCGATCATATAATGCTCCCAAACACTCCATGTAATCCATCCTGCTTTAACTCTATAATTCACATTTTCACATATTTTACTTTCTTGTTAGATAATTGATCCAAGATACCTAAAATTTTCATCTTGGTATCTCTTTGCTTGCAATCTTAACTGTCTTAATTCATCCATAACTGGTGCAAAAAGATACGGACTTAAAACGTTTTCTTGATGCAAACATATAGAATTGAAAACTTACTACTTTCTTTTATTATTGTTTTAATAATAGTTATTGCTGTATCATATATATCTTTTTATCAATTTTATGTACCTTTTGGTAACTCCTTTTTTCTCTAAAGCCCACTATATTATTTCTCTAAGTACTCTATCATATGCTTTCTCTAAATCAATAAAGACCATATGAAGGTTTTTTTTTCTTTTTCCTATACCTCTTCATCAATCTCCTTAATAGATAGATAGTTTCTATGATCAATCTTTCAGGCATAAATCCAAATTGATTATTTGATACCAAAGTTTCAGCTTTTATTTGATTTTCTATTACTCTTTCTCATAATTTCATTATATGACTTATCAACTTAATCCCTCTATAATTTTATTGTATTTAAACTCCGCTAAGGCCGGTTCCAATCCAGATAAAGGAGGAGGGTTGCATTAGGTAACTGACAACTAGCGTAAAATTTCGTCAAATCCCCTTAAACATGAATCTTTTACCAGATTATTCCAAAAAATATATTGTGTTGCTTAACTATTGGCTTTAAAGGATATGCAACCTATCTTTTTCTGGTCTCTTGATATTGTTTCTGAATACAATCATCTCTTTGATCATACTTTTCTCATAGGTAGCTGACAGCCAGCGTAAAATTCCGTCAGATCTCCTTAAACATGAATCTTTTGCCAGATTATTCCAAAAAATATATGTGTTGCTCAACTATTGGCTTTAAAGGATATGCAACCTATCTTTTTTCTGGTCTCTTTGATATTGTTTCCGAATACAATCATCTCTTTGATCATACTTTGCTCATAGCTAGCATGACATTTTATCCAGGCTGCTGTCTGGCAATTATCATTCAACATGCTCCACGTATGATTAGTGGGATTCCTGGGTTTCCCTGAAGCTCTAACCACTTCTGTTTGAGTCAGGCATGGCAAATTTCTTGCTCATCTGTGAGTGAGGCTATGATTGTTGCAATAGTTCAATTCTTTTATTAAGGTGAAATAGTTCTTGATACATAATCACCTCAGGCAGAAATTTTTAGAAGCTCAAGGTTGGGCAAATTCTGATTATTTTGAACGTCAGTCCGTGATAGACTTGTCATGGGCAAGATACAATAGTAACTCCCATGGCCACTCTTGAAAATTTCAAGATCTGGTTGATGACATCGAGATTGCTTTGCTTCTATGAGGAGACAAACATATGCAACACTGGGCCCTGCATAAATTATTCTGATTTGGATATTTCTGCGTGGAGAGAATTTTTAGCAAGAAGTGTGGAAATGCACTCGACTTCTCTGTCACCAATTGATGTAGTGTACCATTGGCAGGTGGCGAGGGCACCAATTAGAACAGATGACTGTTGAATTTTGGATCAGTGTAAAGCGTCTGCTATTTAGTAATTTAAGATATGTGCTGTGGGAAGCATTCAAATTATCTTTAATTTCAGAAAGAGCTAGATACAACTTTCCAGTTAATGGAATATGATGCTTCAATCAAATGGAATACAACTTATGGGCAAGACTTATTAACTGGGGAAAAAAAAAAATCAAGTGCAGGCTGATCTTAGATGTTACTGTACTCTAGCTTCAAAATGAACATTTTCTCACCTCAATGTTTGCACAACAAGAAATCAATCACGTTTACAGTTTCTGTGGTAAATTGCTGTGAACCACACGAAAACATTTCCAATTTCTGTGAACTGGTAGTCATTGCTTATGTTTTCAAGTTATTATGTGAAGGGTCTTCCTAAGATCATTACTGAATGTAGTGACAGTCAGAGTAGTTTTATGGCAGGTAAAGTTCTCACACTGAAACTTAAGCAAAGTGTTCAAAATCCAACACTTAGCCGCAGAATAATTTATGTAATCAAAATTATAACGTGAAAGATATTCCTTGTGTGGTTATTGCTTTTTCTTCTAGTTTATTCTGCTGTATTCATTCTTAATATCATTAACTGAAATATTAATGTTTCATGTAGTTTTTAGAAGATGTGTTTCTATTAGCCCGTCGGAAACCAGAGTTGCCCATCTTTTAGATGGATTAAGAATGTATGTATTCTCTAACAGACTGGTTTGGGTGCTCATAACTTTCTGAACCACAATGGAAACCAAGGCCTGTGGAAAAGAACTTAATTGCGGCATGCTATTTGAATCAGCTCCTAATCTTCTTCTCAATTTCTTGGTATTAGATTTTCTCTTTGCTCTTAGGTTCTCATCGAGGTTCTACAACAAGTGCGATGGTCTATGAGATATGTGCGGGCGATGCAAGAGTGTTATGTGGGAGATGGGGCTGGTTGGCTCATGATCAAAGCTACTCTGGGGACTTGTGTAAAGTCAAGGCCATCAATTTTTTTTTTTTTTTGGTACAAACGGGCGATCACACAAGTTAGTATGAATCAGTTCAAAAACATTTGAATACAAAATCTACTATAAAAGAAGAGGACATGAATCATCCGGCTTTCAAACCCATGATCCGGCATGTGGATCACAAAAGCAGCTACCCAATCTGCCGCCGCATTGGCTTCACGGTAAATATGACGGATCTGGACAGTGCCAATCTCCTGCAGGATATACCAGATATCCCTAAGGATCAGATTAGAGGAATTATCAAAAAAGCCTCTTTGCAGCCACGAGATAACCATCATAGAATCCCCTCAATCATGATCCTATGAGACTGAAGAATCCGAACGACATAAGAAATCCCGCCCAAGCTGCATAGAGCTCAGCTAGTGGGACAGAGGAGTCTAGAGTAGCAAAACCATCCGTCGCCACAAATCTCCTGACGGCTCTCGAATGATGAAACAAGAACTAGCAGCTCTGCCTCGGACACTTCATCGAAGTTGATTTTGACAATCCCTGGAGGGGGGCTTTCCAAGAAAAGAAAACCGTATGCCGGTTCGTTGCCAAAGCAGCAGGGGAACCCAGTGGCCAGAAGAGTCAAAACCAACAGCATGACTGTTAGGTCCGCCATCAGCGCTCTAATCTTTCTCACAGTCATATGAGGAGAAATACTGTCGATCGAGAAGATGAGCTGGTTCCTCGATAACCAAATGTGATAAGCCGTTGCAGCCCAGAGACTCGCTGATGCTGAGAGCCCTCCGGATATCATAGAAGAAAGAGGAGCGCGGGAGTCTATACCATCCAGTCTGCTAGAATAACCCATTAAATACATATCCGACTAGCTTTGGGACATAGAAAGATAGCATGGTCAGAAGTCTCCTCTTCCTGTCTATAGAGGGGATAAATTGATGAATTGAGAGACCCCTCCGGATAGAAAGATACAGGTTGAAAGGAAGCCAAGGCCATCATTGAATGAGCTATTTTTTAAGTTGGTGTACGTTTGACGGTTTAATAAGAATAGCATGGCGAAGATTCTACGGATATGATGTTAAAATAAAAATTGTTATTTGAAATGATGTTGTTGTTGAATATTAAAGATAAATAAAAATGCCATTCTGAAAGATTTGGGAGCTGACATTTTTATTCCGAAGAAACTTTATCAACAAGCAAGTTAACATATTTTCAACGATTCTTTTCACGATTCCCTGTGTAGAACACCACTTCAAGTGGCAGTTTCTGTATGCCTTCGTCACGCCAGCAGAAACGCTTCCATTGATGCGACGAAGTGGAGAGGTCAGGTGAAAGTAAAAAGCATTATTTTTAATGATATTTTTTATTTTAACCCTATTTTTACAAAACTTTTGTCTTTCATGCTATTGAATAATATTTTGACTATTTTTTTTAAAAAAAATGAGATGCTGGATCATTGCCAAATATATCAGAATAAATTAATTTTCAATCCATTTAGGTGATATTGGAGGTCAAGTGTTGTTAGGAAAGCCCCAAGCGAATTATAGTTATTATGATCGGATGTAATGACATGATAAGTGATACGGCTGACCGTCTTTTCTGTATGGTATTATCTTTTTGACGATTTTTGAAAATAATGATGTGACAGTAAAACCCAAAAATAAAATCTTGACTTCGGCCTCACGACCTTTGGCTCCGGCCTCCAGCGACGGCTCCAGTCCTAACTTGGTGCCTTTCTCGCATGCACAATGATTCGCCTCAGGCAACAGATCCCGAGATTCGAGGTCTATTACCGTGTACCTCGCTCACTAAAATCATGGGCGAGTGCTAGCACGCTCGGCAGTTACCGCTATAAGCGGTCCTCATCCAGCAACGGCTTAACCACTCGCCGTTCAAAGAAACTTATCCCAACGAGGAAGATTCGACGGTTCCAACGGAACGAGGTAAACGGACCCCCCAGACAGGTATAAGAGAAGGATCCGAGCTCAATGCAAGGGGATCTCTCTCTCTCAATCTCTCAACCTACCTCTCACTACTACAGAACTGAGCGACAAGTTTACTAATTTGAGCGTCAGAGGATCCTCGCCGGGAAGGCCGGTCGGGGACTTCTTGCAGGTTTCCGAAGAAGGAAGACGACTTCTCCATCCCATTTGGAAGCCCACGACAAATCTCAGCATGCCCATCGTTCATCATTGTTGATTTGTCCGCATCAGATTGGCGCGCCAGGAAGGGGTGAGTCCGCACAGGAGGAAGGCGAAAGTTCTCCCTATGACCCTACCAATTCTGCAAGGAAGACGATGGTGACAACACGAGCACAGGAGGCTTCCTCCAGCCAGCCCGCGGAGCACATTCCGCGGGCTGAACAATCAGAGGCCAACCTCCGTGCTCCGCCCCCTGCACGGATGAGCCAGCCTGACCGGCTTGAGATTCTAGCTCACCAGGTCCAGGACCTGATGACAATGGTACGGGGGCTGCAAGAACATTGTTTGGCTGCTGCACCCCAACCCCCTGCGCCCGATGAAGGGGTGCGGGGGACAGTCCAGTCTCACCAAGGTGGGACCCCACCCGAGGTCTCCTGTCACTCACCCCCTAAACCTCGTCGCCAAGAGGCCTCGAAGCGACGGCGGTCCCCCTCTCGCCACTCCGGTCGTTCCCATCATCGGTCGGAGGAGAGAGAATCCAGACGGGTGCGTTCCTTATGTCGGCAATCTTCTTCGGCTTCCTCTTCTGATTCATCTCAAGACAGCACCCTCAGGAAGACTACCCGTCGGGCCGAGCAACGGCTCGATGAGTATCATCGACGGTTGGAGGAGCTTAGCCGCCGGATCGCTAACCCTCACGGGACGAACTATGAGCATCGCCCCCCACTTTCCCGATGCATCATGGAGGAACCGGTCTCGCCCCGCTTCCGTCTCCCCCAACTGGACCCGTACGATGGCACGACGGACCCACTGGACCACCTGGAGAGCTACAAGGTCCTCATGCAGGTCCAGGAGCGACGGACTCCCTTTTATGTGTCACCTTTCCAGCCACCTTCACAAGGCGGCACGTGCTGGTATTCCCGCCTGCCTCCACGCAGCATCAATTCGTTTCGGCAACTCGAGCGATCTTTCCTGGCCTACTTTGATGCTTGCCGAAAGATTTCACGAGTGGTGATAGCCTATTTGCTGTCCAGCAGAGGAGTGGCGAGACCTTGAAGGACTTTGTCGCTCGGTTTAAGAGCAGCGTTGAAGGTATACAACCTGAAAGATTTTGTAGCCACTTTGGCATTAAAGCGAGGACTTCGTCCCTCTAGGTTTGCCTATTCCCTAGACAAGAAGCCTCCGAGTTCTTATGCCGAGCTTCTGAGCTGGGCACAGAAATACATCAGTGCTGACGAGGCGGATTCTTCCAGGAGGGAAGCCGACAAGAACACCAGTAAGAAACCATCACCTACTGAGCACGCCGGAGCACGACCCCGAAAGCCTGAGCCTCCTCACCGCCCAGATCGATGACCACAGACGCTTATTCCTAAGGAGCAATTCACTCCCCTCATGGCTCCTAATCTCATATCCTACAGGAGATCGAGGAGGAACCTTATTTCAAGCGTCCGACTCCCTTGAAATCTAGGACCCCCCGTAACAAGGAGTTTTACTGCCGGTACCACCGAGACTATGGTCACGACACCGAGGACTGCCGCCATCTGAAGAAGGCCATTGAGGAACTGGTTCAGCAGGGTCACTTGGGCAAATTCGTTCGAAGGGGAAACCTTCCCACTCCGGGTCCATCAGTGCCTCCGACACTTCAGACCGGCGTGGACAATGCCCCAACGGAGAAGACCATAGCTATGATTTCTTGGGGCAGGTGGTGGTTCAAAAAGACAGCGAGAGGGAATAGATTCTGTAATTCCTTTCTTTGGAAAGGATTTAGATGGGGTAGTTAATAAGCATGACGACAGCGTCGTTGTGTCCATGACCATAGCCAAACATCTTGTAAAAAGAATTTTAGTTGATAGTGGGAGTTCGGTGGATGTTTTGAGCTACGAAGCTTTTGTTCGGATGAATCTGTTGAAGTCTTCCCTCCGACCCGTCGCCACCCCTCTAATGGGCTTCACTGGAGACTCGGTGAGCATTGAGGGGGAGATCGCCCTCCCTGTCATAGCTGGGACCCCTCCATGCCAAAGCACCATGGTCATAAATTTTCTTGTGGTCCGGGTCCCGTAGGCTTATAACGCTATATTGGGAGACCAGGATTGAATTTGCTAGATGCCGTGATCTCGACCAAGAGATTATTGGTAAGATTCCCCACCGACGACGGAGTTGGGGAAATGAAAGGAGAACAAAGCCTGCCACCGCTTTGCTATCACTTGTCTCCTAGCCCACTAGAAGCGGCGTCGGCAATAGCCCCTGAGCCACTCGACCCCCGGGAGTTGGGAAGGAGGAGAGAACCAGCCGAGCACCTCCTGACCCTTCCCTTGGGGGATGACCCGGCAAGGACTGTCCAGGTTGGGGCGTTGCTTCCAGAGGAGGCACGTGACCGACTTCTCACTTTTCTGCGTGCCAACACCGACGTCTTTGCATGGTCGTCCTCAGACATGCCGGGGTCCCTGAGGAGGTGATCACCCATCGCCTCAACCTCAGGCCAGAATGTCGGCCGGTCCGACAGAAGAAAAGGAGCTTCGCTCCAGATAGACAGAAAGCTATCGACGAGGAAGTTCGCAAGTTAACGGCTGCAGGCCATATTCGGGAAGTTCATTATCCTGAATGGTTGGCCAACGTGGTGATGGTCCGCAAGACCAATGGAAGCTGAAGAATGTGCGTGGATTTCACCGACCTCAACAAAGCATGCCCTAAGGATAGCTTTCCCCTGCCCCGGATCGACCAACTGGTGGACGCTACATCCGGTCATGAGGTCCTTAGCTTCATGGATGCTTTCTCTGGGTACAACCAGATCAGGATGAACCTGACGGATGAGGAAGCTACATCCTTTATAACTGAGAAGGGGTTGTATTGCTACAGGGTAATGCCTTTTGGGCTAAAAAATGCGGAAGCCACCTACCAAAGGTTGATGAATAAAGTCTTCGAAGGCCAGATAGGATGCAATATGGAGGTGTATGTGGATGACATGCTGACAAAAAGCGTTCATGCCACCGACCATATCGCTGACTTAACAGAGACTTTTACAACCTGCGCCGGTACCAGATGAAGCTGAACCCATGCAAGTGCGCATTTGGGGTGACAGCCGGAAAGTTCTTGGGTTTTATGGTAACCTGGCGGGGGATCGAGGCAAACCCGAACAAAGTTCAAGCCATCTTGGATATGAGGTCTCCCACCAACAAGAAGGAAATACAACGCCTGACGGGAAGGGTGGCCGCCTTGAGTCGCTTCCTGTCCAAGTCCGCTGAAAGGTGCCTACCTTTCTTCAAGGCGCTCCACAAGGTCAATGAATTCGAATGGACGAAAGAATGTCAAGAGGCGTTCGAGGGGTTAAAGGAATTCTTATCTACCCCGCCGCTGCTAGCCAAGCCAACAGGTGGAGAAGAACTCCTTCTATACCTCGCGGCTTCTCTTGAAGCCGTTAGTTCTGTGCTGGTCCGCGTGGACACAATGGCACGCAAAAGCCAGTATACTACACAAGCAAGGTGCTCCACGATGCAGAGACCAGGTATTCGAAGATGGAGAAGATTATCTTCGCATTGATCGTGTCTGTCCAGCGTCTGCGGCCATACTTTAAGCCCACCCGATCGCGGTGATCACAGACCAACCTCTAAAGACAGTTCTCGCTCGCCCGGATACTTCCGGCCGACTGGCAAGGTGGGCGCTTAAGTTGGAAGAATTTGATCTATCTTTTCACCTCCGGTCGGCCATGAAATCTCAAGTCTTAGCGGATTTTTTGGTCGAATGCACTTGGGGAGAGGAGCAACCTGAAGAACCTTCTACAAACCCCCAGCCTCTTGGAACCAGTGATGATGAATGGGTCCTTCATGTAGACGGGGCGTCGAATTCTCAAGCAGGCCTCATCTTGGCCAACTCGGATGGAGTTGTAACCGAGTGCGCACTTCGCTTCCTCTTTCCAGCCACTAATAATCAGGCAAATATGAAGCTCTGCTGTCTGGGATGAGATTAGCTCAAGAGCTTGGGGTGAAACGCCTTAGGGCGTTCACCGACTCCCAACTGGTCGCTGGCCAAATCGCAGGGCAATATGAAGCAAGGGATCCCATCATGTCCCGCTACCTGAGTATGGTGCGATCGCTAGCTTCTCTTTAGCTTACTTTAACGTTAGCTACATCCCTCGACAGGAGAATGCTAGAGCCGACGCTTTATCCCATCTTGCCACCTCAACAGATGGGATGCTGGAAGAGCTTATATAGAGCACTTAGAAGCTCCGAGTATTGACGGATCAAGAGAAACTCTACCAGTTGAGCAGGAGCCTTCCTGGATGGACGCCTATGTCCGGTACTTTACCAAGGGTTCCCTCCCAGAAGACCCTGCCGAAGCCAGGAAACTTAAAAGACGGGCCCGAAATTTTTTATAATGGAGGGAAAGCTCTATCGGAGGTCATTCTCATACCAGTTCTCAGATGTGTCGACTGTTGGGAATTGTATCCTAAAGCCAATCATTTGATGATTGTGCTGATATAAATTGTATATAAATTGATATATTAATAAAAGTTATTTGGCAGTTTATTCATTACAAGAACATCTTCTTAAAACTCCTAATAGTAATGAAGCCCTCAGGATCTTCCTTCACGATAAAGGAGGATTTATCTTTGAAGGTCCTTAAAAGAGTTCGCGACCAAATGATATACTATGACAGGGCCATAGTACTATCAATTATAGGACGTTGTATATCATATTTGTTGGTTGTCCTCTTAACCAAGGAGTGTAGAGACACTGGTATGACATACAGGTGAAAGTGTAGGAGTACATTTCACCGAACGTGACTCATTTCGGATACTCTACTGTCAAGAGTTAATCCGAGAAGATATAGGTATAAGTATCCTTCAGACCTGAAGATCACAACCAGTGGCTTACAAGCAACTCATTGTACTTAGGTGCCGGACCACCTGGATTTCTAATCCAGCTACGAAAGGTTACTGGGTGCAGTCAAGTACTTGTGGTAGTCAGTTGTGGATCAAGATGGAATTTGACCTATCCCGTTAAAAGGAGAAATGCTTGTGTTTCAATTTAGCAAGACCTTGGCCAAGGCACTTCATGTGAAAGTCACATGATCACTAAAATTGAAATCACTTTATGGATTTGCTGTTTAGAGTTGACAGGCTCTTAAGCCATCCTTAGCATTTGTGGTCAAGAGGATGAATTATACGGTAACTGTTTCTTAGGGTTCTTGGAGTTTGCTCGGCAACTCTTCGACCTATCCGGACGTCGGGTTCCATTGCTAGATGGGCACATCGATTAGTATAGAAAGTTGTTTCTATGCTACCGGCTTAGGTTCGAACCTAGAGAGTCACACGCATAGAAGTTTCCTAGGATGATCTATTTGCTGATCAACGATTGAGAATCGTATATGATTTAATTAATCAATTTGATTGATTGAATTATCTCAATTGGGTTAAGTACAAGTGAATAAGATTCAATTTGGTTTAAGTCTATTAGAAGGACTAATCAATTTCAAATATTGATTTGAAATTAGACTTGATTTGGATTTAAATAGATTCAGGACTAGCCAAATTTGATTTGGGCTAGGACCATGATCTATGTGGTTTAATCCAATAAATTCAGATTAGCTTAAAACCAAAAACCAAACCTAAACTCATGATGATAACTAAAATCTCATCTCATGAGAAATTAAATTCTCATGCAGAATTTAATTTATAACTTTTAGTCTTCTTCAAATGATTCCCAAGTTTTTTTTGGTTTCTCGATTGACACCTCTTTGGTCACGAACGTGTGGAATTAATAAGTTGCGCTCTTTGGTTTTCACAAACGTGGAATTCTAAATGTTAGAATTCAATGGCTGGCTAAATGAGACTATAAATAGAGGACATCCCTCACCAGATAACACAAAACAACAAAAGAGATCATTCTAATTGAATGTTTTCTAAGAGTTAGAATAGAAAATCTGGTGTGATTCTGGTGTTAGCAAAAGCTTGGTGGATCTTGGAGGAAGATTCAAGTGGAAGGATTC
>UESW01004155.1:1096845-1143030 GCA_900491605.1 Calamus simplicifolius
GCATTTTTTATCTAATGCATTTATATTATCACATCCTGTGAATGTAGTGTACAAATCAAGTAAGCGCCCTAGAATAACTGATGTCACAGACATTTATCTTTGGCACCATCAGCTGGGTCATATCAATAAGAACAGATTAAACAGTTAACTCAGGAGGGCATCCTTTGAGTTGATGATTGTGAATCCTGTCTTCTTGTAAAATGACCAAGTCATCTTTTACTGGAAAAGGTGAAAGAGCTAAAGAGCTATTAAGTCTAGTACATACTGATGTATGTGGACCAATGAGCACTTGTGCCAAAGGTGGATATTATTACTTCATTACTTTTATAGATGACCTTTCTAGGTTCGGTTATGTCTATCTTATGCGACATAAATCTGAATCGTTTGAAATGTTCAAACAATATCATAAAGAAGTAGAAAAATAAACAGGAAAATGTATTAAGATCCTTCGATCAGATCGAGGAGGCGAATACCTTTCCAATGACTTTGTAACATATTTAAGGGAGAATGAGATTCTCTCCCAAATGGACTCCTCCAGGAACACTGCAGCATAACGGTGTGTCAGAAAGGAAGAATCGAACAATGTTAGACATGGTTCGGTCCATGATGGGTTTTGCAAGCTTGCCAATATCCTTTTGGGGATATGCATTAGAATCAGCTTGTCATATTCTCAATAAGGTTCCAAGTAAGTCTGTTTCAAAAACTCCACATGAGATGTGTATGGACATAAATCGGTAATCACTATCTGAGAGTCTGGGGGTGTCCAGCTTATGTGAAACGTGCAAAATTTGACAAACTTGAACCCAAATCTGACAAAAGTTTTTTCATCAGCTATCCAAAAGAAACCAAAGGATATTACTTCTACAATACTGAAGAACAAAAGTTGTTCATTAGTAATAGAGCAGTTTTTTCTTGAAAAGGAGTTCCTTAGTGAAGGAACAAATAGCTCTAATGTTGAACTTGAGGAAGTTCATCAAGTAAAAGGAACAACACAAACCAGTGAACCCTTAGAATTTGAGTTGATTAGATCAAACTCAAAACCCATTTTAGATGCACCATTAAGGCGATCTGGTAGAGTACCACATCAACCGGACAGATACTTAGGTTTCTTGGTCCAGAACGATGATCCTGTTGAACTCGATGAGAACAACGAAGATCCGATCACCTATATGGATGCTATGCAAAGGACTGACTCTAATAAATGGCTTGATGCCATGAAATCCGAACTTGATTCCATGAAGGACAATAATGTATGGACATTAGTTGACCCCCGAAGGATAAAACCATAGGGTGTAAGTGGGTTTTCAAGAGGAAAAGAGGCTCAGACGGAAAGGTTGAGACCTATAAAGCACGTCTGGTTGCCAAGGGGTATCGTCAACGTTATGGTATTGACTATGACGAAATGTTTTCTCCTGTGGCAATGCTGAAATCCATTCGGATTATGCTAGCTACAGCACACTTAGATTATGAGATTTGGCAAATGGATGTTAAAACCGCTTTTCTAAATGGTGATTTAGAAGAATAGGTGTATATGATACAGCCTGAAGGTTTTATATCTGAAGATCTAAAGTGTGCAGGCTATAGAAGTCTATTTATGGACTTAAGCAAGCATCTAGGAGTTGGAACATACGATTTGATAAAGTGATCAAATCTTATGGCTTTATGAAGAATAAAGAAGAACCTTGCATTTATAAATGGGCTAACGGTTCGTTATTGTATTTCTTGTATTATATGTGGATGACATTTTCTTAATCGGGAATGATATCCCTCATTATAAGGAATAAAGACATGGTTATCATCACAATTTTCCATGAAAGATCTGGGAGAAGCATCATACATCCTCGGGATGAAGTTCTATAGAGATAGATATAAGAGGATGCTTGGTTTATCCCAATCTACGTACATTGACACAGTGTTAAAGAGGTTTAGCATGGAGAATTCCAAGAAAGGCTATCTTCCGATAGGCTATGAAATTCATCTTTCTAAGAAGGATTGTTGATAACTCCTAATGAAAGAGAACGTATGAGTCGAATTCCATATGCTTCGGCAGTAGGATCGATTATGTACACCATGACATGTACAAAATCAGATGTGGCATACTCACTAGGAGTAGTGAGTAATACCAATCTGATCCAGGAAAAAAACACTGGCAAGTTGTTAAGACAATCCTTAAGTATTGAGAAATACTAAGGACCAGTGGTTAGTCTATGGAGAGTCTGATTTGAAACTTGTTAGATATACTGATTCTAGTTTCCAATCAGATCATGATGATAGCAAAAGTGTATCGGGTTTCGTGTTTATCCTAAATAGTGGAGCTGTTTGCTGGAAAAGTTCTAAGCAACATACAGTGGCAGATTCGGTGTGCGAGGCAGAGTACATCGCTGCATCAGATGCTGCGAAAGAAGCTGTGTGGCTGCGAAAGTTTATCTCCGAGCTTGGAGTGGCACCTTCCATAGATGGACCAGTCCTGTTGTACAGTGACAGTACTGGTGCCATAGCTCAAGCAAAGGAACCACGAGCACATCAGCGCACCAAGCACATACTGCGTCGATTTCATCTTATACGAGAGATTGTAGACCGAGATGACATAAATCTTCAGAAGATTGATGGAAAGGAAAACCTAGGTGACCCATTTACTAAAGCACTCAGCATCAAGGAGTTTGATGACTATAAATTGAAGATGGGTATTAGATACTGTAATGAGTGGCTTTAGGCTAAGTGGGAGTTTGTTGGGAATTGTATCCTAAAGCCAATCATTTGATGATTGTACTGATATAAATTGTATATAAATTGATATATTAATAAAAGTTATTGGCAGTTTATTCATTACAAGAACATCTTCTTAAAACTCCTAATAGTAATGAAGCCATCAGGATCTTCCTTCACAATAAAGGAGGATTTATCTTTGAAGGTCCTTAAAAGAGTTTGCGACCAAATGATATATTATGACAGGGCCATAATACTATCAATATAGACGTTGTATATCATATTTGTTGGTTGTCCTCTTAACCAAGGAGTGTAGAGACACTGGTATGACATACAGGTGAAAGTGTAGGAGTACATTTCACCGAACATGACTCATTTCCAGATACTCTACTGTCAAGAGTTAATTCGAGAAGATATAGGTATAAGTATCCTTCAGACCTGAAGATTACAACCAGTGGCTTACAAAAAAACTCATTGTACTTAGGTGCCATACCACCTGGATTTCTAATCCAGCTACGAAAGGTTACTGGGTGCAGTCAAGTACTTGTGGTAGTCAGTTGTGGATCAAGATGGAATTTGACCTATCCCGTTAAAAGGAGAAATGCTTGTGTTTCAATTTAGCAAGACCTTGGCCAAAGCACTTCATGTGAAAGTCACATGATCACTAAAATTGAAATCACTTTATAGATTTGCTGTTTAGAGTTGACAGGCTCTTAAGCCATCCTTAGCATTTATGGTCAAGAGGATGAATTATACGGTAACTGTTTCTTAGGGTTTTTGGAGTTTGCTCGGTAACTCTTCGACCTATCCGGACGTCGGGTTCCATTACTAGATGGGCACATCGATTAGTATAGAAAATTATTTCTATGCTACCGGCTTAGGTTCGAACCTAGAGAATCACACGCATAGAAGTTTCGTAGGATGATCTATTTTGCTGATCAACGATTGAGAATTGTATGATTTTAATTAATCAATTTGATTGAATGAATTATCTCAATTAGATTAAGTACGAGTGAATAAGATTCAATTTGGTTTAAGTCTATTAGAAGGACTAATCAATTTCAAATATTGATTTAAATTAGATTTGATTTGGATTTAAATAGATTCAGGATTAGCCAAATTTGATTTGGGCTAGGACCATGATCTATATTGGTTTAATCTAATAAATTCAAATTAGCTTAAAACCAAAAATCCAAACCCCATGTGTGAAAAGGTTTTCTTGCATGATGAGATAACTAAATCTCATCTCATGAGAAATTAAATTCTCATGCATAATTTAATTTATAACTTTTAGTCTTCTTCAAATGATTCCCAAGTTCAAGAAAAATAAATTTTGCTAAAAGGTTCATCTTTGGAAGAGCACTCTACACAACTCTCCGTGCATTGACAAGTGTGTGAATTAATGTGCCTCTTTGGAAGAGCACTCATACAACGCTCCGTGCATTGACAAGTATGTGAATTAATGTGCCTCTTTGGAAGAGCACTCCACACAACTCTCATGCATTGATAAGTGTGTGAATTTAATATGTCTCTTTGGTTTTCACAAAATAGCGGAATTCTAAATGTTAGAATTCAATAGGCTGGCTAATATGAAACTATAAATAGAGGACATCCCTCACCAGATAACAAAACACAAGATCAAAAGAGATCAAAAAAATTCTAAACAGTTAGAACCAAGTGTTATAGTTCTAAGAGTTAGAACAGAAAATTTGGTGTGTGATTTTAGTGTTAGCAAAAGCTTGGTGGATCTTGGAGGAAGATTCAAGTGGAAGAATTCAAGATCAGCAAAATTATTTTTCCGCGAGCTAGCACTCCCGGGAATCCGATCATTCGGGGGCTTCGCGTGGACAATACTAGAGGCCGGACAATTGAACGCTGCAGAGCACAAAGGATTTACCTACTGTTCTTAAGGTGAGTGAGTTGATCCTTAGATCTTAAGGCATGCTTCAAGATGAGTAGTATGACTTCTCATCTTGAAGATTAAGATATGATCTTAATTATTTAATTTATATGTAATACTTAGATCAAACGATCTTATAATATAAGGCAAAGATATGATCTTGATGCATGTTAGAAAGATTATGTAATCTTTAAATTTTCCGCATTGATAATTGTTATCAATTTTAAAATATGCATGCCTCGGGGATTAACTCTCCCAACATCGGCCCCCACCGAAGCTAATTATATCCTGCGAGAGATACATGAAGGTATATGTGGAAGCCATCTGGGGGGCAGAGCTCTTGCCTACAAAGCCCTACGGCAAGGGTATTACTGGCTGACAATGAAGGAGGATGCATCTGAACTTGTTAAGAGGTGTGATAGCTGCCAGCGCCATGCCAACATTCAACACCAACCGGCGTCCCAGCTGACCCCCCTGGCCGTACCCTGGCCCTTCGCACAGTGGGGCATGGACATCCTGGGACCGTTCCCTCCAGCCTCCGACAACGCAAGTTCTTAGTGGTGGCGGTTGACCATTTCACCAAGTGGATCGAGGCGGAGGCTCTCGCTCAGATCACCGAGGGTAAAATAAGGTCTTTCTTCTGGAAGTCTATGTGTGTGCCGGTTCAGGTTACCGCACCCCTCGTCACTGACAACGGCCGACAGTTTGACAACACAGCCTTCTGAAAATTCTGCGTGGGCCTAGGCATCCATCATCGATTCACCTCTGTGGGGCACCCCCAGACCAACGGCGCACCGAGGTGACCAACCGCATCATCCTCCAAGGGCTCAGGGCATGGCTAGATGGCTGCAAAGGGCGCTGGGTGGAGGAACTCCCCAGTGTATTGTGGCCTACCACACAATGCCACGAGCCCCTACCGGGGAAACTCCTTTCAGCCTGGTCTTTGGAACTGAAGCAGTCATTTCGGTGGAGATAGGAGTTCCCAGTCCCTGGACAGAATTATACCACGAAGAAAGCAACTCAAACCAGCCACGAGCCGATCTAGATTTAGTGGAAGAATGCGAGATCAAGCACAGCTTCGCATGGCGGCTTTCCGTCAGCGAGCGGCCAAATACTATAATGCTCGAGTACAATCCAAGACGTTCCGCTCCGAAGATCTTGTTCTGCGAAGAGCTGAAGTATCAAAGCCAACAGAGGGGCAAGCTGGCACCGAAATGGGAAGGACCATACCGTGTCAAGGAGGTACTTCACCACGGGGCATACAAAGTTGAAGAGCTAGACGGGAAACCGCTTCCTCGCACCTGGAACGCCGATAATTTACGTCAATATTATCAGTAAGGTGCTATCTTCATTAATTTGAATCTACTTGACAGATTGCTGTTTGAAATGTTTGCATTATTTTTGAGTGAGTATGCTCGCCAACTAAAGATCGACCCTGCGTCGGCACTAAAGACCGGCTCTCCGCGTCGGCACTAAAGACCGGCCCCGCGTCGGCAACTAAAGACCGACCCCGCATTGGCAACTAAAGACCGGCTCCACGTCGGCACTAAAGACCGGCCCCACGTCGGCACTAAAGACCGGCCCCGCGTCAGTACTAAAGATCGGCTCTCCGCGTCGGCACTAAAGACCGGCCCTGCGTCGGCACTAAAGACCAGCTCTCCGCGTCGGTACTAAAGACCGGCCCCGTGTCGGCACTAAAGACCGGCTCTTCACGTCGGCACTAAAGACGGCCCCGCGTCGGTGCTAAAGACCGGCTCTCCACGTCGGCGCTAAAGACCGGCTCTCCGCGTCGGCAATAAAGACCGGCCCCACATCGGCAACTAAAGACCAGCTTCGCGTCGGCACTAAAGACCGGCCCCACGTCGGCAACTAAAGACCGGCTCTCCGCATAGGCACTAAAGACCGGCCCGCGTCGGCACTAAAGATCGGCTCTCCGCGTCGGCAATAAAGACCGGCCCCGCATCGGCACTAAAGACCGGCTCTCTGCGTCGGCACTAAAGTACGGCTCTCCGCATTGGCACTAAAGACCGGCTCTCCGTGTCGGCAATTAAGACCGGCTCTCCGCATCGGCAATCAGGACCGGCTCCCCGCGCTGGCAATCGGGGACAACGTTTCGGCGTACACAATCCCATTCTGCGCGACATATGTAACAAGACAAAGGAATCATGTTGGTTGGTGATTCGCAACAACTCACACAGCCATAGCTAATTATGACCAAAGGCTCATGTTGAGAAGTAAAATATTCATTGATGGCTAAAAGTTTACAAAATTGCCGATCTGAGTCGGGCTTGGAGCAATACAAAAAAAAAACTACTAAGGGTCATTTGGGGCCGGGTCATCGTCTTCAGGGACGTCATCTGGCTTCAGCCCTTTAATATCCTCGAGGTCGAGAGTTCTTGGATTTTTTCCTTGCAGTCTTGGAAGCCGGCATCGTAAGCAAACGCCGTCGATTCGGCTAGCTCCTTATTAAAGGCTTTAGACTTCTTGAAATCCTCTACGGCCTCTGCAGCTCTTTTCTCCGCCTCGAGGGCATTCCGCTCGGCCTCGACGACATCCCTCTTGGCTTCAGTCACCGCCGCCTCCAAGTCAGCAATCTTGGCATCGGACTGGCGGGCGACCTCTTTGGCTACATCTATTTCAATGGAGGCGAGATCCAATCGATTCTTCAAAATGCACATATCTGATTCCACTACCTCCAGCCTCTCCTCGGCCCTTTTCTGCTTCTCTTCGGCCACCTGGGCATTATCCAGCTCATTGGCCGCATGACGCTGGGCAACTTCCAGCGCGTACTTTGCCTTCTCAGCACTCAGCCAGATGGCTTCAACTTCGCCCTTCAAGGTGGCTCGGGTATCCTCCAAGGCCATCTCTCCCTTTTCTGCCCTAGCCTGGAGTGATAGCATCTCCTCCCGCGACTGGTCGAGAGTAGCATCACTCAGGGTCCAAGTTCCCTCATGGCGATCAGAGAGTTCAGTGCCTGAACGGAATGTCAATGTTAAAAAACGACAACAAAACAAACAAAACAGAGAGGAAGAAGATGATGGGGCAAAAGCTCACCCAAAGATGTGCTACAGATGCCTCGTGGAAGAAGGTGGCCCTCCCTTGATGCCGGAGAAACCCTGCACCTCTACCACAGATGCTTCGTCCAATGCCCGCTCGGCCCAGCGGCTGTGGTTTGCCAATAGTGATTGGAAGGACGAATCGACGCCCCTCCTTTCCCTTGGCACGGGGGCTGCGGGGGAGGATTCCGCCTCCGACTCTACTGCCTCCGGCCCCTTGGCTGGTAGAGGCGCTTCGGTTGTTGCCTCTATGGGGGGCACGATAACTGCGGGAGGTGATCTTACTATCGCAGGGACCTGCTCCGTCTCCGCGGCTTCGGGCGGGGGTGATGGCGATTTCGCGACCTGCTCTGGAGAAGGATCGAGCAGAATGACAGGAGGAGCTGGAACTGAAGGTGATCTTCTTTCTCCTGTTTGACTCCGCTTGACTTTCTCGCCGACCCGGCCCTTACCGTATCTTTTCTGGCGGGCTCGTCGACTTGGGCTCTGGCTGCCTCGCACACGTGCGGGGGATCCACAACTTTGGCCCTTTTAGCGTCGGCCTCACCAGCGTCGGCCCTTCCAGTGTCGGCCTTCTTCAAAACCTTAGCGCGCAGGGGTTTCACAACTTTAGCCCCTCTAGCGCCGGTCCTCCCTGTGTCGGCCCTCCTTGGAATTTTGGCGATAGCCCTCCTCTCAGCAAGGGACTCATTCCCCGTTGCCTTCCTCTTCTTAGTGGCCGCATGCCTGAGCTCGCGAAGCGATGTCGTCATCCCTATAAAGGCAGGAGATGAATTAAAAAAAAAAGAAAAAAAAAAGAAAAGAAGGAAAAAGGTGGGTAATCAAGTACGCACCACCAGAAGGGATTAGGCTAGCGAGACGAAGGTTTTCATCAACCAAAAGCTTATTGCATCGAGGGACATCGGCAGTCAGAAGCTGCCCAAATGCCATTCGATCTCTTGGGAGGATAGAAGAATCCCTATTGGCATCAATGTTGGGCGTCCCCCAGCTTCCGCGCACCCCATAGATATCAGCAAAAAAGAACTTATCCTTCCACCCTTTAACGGAGGTGGGAAGGTACAACTTGAGGATCCTAGTGGACCTAGGAGTGAAGGACCACCAACCTGATTGCTTGCGGAGGGTATAAAAACTGCGGAACAAGGAGATGCTGGCCTCTATGCCTTGCAGGTGACAGAGAACCAGAAAGCCAACGATGGTTCGGATCGAGTTAGGAACTAACTGGGAAGGTGTTAGAGAATATCAGTCCAGAAGATTGAGGATGAAAGGGTGGATAGGTAGTCGAAGTCCGGCCTGAAAGAAAGCTCCGTACAAGGCAACTCTTCCGGGACGGGAAGAGGTTACCCTGTCATCAGGAGCAGGGTAGAACAGACGTAGGTTCGACGGAAAACTATACTTGGCTTGCAGGTTTACTACGTCTTGAGCAGACATAGTAGAAGCAGTCCCCTCGGGGGACTCCTTGACAGCGCCGGAAGGACCGACAGCTGCTGGACGGCTCCGGGCGAAGGTCTGCCCATCGGTCAAATGACTCTCGGTACGGGGTGCCTGACCGGCCGCCGCTCTGGCGAAAAGTGGTCGAAGGATGGGGTAGACCATTGGCTTGGTAAGGAAGCGGAAGGCTGAGACGGAGTTGGGGAACGACCCCCGGAATTGGAAATAGAACAAGAAGGCGAGGAGGCCATGGAGACTAACCTGGAAAACTTGAGCTAAGATCGAAGGAACATGAGGAGAGAACAAACACGGGAGGCGGACGAACGCTTGCAGACTCGAGAGGAAGCAGTAGCGTAAGAGAAGGGAGGATGGGAGGATAAGGACGATTTTTCCTCTTATAGCCCCATTTCAAATCATCCCATGGCCGTCCATTCTGGCCATGTGTCCACCTTCAAATGGAAGGCGCTTCGGCGGCCTACCGGCGCAAAAAACACGAAAAGCTCCACCAATAGAGAGATGGCGGTGGCCTTACCACAATGATGATGCTTACCTTTTTACGGCTCACTACTCGAGGGAAATCCTCTCCAATCCCAACAGCCGGACAGACGAAATGATGGCGCGAAAATCGGCCACCCAGTGGATATTAACACCTCTTTCGCTGGTGATTGTGCGCTCACTCATCTCAGGGGCGGGGGGGCATATGATACGGCTGACCGTCTCCTCTGGGTGGTATTATCTTTTTCACGATTCCGAAAATAATGATGTGACAGCAAAACCCAAAAATGGAATCTTGGCTCCGGCCTCCAGCGACGGCTCCGGTCCTAACTTGGTGCCTTTCTCGCATGCACAATGACCCGCCTCATGCAACAGATCCCGAGATTCGAGGTCTATTGCCGTGTACCTCGCTCACTGAAATCACAGGCGAGTGCTAGCACGCTCGGCAGTTACCGCTATAAGCGGCCCTCATCCAGCAACGGCTTAACTACTCGCCGTTCAAAGAAACTTATCCCAACGAGGAAGATTCGACGGTTCCAACGGAACGAGGTAAACGAGACCCCCAGACAGGTATAAGAAAAGGACCCGAGCTCAATGCAAGGGGATCTCTCTCTCTCAATCTCTCAACCTACCACTCACTACTATAGAACTAAGCGACAAGTTTACTAATTTGAGCATCGGAGGGTCCTCGCCGGGAAGGCTGGCCGGGGACTTCTTGCATGTTTCCGAAAAAGGAAGACGACTTCTCCATCCCATTTGGAAGCCCACGATAAATTCAGCATGCTCATCGCTCATCATTGTTAATTTGTCCGTATCAATAAGGAATTCTGCTATTTTAATAATTATTTTGGTGTCATTTTTTTTGCTAATTAACATCTTCTAGCTTGCATGGATCATCATTCTTTATTTTTTTTAACTTAATTACTACATTTGCAAAAGTATTTTAAATATATATTTTTTAATGTATATTTTTATAACTTTCTAAAATTATGTGTATTCTTATAAATTTAATATTTATATCCATCTTCTTATAATTATTTATTTTTACTTATATATTTATAAATATTTAAAATCATATGTATATATTCTTAAATTTTGCTATATATATATATTAAATTGTTTTATTATATATATATATATATATATATACTATCATAAATTATTATTATTATTATTTGTGTACATATGCTCTTATCTAATAAGAAAAAGATATGAAAAAAAGATAATTTATATGAATATGCGACTAATAATAAATTTATAAATATATGTATAAAAAGAAATTTTAGACCTCCATCGACTTGACTTGGGCCTTCCAAACGTACATCCTCTCCTTTTTTTTTTTTTTGGTACAAGCGGGCGATCATACTCATCTGGTGTGAATCAGCCCAGAAAGATCCGAATACAGAATTTGCTCCAACGGAATAGGGCAGGGATCGCCAGCACTCCACGACCACGACCCGGCATGCTGGGCCACAAAGGATGCAACCCAGTCCGCCGCCGCATTGGCCTCTCGAAAAATATGGCGGATCTGGACGCTTTCCACTTCCCTCAGCATTGACCAAATATCCCTAAGGATCGGATTGGTATGACCAGCATGGCAAATCACCTTCTTCAGCCAAGAGATGACCAACATAGAATCACCCTCGATGAAGAGCCTCTGAACTTGAAGAGTACGAACAGCAAATGAGATACCCACCCAGGCCGCATGAAGCTCAGACATGGGACAGAGGAGTCAAGAGAGCCAAATCCTCCAGCAGCCAATAAACCACCATGAGTACTGCGGATAACAAAGCCAGATCCAGCAGCTCTACCACGGACGCTCCCGTCAAAGTTGAGTTTGACCACCTCTGGAGGAGGGGGTTCCCATGAAATGAAAACCGTATGCCGGTTCGCTGCCGAAGCAGCAGGGGAACCCCAGAGGCCAGAGGTGTCAAAGCCAACATGAGCATAGTCCGCCGTCAAGAGTCTAATCTTCCTCACAATGCTAAGAGTGGAAAGATTTTCTCCAGTAAAGATGAACAGATTCCTGGACAGCCAGATCTGGTTCGCCGTAGTTGCCCACAATCTTTTCTTCTGAATAGAACACTGCCGAAGATCAGAGAGAAAGGAAGAATGATGAGAGCCCAAGTCGTCCTGGCTTCTAGAATAACCTATCATGATCCAGACCTGTCTAGCTCTGGGGCAGCCGAAGATAGCATGATCAGAAGATTCCTCCTCCAGAAAGCATAAAGGACAGATCGGCTGAATAGATAAGCCCCTACTCGAAAGAAGACCACAAGTAGGGAGACAGTCCCACATGAGCTTCCAAATGAACAGCTGAACCCTGGGGATAATAGGAAGCTTCCAAATCCAAGCAGCACAGCCGATCGCTGGGAAAGAGGCCTAAACAAGTTGACCAGATCCCTAGAGGGGGCCTTAGAAAGACAGGTTCTCTGCCAGATCCTAGTGTCCGAAGAGTAATCAGAAGTAAGAGGCATGGAGACAATTCGGCGGGAGAGATCCGAACCAAAGAAACTGGTCACCAAGGGGATATGCCAAGCAGGGGAATCAGTAGAGATCAGATCCTTAACTCTTAAGTTAGCTGGGACATCGATGCTGATGAAGGATGGCCACCTAGAAAGAGGAAGCTCCGCAATCCAAGAATCCTGGACAACATCAATCGATGAGCCATCTCCAATCATCCACGAAGTATGCTCCAAGATAGTCTGGCCATAATGACAAACCGCCTTCCAGAAGGAGGAACAGCCACATGGCGGAGAAATAGACGAGTCAGGCGCCCAATCACCATACCTCGATCGCATCAGCGAACTCCAGAGGCAATGCGGCTCCAGTAGGAATCTCGAAGCGTGTCTAGCAAAAAGGGCCTCTCGACGAGTAATAAGAGACTGAATACCAAGACCACCCTCTTTGATAGGCATACAGACCATATCCCATGATAAAAGATGCATCCCGTGACCTCCTTGCATAGAAGCCCACAGAAAGTCGCGAAAGCATTTTTCAATCCTCTTCAGGCAGGTAATAGGGATAGCAGCATTCGACATAAGATACAAGGGAAGAGAGGATAGAACCGAGCGAATAATAATGACTCTGGCCATCATCGAAAGATTAGTGACCTGCCAGCTCTCTATCCGCTGACGAACCTGCCTCTCAATCGCTGCATAATCAGAGCATCGGGGACGTCTCCCAGTAATGGGAATCCCTAAATACATAAGCTTATCCGCCTGAGCAGTAATACCAGACAACTGAATAATGACTTCTCTGGTGGTCCTGGGAGTCTTCGGGCTGAAACATATAGAGGATTTGAGAAAATTGACCTTTTGACCCGAGGCCTGACAATAGCTCTGGATAATAGTATGAAATGACGCAGCATCCTGTACAGAGGCCCTGCCCAACAGAATACAGTCATCAGCAAAAAGTAGGTGAGAGACGGAGGGCCCCTCAGACTCGGCCATAAAGGGAGTGATCCGACGATCAATCTGAGCCTGACATAAAGCACGAGAAAGATCATCCGCAGCCAAGATAAACAGCAATGGAGATAAAGGGCAGCCTTGTCTAAGACCCACAGAGGAGCGAAAGAACTCAGACGGGGTACCATTGACAATCAAAGAAAAAGAGGGCCTTTCAATACAGGCCCTAATCCATTCAATAAACAGATCATCAAACCCAAACTCCAAAAGAGTGTGATACAAGAAGGCCCAGCACATACGATCATAAGCACGCTCCATATCAAGCTTAACGGCCATAAGACATCGGCTGACCGGGGCACGCTGAAGGTCATGCATAAACTCCTGGGCTATAAGGACGTTATCAGAAATAGACCGTCCTATGATAAAAGCCCCCTGCTCCACCGAGATGAGGCGAGGGATCACCACAGCAAGGCGGCTAGCTAAAAGACGAGCACAGACCTTGTACAAAGTAGTGCAAAGACTAATCGGCCGAAAGTGCTGCGGGAGGGAAGCATCCACACGCTTTGGCACCAAGGAGATATAAGTCTGATTCCACTCTAAAGGAATATGTCTAGCATGGAAAACATCCAGGACAGCCTGAACAACCTCCTGTCCGATAATGTCCCAATAGTGACGAAAGAAGAAAGGCGGGAACCCATCAGGTCCAGGGGCCTTATCCGGCCCAAGCTCCCAGAGGGCCTCCCTAACCTCCTCAGTAGAAATCGTCCGAATAAGCATATCATTATTCCCAGAGGAGACCTTCCTAGCCTCCGGAACCTGCACAACCGGACCACCAACACCTAAAGACTCAGTCCATCTCGACTGGAAGAAATGAAGAAGAAGTTCCCGGATAGAGTGGAAATCCTCCCGAGTATTCCCCTCATCATCAACTAACCTCCGAACCCTATTACCAGCCCGCCTCTTTAGGGTAGCCTGATGAAAGAATCTGGTGTTTCGATCCCCATCACAAATCCATTGGACCCTAGACCGCTGCCACCAGTACATCTCCTGCTGACGGAGAAGGGAGTGATGACGTGCAAGCAGCTCCCTCAGCGCCGACATATCCAATCACCCAGAAAGCCATCCTGATCCTCCTTAGTCTGTAAGATAGTGATGTTCTCTTCAACACTTTCAACTTGTCTGACCAGATCCCCCACCTCCATTCTGTTCCATCTGGACAGCCGATGCCTTGCCATCCTCAGACGCCTAGAGAGCCGGTAGACAGCATTCCCCCTAACAGGAGTATGCCAAATCTGAGAAATGATAGAACGAGCACCAGGATAGCCTGTCCAGAATTTCTCAAACCTAAACTGTTTCCGCATAATCTGATCCACCTCTGTGGAAATCATAATCGGGCAGTGATCAGAAGCTATCCGAGGCAGGTGAGAGACAGATACCCTCGAGAACCTCTGGAGCCACTGAGGATTAGCCATAGCTCTGTCAAGTCTTTCCCAGACCCGGGCCGACCCCTGGCGGTTGTTACACCAAGTGAATTGAGGCCCCCCAAATCCCAAATCCATCAATCCAGAGGAAGCAATAAAGGATCTAAATTCCAAAATATCAGCTGAGCCAGTAACACGACGACCGCCACGTTTCTCATTAGCCTCAGTGATGCAGTTGAAATCCCCCGCAACAATAGTCGGAAGCCCCTGAGCAAGGAGTGAGAGTTGCTCCGACCAGAGAACCCTTCTCTCCCGATAGTCCGTACTGGCATAAGTAGCTAATAGAAGCCAAGGATCAGAATTCCCCTCGGTAACAACAAGGCTAATAAACTGGTTACATTGATGGGAAGCATCAACCGTAACAGCAGCATCACGCCAGATAGCCAGCATGCCTCCCGCCAACCCTTCAGCCTCCACAGCATATGAAGACCAGGATCGAGCAATCTGTCTACGAAATCGAGCAAGACTATCACCCGACAGCCTGGTTTCTAAGAGAATACAAATATCAAATTTATGAAGCAGCAATAGTCTACTGAACGAGGAACGAAAAAGGCTTTCGAGCTCCTCGTACATTCCATACTAGAATCTTCATTTACAAGGTGGAGGAAGCTGGGACCCTTTCCTGGTCCTCCCTCATAACACAGTCTACAATAACCCCATCCGCTGAAGAGAGTACTGGAGACAAAGAAGAAGAAGAGGCCGATTGGCCCTCCCTTGCAATACCCTCCACCTCGGCCTGGGGACCCTGAGTACAACAGCATCGATCGAACTAAACCCATCTCCCCCTTCTGAATGTGACATCACCAGGGGACCATCATGAGTGCTAGGAGGCTGAGCCGCCTGGGAAAGAGAGCTTCTGAACGCCCCCACACTCATGGCAGAATGAACCTTCCCTTTGCCTCTATGCTTATCCGACTTAGTAATGGACCTTGGTGGCAGCGATACCTCCGATCTAGCTCGCTTAAGAGGAGCTGGATATGCATCCTTGCTTCCTAACTGAACCACTCCACCATCAGGCAATGCAAGAGCAGTGAAAGGATTATCTGAAAGATTAGAAAGGACCTCTCCACCACCCAATTTAACTCCCAATTCAGCCTCCTTCTCAGAGCATTCAGAATGAACAGTACCGGCACGCCCCCTGTGCACCGGCACGCCTTCATTCAAAGCAACACAGGCCTCCGCATTCAACGCTGCCTGAGCCATTCCCTTTGCCACTGCTGAACCTTTCTTCAAAGCCAGAGAAGGTCTTCGGCGAGCCGTCTTCACCGGAGAAATCCAATCATCAGGCCGACTGGAACCCGGACGAAGACCATCCTTTCGTTTAGGTGAAGCAGGGGAAGAAGCTGAGGGAGCCGAAGAGGAGTTCGCCTGAGCTTTTCCCTTATCAAACGACACCGGACCTGGAGCTGCCTTCCGCTGACGGACCGCAACCAGCCAAGACCCAAAAACAGGTTCCGCATCAGCTTCGCCTTCTCCAGACGACTCCGGATGCAAACAGGGGACCCCCAGATGAAGAGAGCCGCAACGAAGGCACTCCATCCAAATTCTCATAAATGATTTGCTGCCAGAAGGGAAGATAGCTCCCCTGGACGCGGACACCTGGGCGAAGCGGGCGACGAAGATCAATCCTCAGACAAGCCCGCGCGAAGCCTCCTCTATTCCTCGCCTTCGTCGCAGCATCAACACAGTGAAATTCACCAGCTGGTTCCAATATCGCTCTGATGAAGGCCTCCTTCCAAAATTCAATAGGTAAACTAGGCAATCGAACCCATACCAAAGCAGTAGGGATCGAATCTTCAGCAGGGATGAACTCCGCACGCCAAGCCTCTGTTCCAACCAACTGACCATTCACCACCCAGGGACGATTCAGTGCCAAATTTCTGGCTTCCAGGGAGGCGAATCGGAAGATATGGCATCTAAATGCCAGACTAAGAGGAGCAATCTCACCAGGAATGCCAGTCCTTCGGAATTCCCTGATAACAGCATCCGTTGGAATCCATTTGTTGTACGTCCGAACGATGATGGAAGAATTCTGCCAGCTAGCCACTTCTGCTTCGAGCTCCGCCGCTGGGATGCTGACCACCTCAGGGAAGGAGTCTTCGAGCCGCGCCACAGCCGCCGGCGAGGGAGCAGACGATACCCACTGAAACCCATTATCCGCAAATCTCTTCCCAGAGCTCGAGCCACCCACACCCGAATCTGAAGCCATGGGAGAAGAGAGGATGCCAGAAGGAGCTCGCAGTAAGCAGGAGAAGCCAAGAAGGCTCAGAACGACGGAGAATCAAGGACGACGAAGTCGGATCCCGAATCTTAAAGCATAGAAAAACTCAGCGCCAGAAACCTTCGAAGCACGAATATCAAAGCACAGGATAATTGACCCGAGAGATCTTTTCCTTGGCTTCGTCTTTTTACATCCTCTCCTCCTTACCTGAGGTAAAAATTAAAATACATCAACGCGTTAATTGCGTCGCAGACTCGCAGCTTACGAAAAGCGACGGCCGTATTCGACAGTTCTTACGAACGGAGGGCATTGTTCTCACGGGACAGCACGGACGGTGGATCCATCTTCCTGCATAGAAAATCCTATGCGCGCAACCGTAAAACGGCATATCCGTGCACGTTGCGCCCGTTCATCGCATCCGGCCGGAGAAAATTTAAAAACGGAAAACATTTAAATGGGAAAAGAGTGATCCGCAACGGCTAGTTTTTTCTTTCATTTTCTTTCTTTTTTTTTTTCCGCCCCATATCATCTCTCAAGAGCGGCGACTCCTCACGGAAACTTTCTTGATCTGGTCTCTTAACCCCTCTTTTTTCTATAGTTTTATCGTTTCGGCCTCAAAGAATCTTTCTTCCAGCGAGCATTTTGTCTGTTCTCCTCCCTAATCGGACTTTTCTTGAGCTCATCCGCCATGGAATCGAGCTGTGTCACTGCATCAAATAGAGCGATCAACGAGGTCGTTGACGTTTTGGGGAAGAAGGATCTTGAAGTTTCGCCAGCCGCGAATGGGAGTAGTGGGAGAAAGGTATCCTTTTAGGAAATTTAATTCCACTGTAGGGTTTATCCTTCCACATTTTTTTTTCTGAAAGATATGAGGTCTGATCCTTTCTTTATGTCTTGCTCTAACCTACCATTAGTTTTCTGAGAGGGTATTAGCCTTTGAAATATGCTGAAAGGCTGCGTCTGTTTTCTTGGTTTTCTTGATTTTCTATGACGTTTGATCTTATCTTGGTACCTTTATTACGAATCTGTGTTCCATGAAGATTTGAGATCCAAATTTAACCACGATCTTGGTGTAGCATTCGACACTGGATGAATTTCTCTCTATCTATTTTTCTTTTTTTTTCCTCTTTTTTGAAGATGATGGAACTTTTGATTACAGTTTTGCACAATGAGATGGATTAGTTCTATTCTAGCCCTAATCTCAGTAATTCATGTCTGTCTTAGTTGGAGAAAGAGAGATGAGAATTCTTTTGTTTTAGGATCAGAAAAAAACTGACTGTTGATTTCTATGATGTGTCATGCTGTCTTTCATATGAATAAACAATATCATCCTTACAAAATTTTGACTCTAGATTTTGCATAGAATGATAGTATATATAGTTTGGAGCACGACTTAGGTTCCTTGGTGGCATTATAAGTATTGGTGAGTCCATGTCGTGGATATAGTATCAAATTGAGAATTGGTGATAAACCAAATTGTGTTCACTTGTTGAGACTGTCTGTATGGTTTAGATATGCCAATGCCAAAACAGCTTTCACTCTATTGAGTAGCAGCAGTGTGACTTTTAAGTTTTAACGTATCATTTCCTTTATATGTTCTTTGCCTATGAAATACTAATAATTTGTGTTTTTATGCTTGCTTTTTAAACACTTGTCCTTTGACATGATTCTAAATTTTATGCATTATTCTTTATCAGATGTTGCTCGTTAGGAGGACCTGTAGCTGCCTTCAATTAACATGTGCATTTAGGTTTCAGGAATGGTTGACTGGGCAGTGTTTGAATAACTTGTGCGCAATCATATTTACTGAGAAACAAGTGCTTTTTGTTGAGTTTCTGCAAATATCTTAACCATCACTCTCATACCATATATAAAATATTTGGACGAAAATTTTTAAACAGAAATTTCAACTAATATTACATTTTTTTGGGCAGTCATAGTCATTAAGTTGTCTTTTAGCTAATCTGAAGAAAACCATTTAACTTCAATTGATACTGTTAATAAGGAAAAAGGAAATCAAATGCATGCCGGGACAATCTGGCAAGGTCTGCAAGCAGGTATAGTTAAAAGTGGAATGGGCCAGAGATATCTGGACAACAATAATATATTCGGATTGACTAGTTCAACCTGTAACTATTCAAGAGCACTCTGTAAGTTATGCTAACATTGCAAGGGACAGAATTCTACACTTTAAAGGATGCATCTTCGAAGAGTCTACCTCTACCTTCACTTTATTCACATGGATTACCTGTGTTCTTGGTACTGAATCGACTTTAAATTTGTCCATGCAAGCTGTGCCTTTGTTACTTGAGCTTTAACAAAACTATAGCTGATTACAAATGAACTTCTTTAATCCATAAAGATCTTTTACCAACTTCATTCTCATATTAATTTTTATTGGAACTCCTTAGTAATTGAATGGATTGTAGAACACCACAGCTTTGTCTTTTCTCTGAACACTTTTATTGAAGGGCCTAAAAGGGTCAGAATCTGTTGGGGTTTGGAATAAAAGATTCAAATATTGTAATGCTGTTGTTTATTTAAGCCTAGGATATTGAAATGCATCATCACTTTGAGTGACTTTGCTATATACTTTCCCATTTTTATTTGTCTAAAATCAAATTCATATGTCATCGCAGTAATTTGTGCTACAGATGAATTCCTTGATGATGTTGCTTGATATAATGGATACATAGTGTGTTTTTATATTTACTTCTCTGATCATCACAAGTTGCTATGAGCTATCAGGAAACTGGGTGAAACTGTGTCAGTTTATATGCAGACACATCACTTTGTCTGCAACTCTTGATTTTTTATAGTCTGATATGACTGTGCAACATTCTCAGTTGTCTAATTTATTATATATGTTTTTTTATTAAATTTATCATACAGCTGTCTTTTGATTTTGTGTTCTTGTATATAAATGTATTGAAGGCTTTTAGTCATTTATTATATTGAATATAATATATAGGGGTTGGCTTAATTATAGGATACTAACAAATCAGTAAGTGAATGCAGAAGTGAGATGACCTTATTGAGATCAAGGCCGAAAAAATGAAGTCATAGTATAACCTAAAATGTCCTCTTTGTTTGATAAATCTTTTTCGACTGTCAAGTTTCTGGTTCAAAACAATGCTCAAGATAATCTTGCTTTGAAACTTGGATATGTTACATGAGTGCAATTAAAAATCTACAAATTTATGTATCACCGAAATCATCTCTAGAAAAAAAATCTAAGAATATATATGTTGAAACATGTGTTTAATATTCAGCCAAGCCAATTAGAGAAGATAATGCCTGTTGATGTGTAGTTGCTGTGCTCTTGTAGAAATTGTTACCAGCAGCTTCTAGTCATTATTGTTGTCATCCCTTCTCCTTGTACATGTTACTTAGTTTATGAGCTTGTAGTCTAGATCTATATTTAGGTGGACTTAGGTGCATGCCTGTTATACCTCATAATAGTCTCACATTGAATGAAAAAGAAAAGTTTAAAGAGGTTATATAACTCAAGTTCATCTGCTACCAATTAACTTGCCCTTAAGGTTTTAAGGCTACATGAACTCGACCTGCTAGCAGGTTAATTGGGTCAGCATGTAGGCTTAGGGCATTACAAATGGTATCAAAATTGATGAGTGTGTGGGGGTTGGTGGGGAGGAAAGGGTTACGCATGTAATGGCGATAAAGTTCTGTCATGGCATAGAGCCACCTTTATAGCACCAACGGCTTGACTTGGTATAGATTCTGGATAGCTTGTGGCATTCAACAAGATTGTCGCTCGATAAGAAGGGAGATTATAATACTCTAAAATAATTCACATCAAAAAGAAAAGTTTGAAGAGCTTATAACTCAAGTTCATCTGCTACTAACAAACTTGCCCTCGAGTTTTTAAGGCCATGTGGACTCGGTTTGCAAGTAGGTTAATTAGACCAACAGATGGGTTTGGGACGCTACAATGCTAATAAACTTAATACATAGATGAAATCCCTTTAAAGCGAAGTATATTCTTTGCATTTTAGACCATGGCTTCTAATTATAGATGCACACAACTTACATATCATTGCATTAGTCATTTAAATGACTTCACCATATTGACATTTGAAGCAAACTTTTTCTCATTTGCAATAATGGTATCTGCCACAGATTACTTCTATGCAGAGTGGTGGAACAAAAGAGATTGGAAGTTCAATTCTGAAATCTGTTAATAAATCCACGCTACAAATTAAGAAGCCCCCACATCGAAGAAGTGCTTCTCACTCAATTGGTTTCCACGGAAAAAGACAGACTCTTACTTAAAGAGAAAAATAAGCTATCTGCAAGTAATAGTCTTATGTTCCGTTTATATGCGTTCTGCAGATCGTTTTGGTCTCTTTTACTAATCTCTTTTGCTTCTTGCAGGAGATTGGAGGGATGAATCTCTCTCTTGATGAAACTCTGGGAAATGCCAACCCTCACTATACTAGGTTGGCAAGGGAAAAGATTGCTAGAGAGGCAGCAAGAAAAGCTGTGGAAGCTCGTAAGGCTGCAATGGTTGAAGCTTCTTGGTGCCGAATTCTTCAAGCAGCAAGGTGACATTTTGGTAGAATATTGCATCCATCAATATATTAAGTGATTCAGTTTATTGACTAATCATCTTCATTATGTAGGATCCAAAGCAAAGAAGCAGCAGCTGAGCTGGAGAAAGCACAAAAATCTGCAGCAGAGGCTTTTGAAGCAGCGAGGGCTTTGGGAGTAATGATGTATGATAGACCTGATTGTCCAAGGCGACCTTATGAAATAGAATCATCTGCGCCATTGGAGGAAGATCCACTCACACTGTTGCTGCTTCTTTTGAAACTGCTTTTCAAGTAGATAAGGAAGTTGCTGCAGCAGTTAAAAAGGCATTTATAAGACTTGCAAATTGTCCCACTTGCACAAACAAAGAGGAATTTAGAGATTTGTTGCGTAAAATCAGTCAGAATCCTGACACTGATGAGACTGTTGCAGAATTATCAGAGACATCTTCAGAATGTGAACATGAGCCTGATTCAGAACTTGAAACTGGAGGTGATGCAGTCAAGATACAGGAGAGAGAAACAAAACAAAGAAAGCAGAACAACAGTCTACTTCCAGTTGATTTCAATTGTAGCTCTAAGTCACCCATGGAACTTGTTGATGTGATGCTCAACAGGCTTAAAGGTTTGCAGGAGGATGAGCTTTCATCTCTTGCTGTTATTGTTGCCACTTGTGGCCTTAATGCTGCTCTTCTTGAAGTGGAAATGGCAAAGAACATGATCTTGGGCCGGTTAGCAAGGGCACATGGGGTGAAACAGGGACACCAAGAAATTCTGGCATTCTATACTCCAAGGATGAATATTTGAGAAAGAAAGATACTGTGACAGAAGTACCTAGTCTCGACAAGTTTTTAGTGAAGCATGTCTCTCGGCTGGAAAGAGAGGTTCAAGAAGCACGACATTTAAAGAAGAGCACTGCAGCATCAGAAAATCCTAAAACTTCCGTAAGATCTGAGACACTAGTTGCTACTGGCCTTGCAGCATCCTCAGAGTCCACCTTGGACTTCGGAAGTATACTTGTAAAGCATGTGTCAAGACTAGAAAGGGAGATTCAGGAAACCAAGAGGAACTCACACAAGAACAATCTATCATCAGAAGAAGGGAAGACTATGGAACTCAATGTCAGAAAGGAGAACAATACTGAAGATGGAACACCTAAATTTAATAACGTTGCACCTTCCTCGGGTTCCACTCATGATTTGGGAGTAAACCACTTTTCAGACCATGAAAAGGAGGTCATATCACAAGAGAAGGAATGCAAACAGCTGAAAACTTCTGAGAGTCCGAATGAAGGCAAAGAAAATATAGATTCTAGCATGCCTGTGCCATCTTCCTCCTCTGCAAGTGAGATGCATCAGGCTAATAAGCCCATGTCTCGAATTGAAAGAGCTAAACTGGAGGTATTGAGAGCATTTTCCTCTCAAGATGGTGATGGAAGGAATGAAACAAATGAACACATGGGCCTTGATAAAATCTTAGTCAAGCCAGTTCACAGGCTGGAGAAGGAAAAAATGCAACCCTTGCAGCATGGAAGTGACGATAGGATGCCGAGAGGCCACAGGAAGCAAGGAGCTGATATGACTGCTTTAGAGAGTTTAGATAAGATCTTAGTAAAGCATGTTTCAAGACTCGAGAAGGAAAAGCCAGCAGTTGGAACAAAGGAAGACGTGATGACTGTGATAAAGAGTCATAAACAACCTAAAGAAGTTATGGAGAGTTTAGATGGAATTTTGGTCAAGCATCAATCGAAACTTGAGAGGGCCAAGTTGGCGGCTGCAGCTCAAGAACCAGCAGATTATATCAAGCGTGTAGATGCTCGCCGGGAAGCAAGGGAAAGGGAGTTGCAAGAAGCATGGGGAGGCTTGAGCTTGGGAAATTCTATACGACCACACCTATCGAGGCTTGCTCGGGACAAGGTATTGATTAAGTGATGCTCTTTGAGAGCCTAATTCTTGTTTCGTCAAGTTAAAAAGTTTGTAGATTCCTAACTGCTATGTTGCAGGCTGCTTGGAAGAGAGCTGAAGAGGAAGAGCGAATGCGAGAAATGGAGCTATGAAGATTTTTCAGTAATTGTGTTCATCTGATGATTTTCTGTATTTCCTTAAAGATGTACATGTATTCATTTTCCTTCCATGGAGGCTATAGCAGCAGAAGGGAATGGTGCTAGGGCGAGATCAATGATGTACTACTTTTTTTTTGCTCGACTGGTCTATTTTGTTCAATCGATGTTATAGACTAGACCCATGTTAGATAGATAAGGAAGATCTTAAGTTTGTTAAATAAGGATGAGTTAGTACCCGAAATAATATGAAAACACTAAGAAGATATTGATGGTGCTAGTACATGACACTGTCCTTAAGAAAATAGATTCATGATTCATGCATCACGAAGATAATATCTCGGCATAAAAGATAGGAGCACGACTACCTTTATGTACAACAGCAGCAAAACTTTTAATATATATGCACACATCAATTTCAGAAGTGGATGACTAACCGAAATGAGTTCCTTCAAATAGCGGATATTTATAAGTATGCATCGAGAATGACGAATCAGTTCAGTTGAGAACGACAAATTAGTCCGAACATTGTATTAGTCTGATTGAGAATGATGAATTAATTTAAATAATGTATCAGATAAAAAGATGTATAAGTAAAAAGTCAAGGATTATCACCGTAACTACCGTGAGGGACAAAGAAAGGATGTATAAGTTAAAAGGTCAAGACTTATCATCGTATTCGCAGAAAAAAAAAGTCAAATAAAATGCATGCAAAATATTTTGAATGCTGAAATATACTAGATTTTCAACAATCCCCACTATTTCAATATACAAAAGAAGACAAGATAAACTTTGAAGGAACTTTAAGAATGTAATGCATAAGCCATGTGTCTATGTGACTATGAACCAGCATAAAGAAAATAAGTGTAATCCATAAAAGGTTGGTGAAACTAAGTTTCTATTAACCAATCCTTCTTTTATTGAATTATTGACTTATAACTCACATTTTATCTCTCAAATTTTGATTATTCTAGCGGGTTGACGCATTTCGGTCATACGTCTACCTAGATATTTATGAGTGCTCTAGAAATCTTACCCAAGTCTCATAGAAAGCGGTATACACTGCAGTTTTGTACACCAACCAAATAAGGTTATGACATCCATTAAGAACTTTACAAATTAATTCAATCTAAATACTGTAGAATACTATCTTACATCATAGAAAGAAATTTGATAATAAAATATTTATGATAGTATACTCCAAGTTGTCCAATGAATTATTTTCCATATAAACTTTCTTCTCGGGATATTTGTTCATGAAGGTTGGTCACCATCACTTCAACTTTTGATCTGGGTATAATCCTATTTCTCTTGATGGATTGCTCACAAGCTTTCTGCTTAGAGGCTTAGTTAGATGATCGGTCAAATTTAACTCTGATCTTACATAATCCAAAGATATTACTCATTATTAATAAGCTGCCTTACAATATTATTCTTAGACATATATGTCTACTCTTTCCATTATAAATTTTATTTTCAGCTTTAGCTATGACAGACTGACAATCACAATGTATAAACATAAATGGAGTTGGTCTCATCCAAATGGAAAGATCTACCAAAAGATTTCTGAGCCATTCAATCTCAGTCCTAGCTTTCTCCAAGATATTCTATTGTAGATCGAGCTATACATGTTTGCTTGGATGATTTTCAAGACACTACTCCTCCTCCAAGGGTAAACACATATCCGCTAATGGATTTTATCTCATCAAAGTCTAAAATCCAGTTAGCATCATAATACCCTTTTAATACTGTAGGAGTCACATAATACATAATACTACCAATAATTTGAGCATATTTAGATTGTAAGACACTATTGCCTTTATTTTTCTTAAGTTGTGAATTAGCATTATAAGGAGTACTCACAGGCTTATAATCAAAATATGAAAACTTTTTCAAGATGTTCTTAATATAATATTTTTGTGAAAGTATAACGCTATTAGATTTCTTTACAAGCCTAGTTCCCAAAATTATATTTGCTTCTCCTATATCTTTCATATCAAAATTAAAAGTCAAGAATATTTTAGTGCTAGCAACAATATATATCAAAATTAGTGCCAAATATGAGCATATTGTTTACATACAAACAAATTACAACACATTTATGATTAACAACTTTAGAATAAATACATTTGTTAGCACTATTGATTTGATATCCATTTGAAACTAGTACTTTATCAAACTTATCATACCATTATTTTGGTGCTTGTTTTAAGCCATACAAAGATTTAATTAATTTATAAACTTTATGCTCATTACCATGAAGAACACAACCCTCAGGTTGATCCATATATATTTCTTCTTCTAAGTTCTCATTAAGAAATACAGTTTTAACATTCATTTGATGAATTATCAATTTATGAATAGGTGTAAGAGCAATCAAGACTCTAATAGAAGTTATTCTTGTCATAGATGCAAAAGTATCAAAGTAGTCAATATCTTTCTTTTGAGAATAACCTTTTGCAACCAGCCTTGCTTTAAATTTTTTCAATAAAGTCATCAGGCTTAGCTTTTTCCTAAAGATCTATTTACACCCAATAGTTTTAGCCTCATGGGGTAAACTCACTAATTCCCATGTCTGATTGCTCATGATGGATTCTAGCTCATTATTTATAGCTTTTTTCCAAAATGTAGCATTAGGGGATGAAATAGCTTCAGAGAAGGTTTTAGGATCGTTATCAACAAGAAAGGTATAAAAATCATCTCCTAAATTGATTTCTTTCTAACTCTTTTAGATCTTCTTACCTCTTGAATTTCATCAGGCTCTAAATTAGGTTTAACTACTTATGGTCTAGAAGGTCTTTCTAAGGAAGTCCTCATAGGAAAGATATGTTCAAAAAATTCTATATCTTTGGTCTCAACTATGGTATTAGGTTCCGTAATATTATTTCACTTCTAATTAGTAAGAACCTATAGGCTGCACTATATTTATTTACAGGATTATTTTGAACATAACCTATAAACATACAATCAAATGTTTTAGATTATAACTTTCTCTTTTTATGTTTAGGAAGCAAGACCTTAGCTAAACAACTCCATATTTTTAAATATTTTAAACTTGGCAAATGGCCTTTGCATAACTCATAGGGTGTTTTATTAATCTTCTTATAAAGAATTCTATTTTAGTAAAATAAGCAAAAAGAAGAGCTTTTCCCCAAAGTTCATGGGTGCACCAGAACTAATGAGCAAGGCATTCATCATTTCTTAGTGTTTTATTCTTTTTCTCAGCCACTCCATTAGATTCAGATGAATAAAAATGAGTAAATTCATAAATTATACTATGTTGTGAACAAAAATTATTAAAAGAAGTAAAATTATATTCTTCTCCTCATTCAGATCTAAGCCTTTTTATTTTTCTTTTTAATTGATTTTTAACTTCTGCCTTATATTTTAAGAACATTTCAAAAGCTTTATCTTTTGATATTAGTAGATAAACCATTATATAATGAGAAAAATCATTAATAAAGGTAATATAATATTTTTCACTTCTAGCCATATTACCTTTTAAATTACCTAAATCAGAATAAATTAATTCTAGCAATTTAGTTTCTCTTGTATGAATAGATTTACAACTCTTTTTGGTTGATTTAGATTCTACATATATTTATTATTTTTAATGATCATAAGAAGTAGACAAGTTATTTAGCAAACCTAATTGTTTCATTCTTTTAATATAAGAGTAATTAACATGTCCTAATATGCCATGCCAAAGATTAGCAGAATCAAGCAAGTAAGCAGAAAAAAGATGATGCATTTTCATTCATGACTTCAAGTATATTTTGTTAGGAATTGTATCCTAAAGCCAATCATTTGATGATTGTGCTAATGTAAATTACATATAAATTGATATATTAATAAAAGTTATTTGGCAGTTTATTCATTACAAGAACATCTTCTTAAAACTCCTAATAGTAATGAAGCCCTCAGGATCTTCCTTCACGATAAAGGAGGATTTATCTTTGAAGGTCCTTAAAAGAGTTCGCGACCAAATGATATACTATGACAGGGCCATAGTACTATCAATTATAGGATGTTGTATATCATATTTGTTGGTTATCCTCTTAACCAAGGAGTGTAGAGACACTGGTATGACATACAGGTGAAAGTGTAGGAGTACATTTCACCGAACGTGACTCATTTCCGGATACTCTGCTGTCAAGAGTTAATCCGAGAAGATATAGGTATAAGTATCCTTCAGACCTGAAGATCACAACCAGTGACTTACAAGCAACTCATTGTACTTAGGTGCCGGACCACCTGGATTTCTAATCCAGCTACGAAAGGTTACTGGGTGCAGTCAAGTACTTGTGGTAGTCAGTTGTGGATCAAGATGGAATTTGACCTATCCCGTTAAAAGGAGAAATGCTTGTGTTTCAATTTAGCAAGACCTTGGCCAAGGCACTTCATGTGAAAGTCACATGATCACTAAAATTGAAATCACTTTATGGATTTGCTATTTAGAGTTGACAGGCTCTTAAGCCATCCTTAGCATTTGTGGTCAAGAGGATGAATTATACGGTAACTGTTTCTTAGGGTTCTTGGAGTTTGCTCGGCAACTCTTCGACCTATCCGAACGTCGGGTTCCATTGCTAGATGGGCACATCGATTAGTATAGAAAGTTGTTTCTATGCTACCGGCTTAGGTTCGAACCTAGAGAGTCATACGCATAGAAGTTTCCTAGGATGATCTATTTGCTGATCAACGATTGAGAATCGTATATGATTTAATTAATCAATTTGATTGATTGAATTATCTCAATTGGGTTAAGTACAAGTGAATAAGATTCAATTTGGTTTAAGTCTATTAGAAGGACTAGTCAATTTCAAATATTGATTTGAAATTAGACTTGATTTGATTTAAATAGATTCAGGACTAGCCAAATTTGATTTGGGCTAGGACCATGATCTATGTATGGTTCAGTCCAATAAATTTAAATCAGCTTAAACCAAAACCCGAACCCAAACCTCTCGCAAAAAGGATCTCACATGATAAGATAACTTGATTAAATTCTCATGTAGAATTTAATTTAATCTTCTCCAAACCATTTTTGTTAGAATTCTAAGTGTTAGAATTAAAGTGGAATTAATGTGCCACTTTGAATTAACGAGACGATGGAATTCTAAGTGATTAGAATTCATATCTCTTTGGTTTTCACCGAACGCCGGAATTAAACAAAAGGTTGCGTCTCTTTGGTTTTCACCGAACGTCAGAATTAAACAAAAGGCTGCGTCTCTTTAGTTTTAACTGAACGACAGAATTCTAAGAGTTAGAATTGAGCCTATAAATTGGAGGACATCCCTCACCAAATTACAATAACGAGATGTTATGGATTAAATTTCTAAAGAGTTAGAATAGAAAATCCTGATGTAATTCTGGTGTAAAAAAAGGTTTGGTGGATCTTGGAAGAAGATTCAAGTGGGAGGATTCAAGATCAGCAAAATTATTTTTCCACGAGCTAGCACTCCCAGGAATCCGATCATTCGGGGCTTCGCATGGACGATACTAGAGGCCGGACGATTGAACGGCTGCAGAGCACAAAGGATTTACCTACTGTTCTTAAGGTAAGTGATTTGATCCCTAGATCTTAAGGCAGGCTTCAAGATAAGTAGTATGACTTCTCATCTTGAAGATCAAGATATGATCTTGATTATTTAATTTATATGCATATTTAGATCAAACGATCCTATAATATAAGGCAAAGATATGATCTTGATGCATGTTAGATAGATTAATATGTAATCTTTAAATTTCCGCATTGATAATTGTTATCAAAATTAAAATATGCATGCCTCGGGATTATTCTCCCTACAAATGGTATCAGAGCCATGGTTTCGTCTTGATCTAATTTATTGCATGTAAATTAATGCTCCTATTAATTTTGTAATCATGGCTAAAATGGATCACAGGCTATTCGGTCACAGATGGATTAAAAATCCAAATTACCCATTCAACGAGGTATTCTGTGACATATTGCCGTGTTATGGTTCTTTTATTATTGATGCTTAGTCAAAAGATAATTTAAATTTATCTTTGGCATCAAAACACAGATTACATACACTCTCAAAGATGTTTTATATTTGATACATATTGATGTTGTATAAAAGCATGATATTTGCATGTTTAGTATAAAAACATAGATATGAGATATGATGGCATGATGTCTATGTTATGAAATATACAAATATTTATGAGTCTTATTTGAATGTCAAATATTAATTCATAATCTTTTTAGATATGATCTAAATATAGGAATTATGAGTAGTAACATAATGCAAGTGATGCTTGATTGAAATATATGACATGTAAACATGAAATATATTTAATCTTTTGGGTTAGCTAAATCGGGTCCATAAAGGGTTAGACCCTAAGGTTTAAATCAACTGGACTAAAAGAGTATTTGATCAAATCTAATTAATTAGATTAGGTTAAGAATGCTCTAAATCAAACAATAGTTGTAGTTGATCATGTCCTTCTCTTTGATTAAACCAAATGGAAGTAGATTAGGCTCCGTGGTTGAGCATGAATCTCTTAGATGGTCAAATCAAAATTGGTTAACCATATGATGTCAAGGTGAGTTGGCAAGTTGCTCTAGGATCAACGATCGAATGGTTTTTAATTGGGAGCTACTCGTATTGATGCATCTTTAACGAGTTAATGGCATATCCCTTCCATCGATCTCACTCACCTGGTCATCATGGTGAACCATTTATGATTCAGATCATTTACCTGATTCGGTTGACCCATGCCTGTAAGGAAATCAGTCTGACTGATTTAGGTGCCACTTAACCTGACTTAATCTTGTTTCATTCTACCGATTCATAGATTCAGTGGGAGAACTTGATTAGTCAATTTATCTTCAGATTATTAAATCCTCTAAAATTATTAGGTCCTTAAAATGAAATAGTTATATGATAACTAGATCATAGCCTCCCATTAAGGTGGGTGATAATGAGTCCGATGTCTTGATAATCATTGGAGGCACTCCATGCCTGGTGCTTGTCAACCATCGGAATTATCATTCATTATATGATAAGTCAGCGTAACTATTACATAGACAGTCAGGTGGGCCGAGCTTCACTCGGGCTTGGTTGTCTATTGATAGGTTACACTGATTATATCATTTAATGGTTGGACCTAACCAGAACTTTCAGTGGAGGCACTCTATGCCTGCTGAAGAGGAACATGGGGCAAAACTGAACACTAAGAATTGTTTGGGGAAACAATTGGTTTTGAACCTACTCTTAGATGCATATGGGTTGGCCAAGCTTCACTTGGGCCTGTATGTAGTCTATGTAGATCTTAGTGCCCACTAAAGAATTAAGAATAATTCTTCGAATTGGGGTGTAGAGGCTGCCAATTTGAACAAAATAGTGGGAGAATCTTTAGACTAAAGTCCAAGTCTTTAGACTGAATCAATTTATATACTAATAAACTTTAGTTTTTCCTTATGCAGAAAATGGCCACTAATTTATCATTAAGGTCCCTATTGGATAGTGAAAAGTTGAATGGTTCAAATTTCAATAGCTGGTTCAGAAAACTTAAGATCGTCCTTGAGCATGAGAGGATTCTATATATTCTGAATAATCCTGCACCAAAGATACCTGATGCAAACACCTAAAGTTCTGAGAAAGACACTTATCAGAAGTGGCTCAATGATAGAACTAGCGTACGTTGCATCATGCTAGCAGCAATGAACGATGAATTCGGTCGCCGATTCGAGAATGCTCAGCCGGAAGAAATCATTCAAGCGTTGAATGAATCTTTCGGCACACCTGACGACGTTGAAAGGCACAAGACTAGTTGTGCTATTTTTAATGCTCAAATGAGGGATGGATCTTCTGTCACTGATCATGTATTATACATGATCGAGAAGATAGAACTCCTAAGCAAGCTCGGCTTTTCTCTACATGAGCAGTTGGAAAAAGATGTGATCCTGAATTCCTTGCCTCCATCATTCCCTGAATTCCTTGCCTCCATCCTTCCGACCTTTCCTTACTCATTTTTGAATGACAAAGCCTGCAGTCAACTACCACGGTTTGTTGGGGTTGTTACAGAACTTTGAGAAGGATAACCAGCTCTCTAAGGGTTTGGTTAATGTGGTTGAAGGATCTAAGGTAGGGCGTCAACCCTTTGGAAAGGGAAGAAGAAAAAGAATAAGAAAAAGGTGCAACATGCTAGGACATCTATAAGTGGTCAGATGCAGAAGAAGAAAGTTGATAAAAGTTAAGCTGAATGCTTTCATTGCAAGATGCAAGGGCATTGGAAGAGGAACTGTCCTCTTTACATTGCCACACTTGATCCAAACAGGCTAAAGAAGAAAAAGGGGCAAGATGTTGCTCAACAAGGTATTTATATGATAACACCTTGTAATTTTTCTGTATATGATAATTAGACCTGGGTATTGGATACCGGGAGTCCTTTTAACATTTGCAATTCATTGCAGGGACTACAGGTCACTAGAAGATTTGAGGACAATGAAAGATTCCTTAATGTCGGTGATGGAAGATGATGCGTGTCGTAGCGCAACGATTAAAACACCTCAATTTTACTATTAGAATAGCGAGAGTAAGGGATCGATTCTACAGGGACTTTAGCGATTATCTTGAAATAAATTTATAAATTTAACTAAATAGATAACTAAGTAGATAATTAGTAGTGCAAAATAATAAGATATGGTCTATCTTATAAGAGCACGGCTCGTACCCGTAGATCACGGCCCGTTCCTTTTAAGAATAGATCAGTCTAAATTATTTTTTACTTAAATAGAATTTAATAATAATTAAATATGCATAAAGCTTTATTTCAATAAGATCATAGAAGAGATTTATTTGCTAACATTAAGAAGGCAATAAATTGCAATAAATGCTGAACCAAACCGGGCCCTCCGTTGCATACGGCTCCAAGCCACGGACTCTTCCTGGGAATAGAGCAATCCACAGATGCAGGACGCAGAACAAAGCCTCCGAATCCACACCCTCTGGCCGATCCTCCAAGAAGCACCTCCACGGATGATTGAGCAGTCACCAGACGGGGGCTCCTAGGAACACAACAGCCTCCACGGACTTCTCTCCAATCGCCTGGAACAAAGCTTCCTCACGGACTGGACAACACCTTCTCACGGCATGAAACATAGCACCTTCTCACGGTATGAGCGGATGCAGATCCTCGGATGGGCACCGCACGAGAGCTCTCTCCCTCCAACGAAGCCTCCTTGCTGCTATTTATAGAAAGAAATCCGGACGCGGCGCAGACGCGAAGAAGCAACGGGATTCTGTTGCCAAAATAGAGATGACGCAGAGGCAACGAGCGGCGGGAGAAAAATCCCGAGAAAATCATGGATAAAATCAAAATTCCTTCTAGTTGAATATAATTCTTCCAATTTGATAACTTTCTATCCAATTTATTCCTTAATTGGTGGAGGAAAAGATTTGAATTTAAATCGAGAAGAATCGTGCAAAAACAAGGAAGTCTAGCGAAGACGATGAAGTCGGCACTGGGTTTGCCGACTTCGCTTTAAAATGTGTACTGAAACGGATAAATCAATGTAAAATCAATTCCATCTTAAATCGATTTGAGTGCCGTTTGTGTCATTAATTTCCTAAAATCAAGCTATTTAAGTTGATAAGATTTTTACTAAAATATTATATAAAATATTAAAATATTAAATAATAATAGGTACGTTAAATTATTAATTAATAGGTTTAATGATAATTATTTATGCATTTATCACTCCCTCCAACTTGAATCTTACTCGTCCTCGAGAAAATAAGAATTTTAGAAATATGTACCAAGCTATTCCAAGAATTGATAGTTATCTTACAGTTCTTCTTAAAATTTCTGGTTAGATCACAAAGAGAGACACTTCATTGGATTATTAAGCTTACCCATGGTGATAAAGTGTAGTCCATAAGAATTTATAGAAGTCTTCCTTCACCAACTTTCCACTTCTCTAATTAAGTCTTCTAACTTAATTTGGGTTGGGTGTAATGTCTTTTGTAATTTGGTTCCCTTATTTATTTATTTATGTGTAAAGTCAGTGCAATGTCCTAACCCCTTGCTTTTTAATTAACCCTTGTAGCGAGCTTTAGGCCAATGGCTCCCAAACCAATTGGTTTTAGGGCATTAGGTGTAAAGCATCCCTCGGACTTACTTACTCGAGTCAAAAAGGCTTTAGGTAGGACTGACTCTACTTAGGTTCTTTTACATTCTCACCTTTTTACGCGAACAACATCACTTTCTTAGTTGACAGGGCCCGGTTACTTAGTAAAAAATGTTTAAGAACCTAATTTATTAACTTTAAGAGAGATTTTTTTTTCTTTTTTTTCTTTTTTTTTTTTTTTGAATAACATTTTCACCCATACCCTTATTAAGTAGATTGTACTATTAAGATCAGTGGTCAGAAGGGTCTAAAATTATTCTTAAAATTTTTCTGGGCTAAACCCTACCTTTTATTAGGTTTTCTTAATAATTTATTCATCAGTATCTCAAAAATAATCTAACCATTAATTCATTAATAGACTACTTGATTAACTTCAAATTGAGACAAAATTTGGTACACACATCTGATTATAGTTTTACTCGAGGATTTACTATTCTTTTTCCTCCCCCCCCCCCCCAACTTAATTTCCATTGTCCCTGATGGAAAAAAAATTAATTTCAAGGAAAGATGCTACTTGGTAGAGTATTTGAAGGTTGGACGTTTCATTGTTGCCATCTTCTTTCAATCTGCTTCTGTTGCTCTTCTCTAGTCATACTAAAAGAACATACTAAAAGAATAGAAAGTTAAAAATAACTAATAAACTAGGTTGCCTCCCAAGAGCACTAAGTTTAAAGTCTTCAGCCAGACTGTGCTACTTATTATGATAATGTTGGGTTCACAAGATCAATTGATTCAACAATTTCTCCATCATTAATTTCTTCTATATATGGTTTCAAATGTTGGCCATTTACTTTGAATGTATTTCCTTGCTTGGGGTCTTTAAGCTCTATAGCTCCATGGGGAAATACTTGAGTTACTATAAAAGGTCTATTCCATCGTGAACGAAGTTTTCCAGGGAAAAGGTGTAATCTTGAATTGTAAAGCCATACTTTTTGATTTGGTTCAAAAAATTTTCTACTAATAAATTTGTCATGATATGTTTTGGTTTGTTCTTTATAAATTTTTGAGCTTTCATATGCATCATTTTGTAGCACTTCTAACTCATTCAATTGAAGTTTCCTATTGACACCTACATTTTTCATATCATAATTAAATTACTTGATGGCCCAAAATGCACGGTGTTCTAATTCTACAGGTAAATGACAGGCTTTTCCAAATACGAGCCTATAAGGAGACATTCCTATGGGAGTTTTAAATGCAGTACGATAAGCCCATAATGCATCATCCAAACGTTCTGACCAATCTTTCCTATCGGGTCTCACTGTTTTCTCAAGAATATGTTTAATTTCTCTATTTGATATTTCAACTTGGCCACTAGTTTGGGGATGATAAGCTGTAGCTATCTTATGAGTAATTCCATATTTGTTCATTAATCCTTCGAAGTGTCTATTCGTGAAATGTGTACCCCCATCACTAATTATAGCCCTTGGGCATCCAAAACGGCTAAGGATATTATGCTGAACAAACTTGATTACAACTTTATGGTCATTGGTTCGAGTTGTCATGGCTTCAATCCATTTTGACACATAATCAACTGCCACTAGAATGTATTCAAATCCAAAAGAGGAAGGAAATGGGCCTATAAAATCAATACCCCATACATCAAAAATTTCTACAACCAAGATAGGGTTTAGGGCATCATGTCTTTTCGAGATATATTTCCTGTTTGTTGACATTGGAGACAATTACGGCTAAATTCATGTGCATCTTTAAAAAGAGTTGGCCAATAAAACCCACTTTGTAGTACCTTTGCTGCAGTTTTCTTTCCACTAAAATGTCCCCACAGGCAAGAGAATGGCAGAAGTTAAGTATACTTTTGAATTTACTTTCGGGGACATATCACCTAATCACCTGATCTGAACAGTACTTAAATAATTCAGGGTCTTCCCAAAAGTAATATTTGACTTGTGAGAAAAATCTATCTTTTTCTTGTTTTGTCCAGTGGAAAGGTACTTTTTCTGTTGCCAAATAATTCACAATGTGGGCAAACCAGGGAAGACTGCTATGGGAAATTGAGAATAATTGCTCATCAGGGAATTTATCTCTGATTATTTCTTTATTGTATTCCACTGAGATCCTAGAGATATGATCTGCTACCATATTTTTAGAACCCTTCTTATCTAAGATTTCTAGATCAAATTCTTGTAGTAGAAGGATCCATCTAATTAGTCTGGGTTTTGTATCCTTTATTGATATAAGATGCCTCAACGCTGCATGATCTGAATAAACTAAAACCTTAGACCCTAACAGATATGATCTAAACTTTTCTAGGGCAAACATGACTACTAGTAATTCTTTTTCAGTGGTAGTATAGTTCATTTGTGCATCTGAAAGAGTTTTACTAGCATAATAAATTACATGAGGTTCTCGATTGAGTTTCTATCCTAAAACTGCCCCTACAGCATAATCAAAAGCATCATACATGATTTCGAAAGGTATGGTCCAATATGGGGGCTTGATAATTGGTGCAGTGGTCAAAGCAGTTCGAAGGATGTTATAGGCTATTAGACAATCTTCATCAAAATTAAAAGAACTATCTTTAGTCAACAAATTACACAATGGTCGAGAAATTTTACTGAAATCTTTGATGAAGCATCTATAAAAACCAGCATGACCAAGGAAAGATCGTACTTGTTTAACTGAGGTTGGGGGTGGTAGATTTGAGATCAATTCAACCTTGGCTTTATCAACCTCAATACCTCGCTCTGAAACAATGTGTCCAAGGACAATTCCCTCACGAACCATAAAATGACTCTTCTCCCAACTTAGGACTAAATTCATTTCAATACATCGTTTTAGTACCTTAGTCAAGTTCTCGAGACAGCTATCAAATGATGTACCAAAAACTAAAAAATCATCCATAAATACTTTCAAAAATTGATCAATCATATCAGAAAATATTGCCAACATACATCGTTGAAAAGTGGCTGGTGCATTACAAAGACCAAACGACATACGTCTAAAGGCAAATGTTCCAAAGGGACAAGTGAAGGTGGTCTTTTCTTGATTTGCAGGAAATACTGGAACTTGATTGTATCCTGAATATCCATCTAAGAAACAAAAGAAACTTTGTCCCGCTAGCCGTTCTAGAATTTGATCGATAAAAGGCAAAGGAAAGTGGTCTTTCCTAGTCACGGCATTCAACTTTCGATAATCTATACACACTCTCCAACTAGTTGATGTACGAGTAGGAATTGATTTGCCCTTTTCATTTTTAATCACGATAATACCCAATTTTTTAGGTACTACTTGGATTGGACTGACCCATTGACTATCTAAAATTGGATAAATAATACCAGCATCAAGCCATTTTTGTCAGCTCCCCCTCCTCTCTGGGGCCACCGACAGCACACCTGCACACTGGTGGTAATCGGATAGAGTTTTACTAGTCTTTATGTAGCGCTCCATAAAGAAGAGAACCCCAACTAATTATCATAAGTGGCAGACACACGAAAACACATCCTGTTAAAAACTTTTCATTTTCATCTCAATTATATACACAAATCACTCAATCAACACTAAGCATCAACCTGCTCAGATAATATTTTTCATGACATTCCTCAGGCAGTTTACAAGATCACATTCACAATCGACATCAAAATCCTAAGTGCACACATCATGCTCATAATTTTCTCCAAAACATAAGTCTCGTATTCATATCCAAAAAGGTCTAAAACATCATTACATCTCACTGTACACATACACATATACAAAATACAAATATCAAACCACACTCTCTCAATATACAAGGCTAGCATTTATACACTCTTGCATCCAAGCAAGCTTCACCAGCTAAGGGTTCTGTCCTGCTTATCTTGTGATCCTGGCAGAAATACTCACTGATCTGAAAGAACATTTAAATCATAGAGGGATGAGACCTAAGTCCCAGTGACTGGATAACATCTAACTATGGAGAAATAGAGAACCATAACCTCTTATTTTCAATCGTATGCTGATACTATTTAGCTTGTACAACTCAAAGTACATTTTTAACATGATATCAGATAAAATAAAATGTAGCTTATTCTTCAAATAACATATCAGTACTGAATACTCTATAATAACTTTTCACTGAAAGATAACTCATTAAGATAAAAATCCATGCATTACAATATGAAGATATGCATTCTTTATCTACAACCCAGACTCCCATCGGGATCTGCTTGCCCACTGGCATCTCAAGTAAGCTCTCCCTCTCGGGATAACTATTTGGCCCATTGGCCCTTTTTATATCACAACATATGCTTTTAGATCTCATGATGCTGGGCTGTGTGTGTAATGCCTCTGAGGTACCACCCTACAGTCGCCCTTCCGTAGGTGTACTCTCATCGGGTGCGTGACTAGCAACAGGATCCCCGCACAAATAGCACCCCTTACCCGTGCGGTTCACCTGGCAAAGTGCTTTGTTCCTTAACCCTGGAACCTCGGGTTTTCTCTCTGCCCCCACGGGCTATATATAGTAATCAGCTCCACTGAGCTATGATTCATGCCCCCACGGGCTGCTCACAACCAGCCCCACTGGTCTGGTTAAGCGTGCACTCACCCCTGATTCTGGGGTTCATCGTACGATCTGTTCGCAAGGAGGTGCCGGCTCGATAGTAGTGTGCAATGCTCATGCTACAGTACAGTCTAAAGGGTGATCAGCCCCCTAGCTGCCTGATGCTCAGTATGATACATACATCATTTGTAAAGCTTTATCATGCAAATATGCCATGTATACATTAAAAATCCCCTCATCGAAACTCATGCTTATGTGTTTATGCTCAAAACTCATGCTTCATGCTTAGCTTAAAACTCATATCATATCAGAATATCATATACTAGGTTCTCATTTCTCATATTTAAAACATACATAATACTCTGCTAAACATAACATACCATAACTAGGTATTAATCTCATTATACTAGCTCAAATTAACTTCTCATTGCTAGATGAGAAACCCACTCACCTTAGTAGGTTACTCCTCGACTGGTACTCAACTCTGGTATTCGGCTCCCTGGAATAACCCTCTTGACCTACGTCAACATACAGATACGATAGCTATTAGGATTACCTCCACACGAGGTTTTCCCACGAACCATGCATGCATACATGATCTATCCTCTAATATCTCATTATTTTCTTCCACCCTTTCTCTACTCAAGATTACTTCTACTATTACCTCAAAATACAATAATCTAAGAAAATCTAAAGTCATACAAGATCTAGGGAAGCTATAGCTTACCTGGAGTCGAGCACAAACCCCAAGCTTCCCTTTCCCTTTCTCTTTCTTCCTCCTTTTTCTTCTTCTTCTTCTTCCTCTTCCTCTCTTTCTCTCTCTCTTCTTTCTTTCTTTCTTTCTTTCTTTTCTCTGGCTGAACCCACGTTTCCCTTTTTCTCTAATGACTTGGGGACCAAGTCATTGGAAACTTAAGGGTTAAGGCATGCCAAATTCCCCTTTTGCCCTCAAACACTCTTAACGCGCTTTTTGGAAAACACGTGGCTCACTTATAACCATGATATTTTGCCCTTAGATTTTCTTTCCAAGTTGCCCTTAACACAATTAGCAATTGACATCGGAGCCTTTTCCCATTTTGCCCCTGATATAGCATTTTTTTAATCGATTTATAGCCCAGATTATCATTTTTTACTTAAATCGATACTTTTATGTAACATTTCTAAGAAAAGACTTTACCAGCTTGAAGAACTCGATTTTAGAAATCCAACGGTTCAAACGGCATCCAAATCGGACTTGAAACGGATTAAATATGAATTCTCAAGATTTAACTCAGAAAAACCTGCCGTCTTGGAGTCGGCTCGAACAGATTTGGAGTCGGCTCCAGTAGAATAGGGGTCGACTCCAAAGCGACTGCCGAAAGTTTAAAACCGTGCCAGAGTCGACTCCACTCCAATTAGGGTCGACTCCAACCACTAAAAACATCATTTTAGGATAAAACTCAAACTAAACTTGATTTTTCTTGTGATTTAAACCCATTAAAACTTAAGTCTCTCAATTTCTTAAATCAAACTCATTAACATTCAGAAATATACTTATTTACTCCAAAATTTCTTCTCTTTACATTTATCAAAAGGCCAACACACCCATATTTCACTGAAACTTTCTGACTTTCATTTTAAATGAAAATGCCATAAATTACAAGGTTTTCAGGATGTTACAATTCTCCCCCTCTTAAGAAATTTCGTCCTCGAAATTTAGCTAGATATATTTTCAAATAGATGGGGGTACTTCAATCTCATCTCATCCTCTCGCTCCCATGTAGCCTCCTCTTTTTGATGATTTAACCATTGCACCTTAACTAATGGAATTCTTTTACTGCGGAGCTGCTTAATCTCCCTACTCAAGATCTTCACTGGTTCTGTTGCAAATGATAAATCCCCCTGTAACTCTATAGTCTCAGACTGAATCACATGAGAGGAATCCGGCACATACCTCCTAAGCATTGATACATGAAATACATTATGAATCTGAGATAACTCTGGAGGTAAAGCCAATCTATAAGCTAGTGTCCCAACTCTTTCCAGAATTTCATAGGGTCCAATATACCTGGGACTCAACTTGCCTTTCTTTCCAAATCTCATAATACCTCGCCAAGGAGATACCTTCAGAAAGACTCTATCTCCAACCTCAAACTTTACCTCTCTATGCTTTTTATCTGCATAGCTCTTCTGTCTATCCTGGGCTGCCTTTAATTTAGCTCTTATAATTTTAACTTGATCTGCTGTAAGCTGCACTAACTCAGGGCCTAACAGCCTTCTCTCTCCCTCCTCATCCCAACACACTGGAGTTCTACATTTTCTCCCATACAAGGCCTCATATGGTGCCATATCAATGCTAGAATGGTAGCTGTTATTGTAAGCAAACTCTATTAAAGGTAGATGATCATCCCAGCTACCAGAAAATTCCATGACACAAGCTCTCAGCATATCCTCCAGTGTCTGGATGGTTCTTTCTGACTGACCATCGGTTTGGGGATGAAATGCTGTACTGAACCTCAATTTAGTCCCCAAAGCTTTCTGTAATTCTGCCCAAATTGAGATGTGAACCTTGGATCTCTATCTGATACTATCGATACTGGCACACCATGCCTACTCACAATTTCATGCACATATAATTCTGCTAATCTATCCAAGGTAAAGACAATCTTAATAGGCAGAAAATGAGCAGACTTAGTCAATCTATCAACTATCACCCATATAGCATCATTGCCCCTTCTGGTCTTTGGGAGTCCTACAACGAAATCCATAGTTATATGCTCCCACTTCCACTCTGGCACAAACAGAGGCTGAAGCTTTCCAGCTGGACACTGATGTTCAGCCTTAATCTGCTGACACACCAAACACTTAGATACATACTCAGCTATCTCCTTTTTCATACCATTCCACCAGTAATTCTGTTTGATAGTTCTATACATCTTAGTACTACCTGGATGCATTGAATAAGCTGAGCTATGTGCTTCCCTTAAAATCTGATCTTTCACTGATTCCACAGCTGGCACACAAACTCTGCCCTTGAATAATAACACTCCATCACCTCTAACAGAAAACTCTGACTGAGACCCACTCTGAATTAAATCTCTAGCTTTAAGCAAATGTAGATCTAGCAACTGAGCTTCTCTTATTTCTTCTAGCATTTGGGGTCTCACTCTGAAAGTAGCCAACAAGGCTCCTGATTCTTCTACAGCTAGCTCTGCATCTAACCTCCTTAACTCAATCATCAAGGGTAGCTGTACGGTTCTGATAGAAGCCAATGTGGCCATAGACTTTCGACTCAAGGCATCAGCCACAACATTAGCTTTCCCTGGGTGATACTCAATAGTGCAATCATAGTCTTTAATCAATTCAATCCATCTTCTCTGCCTTAAATTCAATTCCTTCTGGGTCAGAATATATTTCAAGCTCTTATGATCAGTAAATATCTGGCATCTTCTTCCATACAAGTAGTGCCTCCAAACCTTCAATGCAAATATAACAGCAGCTAACTCCAAATCATGGGTGGGGTAATTCTTTTCATGGGATCTCAACTGTCTAGATATATAAGCCACTACTTTCCCATTCTGCATTAAAACACACCCCAAACCCTTCAATGAGGCATCACTATAGATCACATAATCACTGGCACTATCAGGTAGTATTAGGATTGGGGCTGAGGTTAATCTCTTTTTCAATTCATCCATACTCTTCTGGCATTCATTAGACCAATCAAACTTGATATTCTTTCTAAGCAGCTTAGTCATAGGAGAAGCCAAAATCGAGAAATTTTCTATAAATCTTCTATAATATCCTGCTAGCCCCAAGAAACTCCTCACCTCAGTCTGATTGGTAGGTGATACCCAATTTACTATAGCTTCAATCTTTTGAGGATCTACCATAATACCTTTGGCTGAAACTACATGTCCCAAGAACTTTACCTCATCCAGCCAAAATTCACTTTTACTAAACTTTGCATATAATTGCTTTTCTCTTAATATCTGCAAAACTGTCCTCAGATGCTGTTCATGCTCTTCACTACTTCTAGAATAAATCAAGATGTCATCAATGAATACTATCACAAATTTATCTAGATACTCTTGAAATACTTGATTCATCAGACCCATAAAAGCAGCTGGAGCATTTGTCAAGCCAAATGGCATTACCAAGAACTCATAATGACCATATCTGGTCCTGAAAGCAGTCTTAGATATATCCTCATTCTTTATTCTCAATTGATGATACCCAGATCTCAGATCAATCTTTGAAAACACTGCTGCCCCCTGCAGCTGATCAAACAAATCATCGATCCTTGGCAATGGATAATTGTTTCTAATGGTCACCTTGTTCAACTGTCTATAGTCTATACACAACCTCAAGGTACCATCCTTTTTCTTCACAAACAACACTGGTGCACCCCATGGTGATATACTGGGTCTAATAAACCCTTTATCCAATAATTCTTGTAACTGACTTTTCAATTCTTTCAATTCAACTGGAGCCATTCTATAAGGTGCCCTGGCTATTGGTCTGGTATCTGGGGCTAGATCTATACTGAAATCAAATCCTCTGTCAGGAGGTAACCCTGGCAGCTCCTCAGGAAATACATCTGAAAAATCCCTTACCACAGGGATATTCGTCAGCTCTAAACCATTGCCCTCTAGGCTCACTGCACAAGCTAAATAGGCTTCACATCTCTTTGCTAGCATTTTATTGGCTGACAGAGCTGAAATCACTCCTGAGGGTAACCCCCTCCTATCACCAACAAAACAGACCTCTCTATCATCAGAAGTTTGTAACATCACCTCCTTCCTTAAGCAATCTACTCTGGCTCTATGCACAGATAGCCAATCCATCCCCAAAATGGCATCAAACTCTTTCAACCTCAAAGGAATCAAATCTGCTGCTAATTTCTGACTCCCACAGAAATATCACAACCTCTATACACTTGGTCTGCTATAAAAGGCCTCCCTACGGGCATAGATACTACCAACTGACTACCCAACTGGCCCACATCTCTAACTAGATGCTTAGCAAACTCACATGAGATAAATGAATGCGTAGATCCAGAATCAATTAAAATATAAGCATCATGATTATCGATGGGTAGCATACCTGTCACCACATCAGGATCAATCTGAGCCTCCTGCTGGTCATGGCAAACACTCTGGCCTCGGCTCTCGGAATACTGGATGACCCTCCTGGCTGATTAACATTAGGCCCCACCTGACTGGCTGAAGCCACAACACTACCATCACCCCTCCTACTAGGCTGTCCCCTTGGCATTACTGGCCCCTGAGGAAGCCCACCAGCCTGCTGCCCTCTCCTAGGGCAATCTCTCTTCAGGTGACCTAGATCACCACAAATATAACATCCCTTATTGCCCCTCCTACATTCTCCCAAATGAAGTTTTCCACATACATTACATGGGGTATATTTCTCCCTCCACCAGAAGGACGACCCTGCTCCCCTACATCACCAGACACCCTGCTGGTGGCAACCTGAGGCACACCCCATAAGGCTTTCTTTGAACTGGGCTAGATGCTGACACAGATACTGATCTTCTGCCCACATCACCAGGGGCTCTAAACCCAGAATAAAACTGTCCAGTCCTCTGGGGTTTCTTAAATGGCTGAGTCCCTCCCGGAGCAGAAGAATAACTAGGAGCACTTCTTTTCATTCTATCCTGCCTCCTACTCATATATTCTTTTTCAATCTCCTCGGCTTTGAGTGCTCCCTGCACCAACTCAGAGTAACTATTGTAGGTCTGCATACAGGTCTTGGCTTTAATAGGGAGATTCAATCCATCCTGGAATAGTCGACATCTCTCCCTCTCATCAGCCACCAAGGCCCTAGCAAACTGAGATAACTCCACAAAAGTGGCTTCATAATCTGCCACGGACATCCTCCCCTGAGTCAGACAAAGGAAATCCCTCCTCTTCTGATCCCTATAAATCTCAGAATAATATTGCTGATGAAATTCTCTTCTAAAATTTTCCCATGTCAACTCCACTCCCTGGGGCTGCCTGCCCTGAATAGATCTCCACCAACTCTGGGCTCTACCCTCAGTAAAAAGGTGGCAATACTCAGCCTCTGCTCCTCAGAGCATCCCATCACATCAAATACTCTCTCGATCCTCTGCAGCCATGCCCCGGCCTGAATAGGATCAGTAGTTCCCTGGAACTCCAGAGCCCCTAACTTTCTGGCTCTTTCCACATTCCTCACAACCTCCGTATTTTTAGATGGAAGGCTAGAACTAGCACCCACAGCTGCTACCACAGCCTGAGTAATCATGCCTACCAACTCTGACATACTAGGCCCCTGAGTCTGTACTCGAGATGGGTCTACTGGCACAGGGGTAATAGACTGTGAAGAAGACTCTGGCATCTGCTCTGAAGACGCCCTCACTCTAGCCTCCTTAGATACTGGCTCGGTGGAATCACTAGAAGCCATTCTATCAATTTGACTTCTTCTAACTGACCTTCTGAGTCTACTTTGACCTTTGCTTCTATCCCTGCCTGAAGATTGCTCTGTCTCTCTAGATGCCTTTGTAGTAATCGTCCTACAAGACATTATTCATTACATCAGTTTCATCATTCAATAGCTATAATCATAAACATTCAATCATCCTAGACTCATACTCATACTTATTCCCCTAGGACCTAATAACCTAGGGCTCTGATACCAAAACTTGTCAGCTCCCCCTCCTCTCTGGGGCCACCGACAGCACACCTGCACACTTGTGGTAATCGGATAGAGTTTTACTAGTCTTTATGTAGCGCTCCATAAAGAGCTAGAGAACCCCAACTAATTATCATAAGTGGCAGACACACGAAAACACATCCTGTTAAAAACTTTTCATTTTCATCTCAATTATATACACAAATCACTCAATCAACACTAAGCATCAACCTGCTCAGATAATATTTTTCATGACATTCCTCAGGCAGTTTACAAGATCACATTCACAATCGACATCAAAATCCTAAGTGCACACATCATGCTCATAATTTTCTCCAAAACATAAGTCTCGTATTCATATCCAAAAAGGTCTAAAACATCATTACATCTCACTGTACACATACACATATACAAAATACAAATATCAAACCACACTCTCTCAATATACAAGGCTAGCATTTATACACTCTTGCATCCAAGCAAGCTTCACCAGCTAAGGGTTCTGTCCTGCTTATCTTGTGATCCTGGCAGAAATACTCACTGATCTGAAAGAACATTTAAATCATAGAGGGATGAGACCTAAGTCCCAGTGACTGGATAACCATCTAACTATGGAGAAATAGAGAACCATAACCTCTTAATTTCAATCGTATGCTGAAACTATTTAGCTTGTACAACTCAAAGTACATTTTTAACATGATATCAGATAAAATAAAATGTAGCTTATTCTTCAAATAACATATCAGTACTGAAATACTCTATAATAACTTTTCACTGAAAGATAACTCATTAAGATAAAAATCCATGCATTACAATATGAAGATATGCATTCTTTATCTACAACCCAGACTCCCATCGGGATCTGCTTGCCCACTGGCATCTCAAGTAAGCTCTCCCTCTCGGGATAACTATTTGGCCCATTGGCCCTTTTTATATCACAACATATGCTTTTAGATCTCATGATGCTGGGCTGTGTGTGTAATGCCTCTGAGGTACCACCCTACAGTCGCCCTTCTAGGTGTACTCTCATCGGGTGCGTGACTAGCAACAGGATCCCCGCACAAATAGCACCCCTTACCCGTGCGGTTCACCTGGCAAAGTGCTTTGTTCCTTAACCCTGGAACCTCGGGTTTTCTCTCTGCCCCCACGGGCTATATATAGTAATCAGCTCCACTGAGCTATGATTCATGCCCCCACGGGCTGCTCACAACCAGCCCCACTGGTCTGGTTAAGCGTGCACTCACCCCTGATTCTGGGGTTCATCGTACGATCTGTTCGCAAGGAGGTGCCGGCTCGATAGTAGTGTGCAATGCTCATGCTACAGTACAGTCTAAAGGGTGATCAGCCCCCTAGCTGCCTGATGCTCAGTATGATACATACATCATTTGTAAAGCTTTATCATGCAAATATGCCATGTATACATTAAAAATCCCTCATCGAAACTCATGCTTATGTGTTTATGCTCAAAACTCATGCTTATCAAAAACTCATGCTCATCAGAATATCATATACTAGGTTCTCATTTCTCATATTTAAAACATACATAATACTCTGCTAAACATAACATACCATAACTA